>PVJD01002231.1:0-213152 GCA_004026545.1 Mormoops blainvillei | reverse complement strand
GTGAAGCTGGGTGTTTCTTCTGTGAAGCTAATTGAAACTGCAACATTGGCCTCATTATCATGTCGTAAAATGGCTCTGAACTAACTAGCTCAGACAGCCATGGTTACATGCTAAAATCAAAGGCAGGATGATTCAAAAACATTATGGACATAGAGGTTGGGTCATTTCCTAAATATCGAAGAATATAATATTAAAACTCCGGGCATAATTCATGTACAGATATCTATTTGGTTATTGAATTAATAGCTTTTCAAATTTAGCATCACCATGGGCTAAGTAGGGAGAAATGAGCCAAAAGAGATCTCTGAGATGTTTTACTTGGAACAATCACAATGTCATTCTCCTTACTATGGTCATGTTTAAGTCACATGGCCAAGCAAAAGGTTCTGGGGTTGATTTTTTTTAAGCCCAATGACAGTGAACCATTGTGCAATTAATTGGATTCCTCTTGGTTCAACCTGATTGTGTTGCAAAGATTACAAAGAATAATAATAATTAATGAATTAAAGTTAAATGCATTGATTATATTGCATGCCATCTGACTACCTTGACTTAAATAGTTCTCAGTGCGGGCAATTTTATTCTGGAGGAGACATTTGGCAGTACCTGGAGACATTTTTGATTGTCACACTGGATGAGGGAAGCGATGGTGCTACTGGCAGCTAGTGGGGGAATGGTGGTAAATATCCTACTGTGTATGGGACACAATAGAAAGTTTTTTTTAACCCAAAATATTAACAGCGCTGAGGTTTAGAAACCCTGATCTAAACAGCTGAATGAGAATGCGGGGATCAGGGATCTGATCGACTGAGAAGCATGTGGTCATTTCTGTGACTGAAAGACTATTTGTCAAGTAGTTTAAAAGTTTTAAGGACACTTCTAAATACAGTATATCATCTGGCAATGAGTTGGGTGATAGGAGAGAAGCAGGAGAAGGAACAATGTATATATATATATAAACATACATATACACAAGATGCATCCTGGGTGGCACAGAAGTAGGTTTATAGTTGTGAACATAAGAAACACAGTTTATTCTTCTTTCATTATTTATTAATTGTTGTATTATTTTCCATATTCACAAATACAGTACCCTATCATGAGTCAAAAAAAGATTAGTGGCAATTTATAGTTGTAAAGGCTGATATAAATTATTGGTAAGATAATTTGTATGCTAGCCAGTTTGCTTTTACAACATAAAATGGCAGCATTGTATTAAAGCAGAAGACTTCTCTGATTAGAGACATGATAAGTTCATGACCTGATTTGCCTATGTATTAAAAATGTATATTTTATGTATATTTTAAGGCTTCAATATTAGTTTCTCTTATTGGTCAAAGATAGATAAATGAAATAAGTAAATGTCCTCCAAACAGATTCTTGTTTATACAAGAATCTTAAAAAATGATAAAGAGCCCATTCTAAATTAACAATAAATAAACAGATTATTCAATAGAAATGATTTTGAGTTAATTTTTTAATTATTTAGAAGTTTGAAAAAACTCAGTTAACTTTTCTTCATATGTCGAAATAAAGCTATTTGGATTATAAAGAATTACGAAATAAACTAGGAGAAAATGACATGACTAGTCAGTCATCTCTCTGAAGGTGGGACAATTTTCTCCAATTCTTGCACTGCCATAGTAGGAGAAATACAAAGGGAAACCTCAAGAAAACGTTCCTCTGTAAAAGAATTTACACTCTGTTTGCTAAAACCCAGAACAAGTAAACTTGTCAAAGTTCAAAAGCAAACCGCAGATTCGGAAAAACATTCACAAGACAGCATTTAAAGTGTTACTATTTTTGACCATGCAGGGGTCATATATGATCATTTAAAATAAGGCATTAGCCAGCTGATAATTGGGTAGAGGACACAGAATTAGATTTAAAGGGAAAATGCTCCAATTAAAACATATAGGAAAATGTCTCCTTTCATTAGAAATACAAATTAAAATAAGATACTGTTTTCTACTTAGATATCTTAGATATATTCCCATCTTTTGCCTATTTTTATTTTGGGATGCTTGCTTGCCTCTAAGTTTTGAGTGTTCTTTACATATTCTGAATTCACCTACCATGTGACGCCGACATTCCATTTCTAGGTATTTACCCAAGAAAAATGAAGGAATATACCCATACAAGATGTGTACATTATACTCATAGATGTTTTATTTGTAAAAATGAAAAGCTGGAAACAATCCAGATGCTTGCCAACAGGTGCATGGATAAACAAAGTGAGGAATCCATGCAATGGATACTATGAGGCCATAACATTTCATGAGCTACTGGTAACATGCAAAAGCATGGGTTAATCTCAAATAATTATGCTGAGCAAGAAAAGCCAGACAACAAACATAATACATGTGGCGGAAGTCCACAATTCTAGAAAAGGCCAGCTAGTTTATAGCGACAGAAAGCAGATCTGAGGTTGTGCAGGGTGGAGGGCTGGGAGGAGAAGGGAACACGGAGCACAGAGAGGAAACTCTGAGAGTGACAATAGGTTTATCATCTTGATTATTGTGAAAACTGCCAGGAATATACATGTGTCAAAATTATTACTGTAACCTTTAAACATGTGCAGTTCACTGTATGTCATTTATACCTCAATAAACCTGTTAAAAAAGTGTCAGTCTTTCTATGCCTCTGTTTCCCCATCTACAAAAGGGAACAACAATAGATCCTGCCACACAGTGTTGTTTTGAGGATTAAATTAGGGTAATATTTGCAATGCATTCTTTCCAGAGTCTCACACACAATAAGTACTCAAAAATGCTAACAATATTTTTGTAAAAATGGTATATAAACTGAGATCCCGATATGTTAAAAATATGCATAGACAAATAGACTGGAAAGAAATATTCCAAAATTTGAAAAAGCTATTTCACTTGAATTAAGGAGTTTGGGGTGATTTCCTTCTTCTAAGTTTCCTTTATTTTCTACAATGAGTATGTATTATTTTTATCCAATAAAAGTTTTTATTTAAAAAAAAAATAATCCCCTAACAAAACAAAGCTCTGCTAAACAAACCAAATGGCATGAAGTATATTTTTACATACTTTTATATATTGCCTATTTTTCCCCCCTGGCACCCGTGCAATCTTCCATCAGGCAAGTCCAACCTGGAGGGAGCAACAACACGTGACTTCTGAGATGGTGAAACAGACCTGCCAGTGCTCGGCAGCAAGGGCGAGACCCTGGCTGGCCCTGAGTTGGGTTCTAGGTCTAAGTTAAGAAAGCCACAGCTGGAAGAGTCAAAGAAAGAGTGGGGGCAACAAAGAGGAGCAGGAAGATTTCTGGGAGCAGCTCTCCCAGGAAGCAGCTGCGAGTAGCCTGTCTCACCTGAATGCTTCAGAAAAAAGTCATCCCTTCATGGGTGGAAAGTACCACCCTAAACAGCCGCCACAACACTCCTTGCCACCCTCAGTCCTTTGAATGACTTGGGTAGTATCTTAAATGTTCTTCCTCGTTCCCACCACACCCCTTTCCATTCCACAGTCAGTGTTCATACATGCAGAAAGCAGGCATTTGTCTCTTGCCCTTCAATGACTCTCCATGACCATTTAGATAAAATTCCTGTTCTCAACAAGGCCCTCATGGCCTAGGGTTATCTTTCTCCTGCTTCCCTCTCCTCCGCATCGTCTTGTACCACTCTTTCCCTTTCTCTCTATGCTCCCATCCCACTGGCATTTCAGGATTTCTAAGTTCCTTCAGTCTCTCCCATCTTACGTCATATGTTTCTTGCTTCATGCGATCAAATCTTCCCTCCCCACTGCTTTATACTGACCCATTTCCTTTTCATTTAAGGCTCAGCTAAACAGGGTCTTCCTTGACATTCCTTTGCTATAACCTCTCTTAATACTTTTTGCTAAAATTCAGCTAACTGATCGATGGGTCTTCCCAGCTGGTGAATAATCTGAGAGTAGTATATCGTGTCTGCGTTGTTCAAAGCAGGAGCCCCTAAAAGAGGCCTGTTCCAGGTTCCCTGACAGAAGTATCATGGGAGAGCAGAAAGAACATCAGATCACCAGGACACTCACCGGCTAGTGTGCAGCTTTGGGCAGGTAATTTCTTTCTGGTTTAAGAGTACATATTTATAATATGGGCCTAAATTATCTCGTAGGTCTCCTCCAGATCTAAAATGTAATTGGGTGAGATTGAGGTCATGTCCCAAATGAGTTAGAGATTTCTTGAGCAAATTAGTGCCCCCTAGTGTTCTGACTGCAGCAAGCAAATAATAACTTGCCAGTAAAGAAAACTAGAACACCACCAACAATATGTCACTTACTACCAAACCCCAACATAATGGAGTTTAGTTATTAGTTCCTCCCAAAGCTTTGTTCTTCCTACAGATATAGCAATGCTTGACCAACGTCATTCTTCCACAAACAATAATTAACAGGAAACCCAAAAAGCATGGATGGCCTTTGTTTTTGGTCACTCTTGATTTGAACATGTACACTCAATCCGTAGACAGTGAACTGGAAAGAAAGAAGGTGGAAAAGGGATGTTTTGGGCCACCTCTGGACCAATCCAAGAACAGAAAGACATTACCAGTTGATTTAAAAAAATCCGTGCTTCAACGGTTTCCTATGACTTCCCTAACAGGGGACTCAGAACGACCACAAGCAGAAGTGCACGAGGTCACACTTGCCCTGGACCCCTGTGGTGTATTTGCATTTTCAAGTACATCTCTAACGGTGAGAAGTAGTGAAGTGCTTGTATAAGTAAACAAAAACTTTGAATTTAACCAACTCCATCCTGATAACAATGATATTAGTGCTAAGAGAAAATTCAAGGAGGTATTATATACATAAAACCAAATATGCATGAGCGTGCATCTTTATAAAGGGGAAAAAAATCTATGTTTCTAGGAACAAAAAGCTGACTGTTGACTGCAAATCCTTCATTTTGACTCAAAAGACAGTAAATAATCACTCCAGTATAAGTATGTCAAATCTACTTCAACAAAGTCAATTCGGAGAGGAAGTCCAAAGTTAATAGTAAGAATGTACTTGGTGTCCTTCTTCCTCTCTTCCCAGGCATGCTACACAAACAGTAGATATCTATGCCTCAGGAGCTGCATAACACAATCAAGGGAAAATAATTCAGACCAAGAAAAAACTAAATAAATAAAACCGCTTCCTTGACCTTATAGACAAAGCCACCTTATGTAATATTAAATAAACAAACAAATATGCAAACAAAAACACTGTTGCTTCATAGTATGTTCCCAGAGAATTCAGTTTTGAACTTTGTCTTTGAGAATACCTAGTTGTGTAACAGTTACATAATCTCTGGTACTAAATTATCATTTCAAGGAGGTAAATATGGAACAGCCAGTCCTTGTATTCTGGGTATAGACACATTCTATAAAAATTTAAAAAGAAAAAGGAGAAAAATTTAAAAACCCCAAAGATTTCCATGAGCATTGTATTATCAATGATCTTTATAAATGGTACTGATTTTGGTAAAAACTGCTTTCCTACCAACTGTGTTAGCCTGTAAGCATGCCAAAAATGAAATGACATCTGCTGGAACCCATCCCTAAAAGGCCTAAATAAATGAGTTTAAGAGCAAAGTCTTTTTCATGGCATTTTTGCTGGGGGTGCAATTCTCATCGGTCAAGTTTCTGCACATCTTGTGAGCAGAGACCTGACTGCCTTTGTTCCAGGCTAGCTTCTCAAGGGTGGCTGTGCAGTGAACAGAGTCGGAGGACAGAGACAGTCTCATGCTCCATTCAAGGCCAGGCACGCTCAGAGCCCATCATTATAGGTTTGGGTGCCCTAAACCCAGGGTTCTTTCTAGTAATGCACCTGCAGCTCTTTGTATCACCTTGTGGGAAATGAGACTGAGGAAGTAGTCACAAGAAAATGCTGGCTACTGCTAGTGCTGTGAGTATAAACTCTCCTTCATCTCTGATTCAGAATATTATGTTTTCTGTCCTTATTTATGGAACTGTTGCAGGCTAACTTTTCAGCTTTCCAATTGGGTAAAAATCTCAGACCCTTCACAGTTCTTGTCAGGGAAAAACTCACAAGGGATCTATCCCCTTCTAATTGTGAAGGATTGACTCTAACATTAATTTAGTGCTCTCTAATCAAGTTAACTATTTCTGTCTAGTTTTGGATGAATGTTTGTTTATTTATATCAATTAGTTTATGGTAGAATTGGTTTCATTATATGTCATTTCACTTAAAGTCACAATTTCCAAGAACCTACCAATCATGTTCAGTTATAACTTACTGTAATTGAGAGAGAGAAAAAAATCAGCCCAAGAAATCCAAACTACAAGGTTTTAAGAAACTGCCATTCTCACATCACAAAATTAAGATTTGTTTCAAATAAGGGATTCCAGAAACCCAGAACAATGGATGTGGAATTATAAAATGAAAACATTTTTAAGCGCTCTTGCCTTTGCTACAGAAATGTTGAATGAATAAGATGGATTTTTAATATAATCCTACCTTAACAACAAGAGAATTCCATTGGGTTTTGTGTGAGACGGTTGATACTTAATGACTCTAGTCTGAGAATCAATAATCTAGAATCATGTTCCAACAAGTATGAGTATATGTTTATAATGGTCATGGGATAGAATATTTAAAATCAAAATTGCTTCAGAAAAATTTGTTACATGATGTAAATATGCCAGGTGTTCCAGAGCACAGTTTCAAAATTCCAGGTAAATTACACTGAGGCATATAAAAACTACGTTCATGATGCCGTCTTACACAAACATATTTTCTTTCCTCATGAGCTTTCATATGGATTAAAGGATACGCACGGAGTAGACACAGCAAAGGAAATAGGGATAGAAGTTTAGAAGACTTAAGATACTTGAACTCAGAGAAGCCAGAGTCCACTAGGCAGTCAGTCTCACAGAAGAGAAGACTAGCAAGAAGAAGCTGTCCCCAGGATGGCACGTGTAAATGGACTGCTGATGAGACGAAGATGTCTTCAAGGCCTCCGAATATCACTGGGAGTGGCCTTTCGGGAGCTATACTTGCAGGATGAATTGCTAATGAGCAGTGAAAACAGTTGAAAAGAGACCAAGAACCAGAATCCGTTAGTTTTACGCAGGGCCTGCCCCGTGCATGCATATAAAGTGCTCTGTTCGTAGGAGAGGAATCCAGCTGTTTAATGGGTGGTTCTTTAGCCACATATAGATCTCTCTCTTCGGAACAGTCTGCTGCTTTGCTTTGCTTCTATACTCCTCAAGCAACCTAGTCACCTGTCTGACCTGTAGGGGAACCATGAAGGCAGGAAAGGATAAAGAGGAGTTTTAAAAATTCTGATACTTATACCACTTGGATCAGATCCACAGGGTTGTTAAAAATGCAGATCCCTGGGCCCTACTCCAGACCTGCCAAATCAATCTTCTTAGATGAGCCCAGGAATCAGCATTGTAACAAGTTCCCTAAACTGAACTAGACAGTGGACTGAATTTGGAGACTCAGTGAGCTGTTTCTATTGAGGAGTTTATGTAGGACACTACTTTGGTCTGAATTTTATGCTTTTAAACATGGACTCAAATCAACCAGCAATGCCTTTAAATGAGAAAGCAGGTAACATTTCTTTTGTTTTAAAAAGGTAAAGTAGTTTCACAAGGTCAAAGGGTACTTCTTAAATCTATTTTTATTTATTCATACTAATCCTTCATTAATTGGTTTTGTAAGCCAAACACCACCCCCCCACACACACTGTTATGACTGATTTATCTGATTGGATACCCTCCAAAGTTGAAGTGGCCTATTAATAAAGTACATTTTCTATAGCTATTTAAGAGTGAATTCATTAAATCATGTCATTGTGTGTTGGTGCAGGTAGCCTTGAGGAAACATTAATGATGTAAAATAAATAAAAAAGAACAGAATGTCAATGGCACATGCATTGTCCCTGCCTAGTCGCTGATTCTGGAGCTCCAAGAAGCAGTACTTAAGTTTTTTGACTTCTTGACTTTAAAAGACAGTTGAAAAAATATAATAAAGATTAAATTTTTTTTTAAAGACAGCTGAAGGTAAGAAGCTTAGGGGAAGACTTCCCATCACCGCGTTGGGTTGAGTTTGCAAAGTGTGTCACTAGGAATTCAGCCATTTACCCGTCTGAGGCCAAGCTGTTCTTGTGCCCCTACATTAGTCTGCCACAATGAAAGTAAACTCCGTAAGTCCTGGCTGGCAAGTTACTGAGGACAGAATTGCTTATTGTCCACATATATGGATGAACAAGAAGGAGGGAGATTCACCTGCTTGTTCTTACCTACCCCTCAGTTGTCTGTAACCTACCCAAGTAAAAACACTCTTCCCTTTGCCTGATGTGGTTTCCCAGTACTTCCCTTTGCCTGATGTGGCTTCCCTACTTGGAACCTCTTTGGAAAACTTGTATTCATCCTTCAAAGCCAAACTCTAATATGCAAAGTTCCCTCACCCTGTTTCAGGACACGTAGTTAGTTGGCACTTTCTCTCTGTTCCTGTGGCGTCTGGTTGAGGCTCACAAGCTTGTGAGCAACTGAAGGGCAAGGACCAGGGGTTGACACATAAGGACATGCTCAGGCTCAACATATTTTTGATCAGTTAAGGTGTACTTTGGGATCATCTAACTTTAGGGAAACAAACAAACAAAAAAAAAATGGTTCCTTCTCAGGGACGATCTCTGGACTCTAAGCTTAGTCTAGAAGCTGGTTGGGCCAGTCATAGAATCCTCCTGTCTTTCTGATCAGGCTTTCCTCACGTATGAGCTGCTGGGCCTCGGTGAAATTAACACATGCCCTCACAGAAAAGTGATTCCACATTAAAATAATGATATCAATTAGCTACACTTCAAAAGAGAAGTATTTTAGTTTTGGCACCTCTCCATTGGATGCCACTGAGTGCTTATTACATGCCAGCTCTTCATGCTTGTTTTCCTTGTTAAGTCTTACTGCCACTGGGGACACTGGTTGTGTTGGTTTTATCATTATCTAGTTTCACAAATGAGGAAACGGGATCACAGGACTGGTTATGTGGCAGAGTCAGACTCAAATTCTGGTTGCCCATGTCCTTTCAACAATACTGTTCTGCTGTCATGTGACTGTCTGTTTGAGTTGGAGTACTTTTTCTAAAAAATGTCTAAACATTTTGTCCTATTCTTTCCCCCTTTTTCTCTGTTCTCATCTATCAACTAATTGTTGCTTTTTCTCCAAAAGTTGGCCATTGCTTAAATTCCACCCCTCAGTCTTTGTTGTAGTCTTCTGTAACCCTCCCGATTCCCCTTCCATGGTTTGCACGTTTAGGTGCACACACACACACACACCAAAGGGATAAGATAAAATGCACACATATAGGACCTCACTGAGCATTACTTGTTTGAGTAAGGTACAACACGAAGACTTTTTAAAAGATACTTTCTTTGTCCTTAAGTTTTATTTATCTAGATCCTCCACACCTAACATTGAAAAAATTAGTTACTTAAACTGGGTATTTATAACTCTCTACTGAATTCAAGCACTGCTTGTAAAGTGGCTTCTTAGCTCATGTTATGATGTACTCAATAAAAATATTGCCAGTTTTAAAGATATAACTTTGCTTACCCAATTTTATAAGGCAATGATTCTGCAAATTCAATGTGCACACATGTACACACACATCACTGAGGATGCTCTTGAAAATGTTGATTCCTGAGTCTTATCCTCCAAAGATTTTGATTTAGTAAGTCTAGGATGAGGCCCAGGAATTTTAGCTTAAACAAGTTCATTCTGTGATTCTGATGCAAATATTTTATGATCCACATTCTCAGAAATCAAGAAAAAAAAATCCATGTTTTTCACTTAGGTAGTACAATGCCCTAAATTTTCTAGAATCTTAGACAACTTCTGGGACTGCAGTTTCCTCATAGTTACAACAAAGTTAACACCAACAGAAATGGCTGTGTAGTCATCCAACAAATACTTCTGGAAAGTCTACATTGAGCTAGGATAGCAAATATCTAACAGATGACACATGAGCTACATCTATCAGCCCCTATACGTTCAGTACCCAGGACAGACATCATTTATCAATCAGGGCATTCCTGTCAGTTGAGTCTGGACCTATGACTGAAACCACTTACAATCAATCCTAGAGCAATAGCTAGGAGAGGGCCATCAGTCCTTGCCCATAGGGCAATGAAATAGAAAGAAAAAGATGTAAATCATGATTGAGAAATACTAGGCAAATGCAGAGCTCCTGCCTTCTTTCTCCTCACAAAGCATCATGCATGACCCCTCCCAGCCTGCTGGCAGGCTCACTGCTACCCCAGACAAGCAACCCTGGCTACTAGAGGCAGACAGAGCGAAGGCCCACAGGAACGGTGAGGAAGCCAGCCCACTCAAGGAACCTGCAATGTCCTGGGACGCAGATCCTTCCTTTCTTCTCTTTCCTCCCCTCCCTCTTGCCTAAGGACCCCCATCTCAATGTAAAGCCAATTTAGGTGTCCTTCTCTGGGCACACAAAAAAGAACTCTACTGAGGGTTCTAATTGGGATGAAATCACTTTTACCATAGCTGGAGAATCCTCTGTTTTTCAATTCATGGTCGAGACTCAAAGCAGTCAAATGACTTGCCCAAGGTTATTTAAAGTCAAAAGCAGAATTCAGGCCGCTGGACTCCTAGGTTGTTGCTATTCATAGATCTAAGAACCTTGATGCCATTAGCTTATAAAAAGAACATAGCACCGTCCAGCCATTTTCATATCATATCTTGATCATATTTACATACCACAGGTTCTGTCTTTGAGAACTTTTCATTAGGTCAGGCTTAACTGAGAAAAAGTTAATAAGCTTTGCAGACAGAAACTCTATATTATTGTAAACTATATACCTTTAATCATCATTTAACCTATTTCTGCAGAGTTGGGGAAAAATCATCTCGTAATAATGTAGCCATGAAAAGTAGGAATTTTTTATCTCAACCAAGGAGCAGCCTGGAGAGGTTCAAAGAATAAGAGTGCACTTGGCTTTAAATCCCAGCTCCACCTCTTCTCAGCTGTGTAACCTTATGCAAATCACTTAACCTCTCTGATAATCTGCTTCCTTATCTATAAAATGATGAACTTATTCACCTCATAGAGTTTTTCTGGAGGTGAAATTAATTGATGGATAAAAAAATGACGTGATTACATACCTGGTAGCTAACAGGAACCCAGCAAATGTGAGCTGCCTCTCCCCTTTGCCCTTCTTTACACGTGACCTTGTAGAAGTAAGGTGGGCTATTCTCTTTCATCCCTTCTCTCACCTTAGTGTCTCCCAGGACTGGCTACTTTTGTCGGGTCCAACAGAAAATGAAAATGAGGGACCACTTGTTCAAAAGTTATTAGGAATTCTGAGATGGCACTAGGAGAACAGTGAGTCGAGCATGGGCCCTTTAGAGCACGGAGCCCTGTGTGACTGCCCAGGTCACATGTCCTAGCAGCCAGCCCTGACTATTAGACTATCTCTGTGCTAAACCTTCTCTCTTCTTCTCCGGGCATTGCTTAGCCAGAGCTGAGGTTCATGGTGAGCATGGGAAGTAATAGCACTGGTTCAGGAATTTGTTGGATTCAAATCCTGGCTCCACTTCCTATTCTGTAATGAACTTTTGGCAAGTCAGCAGTCTCTAAGGTGTGTTCCTGTCTTGTGAATGGGTCTAATAATAGCACGATCCTCATAGGGCTCAGGTGTAGAATAATGAGATGAAAGCCGGGAAAGGTCCAAGGACTCAACTGTTGTTGTTATAATGTCTTTGTTTCCTTTGCACAGCTCCCAAACCTTCAGGCTTGACTAATAAAGTGACAGTTGCCACTCAGAGACCTGCCACAGCAGCCATGTCCCAGGACAAAGAAGCTGCAAAATGGACAGAATCTGCATTCTCAATGATTTTAATGGACAATTCAGAATGAAGCACAGTGGACTGCCCTGATTACAACATAAAATTATGATGATGCTACTGAAAAAATTATTGAAAGTGAAGTATCTGAAGTTTGCGGGGCTGATTTGTTTTCCATCACTTTTCATCTGATGCCGCCTTTCCCTACACCCTGTCTACAGACCATAAGTTATCATCTCCATTGTACAGGTTCTTGGAACTAAGGTCTCAAGACATGTGGTGATTTGCCTGAAGACTCACGCGTACCTGACTGTCGGAAGACTCACGCTTATCTGATTCCTAGTCAGGTGCCTCTTCTATCCCACGAACAAAACTATGGCTAAAAGTAGCATTTATGGGTCTATCTCTTCTAGCCTGAGTATAATTGTTTTACATCTTCAACTGACAGAAAAAATAATTTCAGGTGCTTTTCATGAAAAGGGAAATGGGACAAGGTAGTAAGTAACTCATTTTACATTTTAGTGGCTTTGGAGAGCTAGGCAAGTTGTATACAGTTTGAAATTCTTTCTATCTGTAATTATTCATGAATATTGCTATGATCATTTCCATGCAAAGTGGACATTTGGGAAACTTAGTGGCATGGGTGGATCACTGCCCAGAGTAAGAGCCCCATGAATTGTGATCATCTAATCTTGGGATAGGATATGGATTTGATTCTGCGCGGTAATGATGGAAGAGTTGGCCGTTTTCCAGTCCTTCTCTGGATGCGGAGTAGTGGCCTAGAAGAAGCCAGGCCAGCCCTATCCTGCCTGCTTATGAACTTTACGTGCAAAAAAACAAAACAAAACAAAACAAAAAACTTTTTGCTTCACTTATTTTGGGTTGCTGATACAGCTGAATCTACTACAGTATAGTCACCTTCCTCAATTTCCTCCCCATAAGATATAAACTTAGATTTCTGGCATTTTTTTTTTAAATGACAAAACGGGAGCATAAACAAGGATGTTCATGAATTCCCCATTCTTTTAGCTGCTGCTGAAGAATTTTCACATCTCTGGCATCCATTGAACTTAGTTTTGGGACAAGACCATATTGCTAGGTTCTACTTTGAAAAGTTGGGAACTCACATCTCGACCTTCTTCGTAGCCCAACAATGAAGAGGTAGTGTAGAAGACAGTCTCCAAGGGTGGCCACCATCAGTTCTTTCCTTCCTTATATATGCATGTCAGCAACCCCACCCCAGAAGAGGTACAGTCCATCTCTCCTTCCTTTTACATTGGGAGTAGCCTCATGACTGGCTTTGACCAATAGAATGTGGAAGAAGTTATGCGCTGCATTGCTGGGTCCTGGCATTTGTTAGCCCAAGACTTCAGAGGATTGCTAATTTTTCCTTTTTCCCTCCTGGATACCAGCTACCACGTGAGAAGCCTGACTACCCTCAAACCACCACATCGTGAGAAAGCCAAAAGTAGCTACATGGTGAGGCCACGCGAGAAACACTAGGTCAATTGACAATGGAATGACACTCTCTCGGAGCTTCCAGCCCAGCCCAGGCACAGATGAGTCAGGCTGAATGAGTGATCTCCAGTCACCGCCAAATGGAGAACAGAACTGCCCAGCTAACCCGACTTGAGGTCCTCACCCATAGAATTGTGAGAAATAGTAAATTGTTGTTATTAAAAGCCACTGCGTGCGGGGTGGTTTGTTGTACAACAAGAAATAACTGCAATGGCTCGGGAAGGGGGCAATCTACAGAAGAAAGGAGAGCCTTCAAAGGGAAAGAAAGAGAGGATGGATGAAAACAGCCTCCTCTGCTACCTGCCTCACCTGGCTGCTGCCGCCTCATCTTCTGAATTTTTTAAAAGGGGGCCCTCACCACCACTATTTCCATAGACAAGCGAATTCTGTGTTCCCAAGAATTAATCTACAAAAGTACATTTGGAACACAACCTGAGGCTGCCATCTTATTCAGTGTACTTCAGCACTCATTCCTGATCTTTGTGGTGTAAGTATCAATGTTAATTTATGCATCGGACTGTTGCTTTGCATGTAAGGCAAACGTGCAATGCCAGGTTAGTCCTATGCAATTCTAAGGAGATGAATCATAGTGCTTTATAACTGTTTGTGACTATATCTAGTAGAGTGTATCAAGTATGATTATGGGTGCTTTTATATTAATCAATGCTTTTTTTATGGTAATCTATTTATTAAATCTGGTTTCATTGTAAAAGAAAAGATGAATACCTGGGTATATGACTTACTTAAAAAAAAAAAAAAGCCTTTACTTACTTTAAAACAAAAGGTTCTCAGAAGGAAATTCTCTGTTCTTTAGTTCCCTGTCCAAAAAGCAGAAATGAGAAAAATGACCTCCCCCTCACAGGAACAGAATGCACAGCGGTTACGTGCACAGAGTTCTGCGCCGATCCAAGTCCACGCATTACCGTTTAATAGCTATGGGACTTGGGCAAGTTCTTAATCCCTCTGGACTGCAGTTTCTCTATCTGTAAAAATGAGGATAATAATAGAATTTGTCTATTAGAGTGGTTCTAAGGATGAAATGAGTGAAGATATATATAGCATTTAGAACAGCACCTGGCAGGGAATAAACACTATATATTAACACAATAATGACAATGAAATAAGGGAACTTGCAAGTTATGTGCTTTCTAAACTAGAGCTCCACACAAATGCCAGTGGTGGGGCCTGTAACTGCTATAGAACCAACGCAGCCTGGCAGGTATACAGGGTTGGGCAGAATTGCTACCAACCCTGGAGTCCTCTGGAAACGAGTTCTACTAAATAAGGCGCTGGTATTGACTTACTTTTTCGGTGATTCACCCTTTTCTACTAAATGCGGAGTGCAGGAACACCAGCCTGGTTTTTGTTAGCTGAATTATCATCATCAAAGCTCACCACCTGAGTCAGCCACTCTGCTTCCACCCGGAACTCACCTTCGGCCAACAGAGAAACCGTGGAAGTGCTGTACCCAAGACGCTCCGAGATGGGTCTGCAGCACGTTTCCTCTCACAAAGCTGAGAACTTCACAGATTTTTAGATTCATTGTCTAGAGTTGGGTTAACTCAATTCTGTGTCCTCTGATTTATGCTCTGTACCAGCTAACAAGGAAATTTTGGTCTGAACTCTTAATGTGAATCATAATTAATACAGAAGATGATTTAAAAAAAAAAAACCTCTCAGCATTTTGGTCATTTTATCAGATAAAAACTGCTGCTTTTGTCCCCATAATTTCTACTGTGTAAAAGAAAATACACCCATATGGAAGATGCTTGTGAATCAAAAACAAAGCCAATGCCCAAAATACAAATCAAAAACACTGCCTAGAACAACAGGCCTCAACTAATGAATTAAAATGATTGCTGGTTTCTTTAAAATATTAAGCCCATCAATGCTTGCCAAAAAACCCTTGGCTAGCTGAGGGATTCAAACTGCATTGTTCAGATAGAGATTGAAATCTTTCCATTCATCATTGACATGTGAGAGACAAGACAAGGTTTTTGACAAAAAGGGGATGAGGCGCCAGATGGTTTCCATCTGTATCTCATTGATTGTGCAATGAAAACCCACCTTCCCTAATCAGAAGGCATGGGATACATGGAAAATGAATACCCAGTGTTTTTAAAGAAGCACAATCGCCCCTTCCCAACTATAGATGTATAAATATTAATGAACACAATCTGGTTCTAAGTGAATTTAGCATGAACTTTTAGCAACCCTCCCTTGTCAACTTCCTCCCTTTTTAATGGAATTAAGTTTCTAAATTCGGGGATTAAAAATAGCAAATCCTACACTGAAGTTGGATCTGTAACTGAGGAAAACCTCTTCCTTCCAGCCAGGAACCAGTTAACACAGCTCACACCATTGCGTACTTTTTATAACCAAAAAAAGGCCTCAGTTTGAATGAATGCTTAGCAAGTGAATAGTGACATATAGAATCAACACAAATAGGTAGGAAATGGATTATTAATCCATCATTTATGCCGTGCCTACTTCCAAAAGGACTTGAGACAATTTAAAGGTGATTATCCACAATACCAGGAGTTGTTACACAACTTAATTTCTGCAAAGCCCTGTGCTACATCATGTATTGAATCACTGAACTCCAGGAAAAGAAAAAGCATTCTCCGTCTCTCCCCAGACGCCTTTCAACAGACACACTCACATAATTCTAAGTTTTCTACAAATTTAGAGAGTGTTAATTGAGAATATTTAAACAGTTTTAATTATAAATATTCAAAAGAAAATATCAAATGCCTTTCTGGGATGTTTGAACTTGCATCATTAGTTTAACAATATTTTTAACCAAGAAGATGCGGTTAGTCTTCTTCCTTCTTGACTCGTTCCCAGAGGCTTTTATCAAAAATATCAGAAAGAGACTAAAGCTTAAAAAGTTCTATTAATCTCTTCCTTTGTTTCCTTCCCTTTCAGTTCAAACAAGGAAGATTTGCATATTTGCTCTAGCTTATGTGTCTTTAATCTGTTGAGGTAATACATTTTCCAAGAAGCATATTTCATATTTCACCACTAATGTTTCCCTGTGAACAAAGTGGTAAGAATTGAAAAATGAAAGTGTCGAATCAGCTCCAAGATAATGTGAAAAATTAAATACAGGTTCTCAACTTTTGTCCTTCATGTGACTGGAAGGATATAATATCTTTCCTTTCCCCAATATGTATTGTTCTCTTCTTAATAAATATATTTTTATTGAGTACTGTGTGCCTGTTATTGGGCTTGTTACTGAAGATATTGCTTTCTTGGGCACAGATGCTATTTTAGAAGCATCCTTCAGATATCAGAAAGAATGCTTTTTGTCATATGGTCGCAGCTTCATGTACAGAGTTCCTGAGTGCCTCCGTCTCATGTGATGAAATCTATCTCTTAGCCCCCAATTCCCTTTTGGGAATAAGCTCTCAGCAAGATTTCTTGCCAGTGTCACCAGCAATACTGGTGTTTGTTTAAGGTTCAGCTTCACCAGGTCTTGACAAGCTTTCTTTTATGTTTCCTAGCCCGATTTGATTGTGCAGCATAATCGGATGTCAGAATAACATCAATAAAGCTAGAGTTAAGGATGAGCTGAAGCTTGCAAAGAAAATGCTGAGTTTGTCAAAGCGCACTTTTCGTTATACTCAGGGCAGGAAGAACAGGAAGAGCTAGACTCATGGCTCCAGAGAGGTGGTGCAATGCTAGCACGAGACGATTGGCATATGACAAAGAGGAAGGAAAACAATCCTTCTCTCTGCTGTTTTTGTAATTTCCATAAAGAAGAATGATCTTCAAATTGTAAAGGGACCGTAAGTGGTTAACTTTCGTAGTAAATTGAAACAATGAGGTTGAAAGTGAGCACCTAATTCTGTTTAAGTTTCTAGGGACAGGGGAATTAGAGCTTTAGAAGTAATGGAGAGAAACAAACAAGCAAGCAACAAGTCCGCTTTTTATATATAGACATAAACACGAGAAAAACATATTATATATACTATACATTTTTCTCATATTTATATGAAAAAAAAAAATTTTGTCCTCACTGTTAAAAGAGGAAGCTGAGGGCAATGGGGGAGAAAGGTAGGTATGAGAGACAACATGATACCCATAAAAACCACAATTCTAGAAGTTACATTTAAATTCATGGTCTATGAATATTATGGAAAGTGATGAAGTAATCAATAAAGAGTACCATGAGGTTGGGGAAGAGACACAAACATATATGTGGCATATGATATAACAGATATGTTAAATTATATTGTATATACATACATATCAAGGTATACCAATAACACTATATGCTTATTTCAGCAAGATGCTTGACAAAGTCTTACAAGATACTTCCGAGTAAGATGGTAGATGGTAAGATGGAGAAAGATAGTAAGATGTCATACAACCTGAATGACAAAGAATGAATAAATAAGGTGAACAATTGTTAATTAATTAATCAGTGTCGACTGAGACGATGCTATGTAGAAATAAACTATTGAGCTCTGTCCTGTCAACATTTTTACCGATTTAGATGAAGATAGAGAGGATTATCATCACAGCTGAATGGTTGCAATTAGTTGAGATAATGTAGTCATATTTCAAAACTAATATAAACAATGGGTTCAAATGAATCAGATAAAATTTAGAAAGTGAAATTTAAAGTACTGCATTTAATATAAAAATTAATTAGGAAGTGCAGGGTGTAGGGTTGGGGGAGACCTGAATGATAACAGTTTAGTAGAAAAAAAATTGAGGCAGCAGAGTGATACAATAACAAATATGAAAAAAGATTTAGGGAGACCTTAGAGAAAGAGTAACAGAGCATATTCTTTGTCTCTTTCACTCCTGTCATCCTTGGTGATTCTGCTGGTGAGGTGGACTTTATAATATACTGGCACATGCACTGAGAGGAAATCTCCACGATCAAGATATGGCTCTGTTTGTTATGTTACTGACCACGGAGTCTAGCAGGATATTCCCAAGCAACTGGATGACTTAGGACATAAATGCATAATGGGATGAAAGATCCAGAATCCTTAAAGGAAGGCAGAAGAATAGATAATGAAAGAGGGAAGGAAAAATAAACATGAGGTATTGACAGAGAAACAGGCACACTGTCCAAGGAAATAGCATAGAAAGATCAAATACAGTCTCACATAAATGAAAATGTAGTTTATGAAAGCCTTGGCATTGACAATCAAAGAGGGAATCATCAACTACTCAAGAAATTATGCTAGTGCATAATTATGCCAGACAGAAATGGGGGAGAATATGAGCAGTATCTCACAAAAAAGCAAGTATCAATGGTAAAAAAATATGAAAAGATATTAAACCTCATTTGAAATAAAGGCAAAACTTTTTCAGACCACAATAAGACACATTTTTAGATGGGTGAAATTTAAGAGCCTGACATTATCAAGTGTCAGGGTATGAAGCAACAAGAACTCTAATACACTGCTGAGGGGAGTGTCAGTTGGTTCAGCCATTTCGAGTTACTTAGTAAAGAATCTATGTGCCCTCTGACCCAGCAATTCCACTCCTAGAGAACCCTTATTCATGTGCACAAAAATGCATAGCAGCCTTTTTTATAATAGCAAATCACTGGAAATTAATTCCCTAAGCAGGAAATAACCCAGAAGTCCATCCAAAGAAGAACAAATAAATAAAGTGGTATGTTCGCACAATAGAATATTATATAGCTGGGGTAAATGAACAAATTCTAGCTTTATAGGATTGATACACCTTAGAAATACAACTTTGAATCAAAAGCAAGTTTCAGGAAAGTATATAAGGCATGCAACTGTTTTTTATAAAGCCCATGACAAGCAAAAATTTAAAAATATATATCATTTAGGGATATATATATACACGCAATAAAACTAAAAGCATTGTAATAATAAATGTAAAATTCACAGCAGCGTATCACAGCGGAGGAAGGAAGGAGATCAGATCAACAAGGAACACTGTATATTCAATATCACCAGCATTTGTAATGTCCTACGTCCTAAATTGCACCTTAGTTTAATGGAAGATTTAATTTATTATTAAGTTTCGTAGCGTACATATATCTTATAACATGTAAATTTATTTATAAATAAAATAAATTAAGGAAAGGAGAAAGAGAGAAAGAGAGAGAGACAGAGACAGAGAGGTCAAGGAAGGCAGGCCTTCTTAACCCCATCAAGGTTGCCTATATACCACTGACATGTGACCAAGGTGTAAAGGAATGTTTTACGTCTTTCTTGGGACCTCAGTGGGTTATCAGTCAAGATACAGTTTAAAATAGTTGTTTGTTTTTTTTCCCCATTTCTGGAAATAGGCTTGTTTGTCTAACTTTCCATTAATTCCATGTCAATAGGGCAAGATTATAGAGGTCCACTTTCCACGTAAGGGAGGGGAACATCTCAGCTGTATTCGGTATTATTAAACTATAACTATAATACCATGTGCAACCCTTGAAACCATATTTCATGAGACTTATTTGACAAACTAGAGAGTTTGTGAGGGAAATTAGTATAGATACTAGGTCATCAAAAATCTATTTCATGTAAATGGCTAACTGAATTTGGACTTGAGATATTCAACTGAGAGAAGAGAGAGGTTAAGAGAAATGTGATAGCTGACTTCAAAAATTAAAAAGAAATTCTGTAAAGTTTTTAAAATGTTAGCTTTATTCTGCATACAGGGTGGCCACCCACTACCAAGAGATAGAAATGCATTGAAGTTGATTTAAGCTTCGTAAATTAAAATATCAGCTCACAGCAGCCAACAGGATGACTAACGCTGGGTGGTGGCCTATTATAGTCCAAGGATTACCTTTTAAATTCTTTTAGTTATGTTGAAGAATTTTTTTTTAAGGTTTAGGACCTTCTTTTTCTTTTTGATGGATATATTTTATAATTAAGACCACAGCCTTATTATATTTTTGGTAAAAAACATCTAATGGTATTATGTCATAATTACCTTGAAATCACTTATATCATTTATTTTTTATTCCTTCTAACTCGGTTCCAGAGATAGTGGTAAAGAATGAATGACTGCTCTTCAATAACCATCTAACTTTATGGAAGTTACTTAATTTCTTTGTGCCTGAGTTTCCTCAGCTGTAGAAAAGTACCTCTCTGTGGTAGGCAGAATAATACCCTTTCCGCCAATACGTTCATGTCCTAGTCCCTGAAACAGGTGAATATATTACCTTATGTGAGCTTACAAATTTCATGACGAGCCCTGACCAGTGTGGCTCAGTTGATTGGGCCTCATTCTGCGAAGCAAAAGGTCACCAGTTCAACTCCCAGTCAGGGCACAGGCCTGGGTTGCAGGCCCGGGCCCCGGGTGCATTCTTTCTCACATTGATGTTTCTCTCCTTCCCTTTCTCCCTTTCTTCCCCTCTCTAAAAATAAATAAATAAAATCTTTAAAAAAAATGAATTTCATAATCATATTATCCTGGATTATTTGGTGGGCCCAGGATAATCGCAAAGGTCCCTATAAGAGGGATGCAGGAGGGATCAGAGGTGGAGAAGTTTAGGTGGTGATGGAAAGAATTTGGAGTGATGAGCTTGGAAGACAGAAGAAGGAGCCATACGCCAAGGAAGCAGGTGGCCACTAGCAGCTGAATAATGTTAAAAAAATGGATTCCCCTTCAGAGGCTGCAGAAGGAACCAGGCATATAGGTCCCTTGACTTTAGTGTTGCGGAACTTATTTCTCAGTTCTGATCTCCATAACTGTAAGATCATATATTTACATTGTTTTACCCACTAAAGCTTGTGGTCATTTGTTACATCATCTCATAGGTTTTTTGTGGGGATCAAATGAGATAAAGCACTAAAAAGTTCTTGGCTTCTATTACTGTTACCAGCCACCTAATTTACCCAAAACAGAGGCTCAAACTCACAACCAACTGCATTAGTGTGTGTTCAGTTATTTTTCCTCATAAGCCATTTTAATACCTTCCAGTATATTAATGAGGCTGGGAAAGGATTCCGGGTAGGAGTTAGGAGTTCACAGCCATTAATGGTGAGGGTTCTGGTGTGTGCTTGACTTTTCCAGGTCTTATTCCTCAGCTATAACCAAAGGCTAAATCTTTTCAAGCTAAACTTCAATGATTATGTGCTTACTTGGGTAGTCCAATGAATGTTTCCAGGGTTCACCCTCTCCCCCTCTCTTCTGGTTTAACCTGTAGCTAGTGTCTAAATTACTTAGTGCCAACTGCCCCTAGCTTTTCTTTGCTTTGGGCACTGATTAACCAGGAAGGCCCAATTCCATTTACAACAAAACGAAGATGAAAAGAGGTTGAGAACATCTTCGCTGAAGTTTCTGTTTAAATAAGGCATTCAATGTTTTACAAAGAATGTTTTTACCAAAAAAAAAAACCACCCCGAAAAACCCATATATCCTAGCTTCAAGAGTTCACATAGATTTCCCCTGGGTCCTTCGGTCTTTAATTCAAGGCCACCGCTTTCGAGAGCCGGGTCGGCTGGCCATCCTCACCAAGTTCTGCCCGGGCTCTTATCCTCCTGAGTGGCAGGAGGTTTGACACACTTTCCTTGTTAGTAAAGGTGTAGATAACAGTACATGGTGATCAAAAATGACCAAAATAGAACCGACACCAAAGTGCTGTTGGACACAACCTCCCTTTCATATCTCTGCTTTTTCCAACTCACCATGGAGAGAAAAGTCTGTGAAAAAGCTTTGATGTTTATAAGTTACTCTGCAAATGCAAAGCATTGTTTTTTTTCTAATAACTCAATGTAGGGTCAGATGTCATGATAGACGCTTGGACAACAATCAGCTCACACACAAGAGGAACAGTTTCTTCAACATGAAAAAATCCAGAAAGCTTTACAAGATAGTTATCAAAAAAGAACAGATCTTTGCCAGCTAGAGAAAATAAAAAGAGAATTTTGGGGAGGAAAAATAGGCATAGGCAGAAAAGCATCCTCTAAAATAGTAAGATGTTAGTGTGTCTGGCACATAGCTGTGGGGATAGACATTTGCAGAAGGGAAGGCCAAGGTTGGATTCTGTAGGGCTGTGAATGCCATGCTGGGTATCTAAATTTTATTGTGTAGCATTGAACTATCAAAGAGACACCTATCTTCAGGGGCGTGCCATATTCAGATTTGTTTTTAGAAAATAAAAATTAAGATACTGGTAGAGGTGTCCAGGATCTGGGCATAGTCTAGGCCTGGGATAGGAGCTCTGGGGGGTCGGGCACAGAGATAAGATGCTGGACAGGAGAAATGTCTCACTGAAAACCAACTGGATGTTGGAAGAAGAGATTTACCATGCGCTGGCAGTGTCCAGCTTAGCTGATTAGGTGCATGGTGACATCACTGGCCAAGCCACTGAAAACAACAGGGGAGGGAGAGAGTACAAGGTTTGGAAGCAGAGAAACTAAACTTAGAACACTGGGTAAATTGCAGGTGAAGAAAAAACCTGAACGCTGGAGAACAGAGGCACTTAAGCAAAGTGAGACAAAGAAGACAGGAAGTGTGTGGGCAGAGGGACACAGGAAGAGATAAAAAAGGATGGTCAAAGGAGGCAAATGTAGAGAGATGAGCAGGAAGGGGGTTCTGGTCAGCTGTGCCAAGGGCAGCAATGAGTCCAGTACATCAAGGACAGAAATAGGTAGCACACAGTGGCACCAAAACCCCAAGACCTCAGAGCACGCCCACGTGGAGACGGACATTTCTTTTCTCTCCAACTTGGTAACTTGCATATATCCTGGTTTTGCACTGGTTACAAGCTTGGTGTGTTTGCTACAAGAAATGAGGCATTCCCCTGATATTGCAAGGCAGAGCCCTGCTCTAGCCACAACCACTCAAAAACTGAAAACGAAATCAGTCCCCAAAGTACTGAAAAAGCAAGATGGGAAACAATAAGCAATGTGGGCCCAGGAACGAACCCAAAGCACGCGGCACTGTTCACGTGCGCAGATGCACCACTGGGCTCCTCCTCAGCCGCCCCAAACTGTTTAGGAAGAACAGATGATTGGGCCTCAGTATAATTAATTCTCTTTCATGGAAGTAGAAATTAATTGCAGCTTAAGTGACTAGAGAAATCAAAGAACTCCATAAATGCTTATACACACAGTAATCATTAAATGTGCCCTTAAGAGCAGTGGTGGGAGAAAGTGAGGACTGGAAGAGAATTACAAATGACACTTACATACTGTGAAGGGGGATTAGAGACCCCAGGGGGAGTCAGAAGAGAGCAGAATCTCTGTTTGAGGAAATGGAGAGAAAGACGTAATATTGGAATAACATGTTAGTGTGTGTCTGGGAATATGTACAGGGGAATGCGCTGTTCTTATAATAAGGAGATCAAAAGGGCTGCAGAGGTTGTCTAAGAAAAAAAAAAATAGAAGAGAGAATAATGGCAGGAGACCGAGTCACAGGGAGAAAAACCAACACTGAGAGGGAGTGTACGAACTACAGACACCATTCTGGGGTCTTTGTCACCATTCTGGGCCTTCGGGACAAGAGGCATCGTTTGTAAATACACAGCAGTCAACACCAAAAGCTTCGATCTGTGCGTCAACCATGAACGGCTGTGTCAGAACTCAGTAGTTGGGTTTCTTAAAAATATATGTTATATATTACCACATAGAATATATACATACACATAAATTCATTTCTATTTCTATGTTTTAAAAAGTTTGCCTGCTTGAGTAAATTAAAGGGTGAATGAGAGCAGTTGGTGTTTTTTTGGCTTCACTCTGAGTCTCACTGTCAAAGGGGTAACAGCTCAACTTATCAGGAAAGCATTATACATCTCAGGCATTCTGGTGCTGCCCTTGGGCATCGATTCTGAAGTTGCAGTTCTATGCTCAGCTGGGGATAGAGGGCCGGGGGCCTAGAAGATCACATACACCTAGCTATCTCTGTTCAGCTTCTTCGAGCTTCTCTGGGCATTTTAAGTATAATAATAATAATAATGTGAATCTGCTTACATGAATGATCAAAGAATCAACTAATCAAAGCTAAAAATGGATACATATAGAAACATTTCCAGTTCTCAGATCTGGATGGTGTAGTTAAATCCACTGGAAAATGGACAACCTTACATCTCATTGCAAAGGGTTGATACTAAAGAGATGAGTCAGTCCCTACATCAATCGGATGTATATGGTCTAGGCCCTTTTCTCCATTCAGCATAAAGTGGATAACAGATCTTTGTTATTTCTCTGGATTTATGCAAGTGTTCTGCTGTCTACATGCCCCACACCAGAAAGGAAATACATAAAAGATAAACATACTTTTGTGCCCCCAAAACAAATGTTCCCAGCAGGAAATGGGTTTACCCTGTTCTGAACTCCTATAGGAATCTGTCCCCCCAGATGACCTGGATCATCTCCACCTTAAATACTTTATATTTGTGTTCAGACTGCAGCTCTCCTACTATTTTGCAAGCTCTTCAGGAGGAGGACTGCATTTTAATACAGTATCTGAATAATATTTCATGTTTGTCAAGGGCTTTACACTTTCATAAGATGCTTTCAGATGCACTATCTCACTTGGTCTTCACAAATCTGTCAACACATTCTACTCATTTCCTACACGAGGAAACTGAAATTAAGAAAGGGTAAATGACTTGAAGGTCACATGGCTGTCCAGCTTAAATCCTGAGTCCAGAATTAAGCACATCAATCTACTCTCAAACCAGGCTGTCTTTTTCCCCACGCGGAGCTTTACCTCCTCCTCTCCCACAGGCCACCTTATACGGCTGGTGATCAGCCAGGTGTCCATGATGAGAAGGGTGTCTGGAGAGAAGAACAAAGGAGCAGAAACGTAAGGCCATTAAAAAGAAAAAAGGAGATGGACGCCAACTGATCTTCATGTTTCTCTAATCTGACAAGGCCTGGAACCCTGTTGCTAGATATACCAAGCCCCCAATCTTTTCATCACCATGGGAGAGTCAGGTAGCATTGCCATTGTCAGACAGGGAACAAGAAGAAGTGTGTGTGTGTGTGTGTGTGTGTGTGTGAGTGTGTGTGTGTGTGTGTATGCACATTATGCACTTGAAGGGATAAAGTGGCATTATGGGAACGATAGAATCTTTGATGTTAGAATGGGGAGAGCACCTCCCGGTGTTGCTGGAGAGGTCCTCAGGCTGGTATGGACCTGCTGCTGGTGCCTCTGGCAAGATGACCTTTGTTCGCCCAGTCCCAGAATATAAGTGCAGAGGAGGGATGTTTGGGCCCAGTTACTAGCACTGGGTAAGAGGGTAGATAAATAGGCAGAAGCTCTTGCAGTCAGAGCGGTAGGAGGTTATAAATCCCCTACAGACAGGCCAAGCTAGTGTTTCAGGTAAGGGTCTTAGGAAGCAAGGCCTATGATGACAATTCCTGTGCTAGTCAGGACCCTTAGAGGAAATATATAGGGGAGTGAGGGAAGCATGAGAGGGCAGGGGAAAGGCAACAATAATGTGTGTCAGAAGAGGTCTAACCTGATTCTCCCAGGAGCCCTGGGGTGTCCATGACGCCTCAGAGGCTGTCCTGAAGGTTCATGAGCTATTGGGGACTGAGCCATCATACTTCTGCATCAGCCAAGTGATTGGCCAAGGGCTTCCCCCAAGGGATGGGAGGGGTAGCTTCCTAGGCTTCTTTGGATGAGGCAGATGTCATCAGTCAAGTGCAGTTCTACAGGGGAGGGTGTAAATGTGAGAAGCTGGCAGGCAACCCAACAGCAGCTGGAGGATGGGTGCACCAGCCCGGTGAAGTGGATCTGAGTGGGGTACTCACAGCACCTATGCTGGCAGCTTCTAACACTTAGAAGAATCTGTGTTCCCATAGGTGGCTTAATTTAGGAGTGGATGCCCACTTTTGGGAACTTTGGGCAAGCTGGGGGAGCCAGCCCTCTGCCTGGGGTCATACTGTGTTACCTCCCGCTTTATGAAACCATATACCTAAGTTTCTGCAGTCTTTACCGTCAAGAAAACTTTCTAGCCTCTAACTACCTGTGACAGTATCTTTTGGTCCATCACGGTCTCATTGTGACCATGCTCATCGTCACAAATCCGCTTTCCTCCTTCCAAACCTGTTTGTCCATCTCAGGGACAGTGGGCTCAATAACTCCCAAAGGCAGCCAAGGCTATCTTGCTGTCAAGTACAAGTTAGTCATCACTTCCATTAACACGAGAAAAAACTATTTCCCTGTCATTTTCATTCACCAAAGTCATGGAAAGGAACTCAAATTCTTAGATGCCTTCTTTTACAGAGGCAAAACAGCCAGATTATTCCACAGTATTGTGTATGATCTCAAATCTGCTTACCCATCTGGTCCCTGCCCAATGGAGAAATTCCAGTTTGTCTATGACCCTGTTTGAGGAGGTATACCCAGCCCCCAGGAGTGCTGTGACTCACAGAGAGCAGAGTGGGACTCTTCTTCTCATTGTAGACACACGGTTCAATTAAGAGAGTTTAAAATTCACTCCATGATTCAAACAAGCTCCACTACAAGCCCAAACATACCACTGATTTATACTCACTTGTAAACAATGAATCTAAATAGTTTTGCACATGCTGTCGGTCTCACTCCATCCTTGGTTTCTAGATTGATTATTCTTTTATTTAACTATAGTTCTTTTATATCTATTCAATGATAGTTCATCTTGTTAGAGTTGGCCCATAATTCCAACCTGAAATGATCCCTTTGGGCCCTAATTCTGCTTCTCAAAATTTATGCTATGCTTCCAAGCTTCATGTTAACCACCACTTTGATAAATATGTAATCTGCATCCTTACTAAAATTATTGATTAAAGAAACAGAGCCAGTGGTGGGTCCACATAGCCTACCACTGGAGACTACTCTCCCAGGAGCCACTGTAGTTCTCACGCAGCTTAATTCATGCTAGCTCCAAGACCCAGTCTAAATTTGACAATGAGTTCCCTCTTTCAGAGATGTATTCTGATACACGGAGTTTTGAAGAATGCAAAGTAATTAAATTATAAAGTATTTGCAGTTACATTTGTTTAATAGAATATAAAGGTGGTAATAGTTTTATGAAAAAAAATCCTCTGGAGACAAAAGCCAAATTCAGAGTAAGATTTAAGAATAGAAAATCATTTTCTTTCCTGTCAAATAGGATGACAAGTCTGGGGATTCCAAAGGGATGACAACTGAGCCCTGGATGGGGACACACAGAAATGCAACTGTACTAAGGGAAACAGGTGATCAGTGATAAGAGAATACAAGAAGACTGACAGTGTTATTTCTCTACTGGTGCATAACAGATTATGCAGCGGCTTAAAAGAACAAAATTTATTATCCAGCAGTTCCATGGGTCAGTCTCATAGGTCAGATTAGTTCAGCTCTTTGCTCAGGATCTCACCAGGCTAAAATCAAGGTGTGGGCTGGAGCTGCAAACTCATCTGAGGCTTGGGGTCTCCTAAGCTCACTGGTTGTTGGTGGAATTGAATTCTTTGCACTGTGGCTCTGAGGTCTGCATTTTTCTGCCGGATGTTAGAGGGGGTCCGTGGGGGAGCGTCGCTGAGGCTGCCGTCAGCTCCCAAAGGCTCCCTGCCACTCCCTGCCATGGAGCTCTCTCCCCGGTATGGCTGTTTGCTGTTTCAAGAACAGCAGGAGGCTCTCTCTCTCTCTTTATTCAGCTAAGATGGAGTCTTAGGTAGAGCAGTGAAGACAGTGACAATCCCATTATATTCACAGGTCCTGGCTACAGCAAAGAGCGGGGAGTATGCAGGGCATGCACAGCTGGGGCGGGGAGCCGAGGGGCCCTTGTAGACTTCTGCCTGCCACGATCGTTAACCTGGCGAGGCCTGCTGAGGACCAGTCGTAGGAGAGGGACCTGCTGTGGAGTTTGAACTTTACCCTGAAAGCAATGGAGGCACACTGACAAATGCCTCTCCCTTTGGGGAGGTATAAGACACTGCTGCAAGTAGCAGAGATTAAGAAAGTATTCTGGGAAGCATTGCACCCCAAGGGAACATTATTGAATGAACTGAGGCAATTAATATAAAGCACTGTCTAATCCACCTCTACACTTGAATCACCTTTTTATAATGTATCACCTCACTTGCCTGCTTGACAGCTATGAGTAAGCCAAGCTACATCTGGTCTGTTGCTGTTACGATCAAGTGCCCTCCACATCCAAGACAGAGAAAAACAAATACCCCACATCATTAGAGAAGCCACTCCAAACAGAAACATCCTATCTAACACTAATCCTCCCGGTAATAAAAAGTCTTGAGCCCCATTTCTGTAAGTTGCTGGCTCCCTCAAGAAAACACCTCTATCTCTGACTTTTGGAATACAGGCACCAGCAGGTATGTGAGGGCCCACACAGGTGGGTAGCATGTGAGGAAGGGCTGTTTTTCCACCAGTGACAATGATGAACATATTAACTGTAACTCCATGCTCCTTTTCTCCCTTCCTTTTAAATACCTGCTACATCTTTCATGTTGAGTATCTGGTTTTTCTAAAGGCTGGATACTCTTCCAAAGATTACACATAAAGTTACTCTAATGTTTAATTTGTCTTTGAGTTTTCCATTCACAACTATGTCTATATACTGTAACCATGAGAACAACCATAATGTTTATTTTTAAATATAATTATGACAATAGCGATAAGTTCTTTTCTATGTGCCAGGCAGTGTTCTCAGGGTTTCCTACCCTCACGCTCAGGTGAGAAAACTATGACATGGAAAGCTGAAGGAACTTGCTGGAGATCACACAGGTTGTCAGTGGTGGAGCTGGGATGTGAACCTTGGCAGAACAGTCTGCAGTGTGTCACAGCCTCAGGGTGAAAATAGACACCAACTACTCTCTTTAGGGTGGCTTTTGAGACACTCAATAAATGATGGCTGACCATTCATGGCTACTTTTAAGGTGGTAGAATCAAAAGTATAAAAATGAAGATCTAAACACTGGGAGATTATGTTACAGAAGTGAGCAGCCCAGGAACAGTAGGATAAATAAATTCAAGAAGAAGTTCTTTTAAAAAAGTCAAATAAACTTCAGAATTATAAAATAAACCAAGAAAAAGACAGAGGAAACACAGATCTAAAAATCTTAAAAATGATGTAAGAATATCCTGTGTTCAACCTATGGTTAGTATTTTTAAAATATTACAGAATGGCAGTTTTTAGATATACATGCATTACCAAAGTTGACAGAAACAGAAGTAGACACACTGAACAGACCAAATGAATAAAGAAAACAAACAGCAACAAACAGAAAATCTTAAGAAGTTGTCAAGGTATTATCTGGTTCAAAAAATAATGTAAGCGTAGAAATTTCCACAGGAAACTTCTTTCAAATTCTCAAAGAAAATATATAATTTCCATATGTACAGAGCACCGAAAGATAAAAACTTCCCAATCATTATATGAAATAAACATCATTTTGATGTCCAAACTAACAAGACAGCATAAAAATTCAACCAAAGGCCAAATCATTATGAAAATTGATGCAATAATCTGAAACAAATATTGAGTACAGCAATGAGTTAAGAAAACATTTCATCATGACCAAGTAGGATTTATTCCAAGAATAAAATATGATTAAATATTAGGAAATCTGGTACACCACTTTAATAGATCAAAGGCAAAAATTACGCAATAATTAAAAAAATATGATATTCTGTTTCAAGTCTGGTGAATTGCAAACAATACTCATTGGATACTCACAACATCCTTACAAGATATTTATATTATTATCCTCATATTACAGTGTAAGAAAATGAAATTAGAGGATGACAACGCACCCAATGTTATATTTGTGTAATTCTAAGAGGAAGTGGGGTAATTTGAGCCTAGATCTGTCTGGCCATAAATCCCATATTCTGACTTCCACTGTATGTTGTCCTTATAGGTGATAATTTATGAAAATAATCAAAAATCATCTAAACACATTTCGAAACCCTTCTTTGATTCAAAAATGCTCTTGCCTTATTTGAAATGCAATAAAATTCCTTTAGCAATGGTTGGAAATACCTATCATAGCTATTAAAATTAGAAAGAAGGTAAGGCTAGAATACCACTAAGTGAAGCATAACATTGCTATAGAAATTCTGGCAAATGCTATAAAACATAATTCTGAAATACGAGGTATGCTCTCTGACAAGTAATAGAATCATTATTTATTATAATGTGATTCTTTACCAAGAAAATTCAAAACTAGGTGAAAAATGACTATCATTAATAAGTAGAGTAAAAAACTAAATATAAAAATAGCTTTCATATGACAGCAATCACCGATTAGAAAACAATGTAATTATATAAAAACTAGATAATACCTAGGAATAACCTTAAAATATGTATGAAGAAATAATTTTTCTGTCACACTGAATAAGACTTGAAAAAAACAGACACATATTATGAAATAATTAGGAATTGTAAAGATGCAAACTCTTCCAAAATAATTCACAGTTTATACATAATTCCATGCAGAATACATCAGGATTTTTTAATTTAAAAATTAATTCCAACATTCACCTTGAAATATGCTCAGATGATAATGCTAAAGAACATTTAAAATACAGAGTAAGAAAGGGCTTGTTGTATCAGAAAGGAAAATGTGCTAAACAAAATACTATATGGCTTGACTACATAATCAATAGATGGTTGAAGAAATGGATCAGAGAGCCCAGGTACAGAAACATATATACCAATATAATTAAAGGTAGATTTAATTAAAACTAAAAGAAGGGAAAAGGGATTATTCAGTAAATGGTGTTGGAGTAACTATTTGAATAATTAAAAATTACATCTCTACCTCATAGAGTATGTCAAACTGAATTACAAGTGGATTTGATGTTAAAAAATAAAATTATAAAGGAATATGAACAATATACATGATTATTTATTTGATATTGTCCTAAGCAAGGAATTTCCAAACATAGACATAGTGGAATATATCAGAAAGTAATAACAGATTTGACTGCAGTAATAAACATGAAAAAATTCATATATCAGATAGCACAATACTCAAAATTAAAAGGCAAAGACCAAATTAGGGAAATAATTTCCAAAGATATGATACACAAAGGATCTTTAATAGCCAGTTCATAAGCAAAATATTAACATAATGGATAAATAGGCAAAGACTGTGGATCAACAAATTACAAAAGAATTGTTATAAACGTCCGATAAACATTTGGAAATTTTAAATGATTAATGCTTAATGCTGCCAAGTGTGAGGAGAGATAGACACTCATACACTGCCAGTAGGAGTGTAAATTAGCACCTTGGCCATGTCTAAGAAGAACTATAAAAATGTTCATGCCTTTCGATTGTACCTACTGTTAGGTAGAAGCAATTAAGAAGATGGCAAAAGATGCCTTGGTTGGTGTGGCTCAGGTGGTTGGAGCATTGTGTTGTAACCGAAAGGGCACATAACTTTCCCGGTCAGGGCACATACCTAGGTTGTGGGTTCGATCCCCAGTCTGGGCGCGTATGATCCCTGGTCCGGGCGTGTATGGGAGGCAACCAATTGATGCTTCTCTCTCGCATCGATGTTTATCTCCCTTCCTCTCTCCCTTCCTCTCTCTCTAAAAGCAATGAAAAAATGTCCTTGGGTGAGGATTAAAATAATAAATAGATAAATAAATAAATTAATTAAAATAAAGAACATGGCAAACCAGAAGCTGGACACACTGAACCTTCTAAGGAGATGAAGGAGTCTGCCTTTTGTGTCTCTCTAATTTTATTGCATGATCTCGGGGAAATGGTGGAGTGGGAGTCTCATAATCAACTTCTGCTTCTAAAAGGAATCATCCCAGAAGCCATCTCTTCATCAGATCCGACTAATTCCTTTTCTGCTGCTTCCACTGTGACCTCTTCCCGCTCAGCCCCACTCTTCCAACCTCCACTTTCCTCCCACTCAAAGTCTGGCCACAACAAAACAATCCCAACACAGGAAGCAGGTTTGCAGGGAGGTCAGCATGCTGAATGATTACTGAGGGAATGATGGGTTTCTGCAGAAATGCCTTCTGCCTCCACTAAATTATCATTTAAATTATCAGTAAATTATCATGACACTATCCACATTGGAAAGACCTTCCTCAAAAAACTTATACTCCTGAAGAATCCTGCAAAGCCCGACTACAATGATGATATCGGCAGTCCATTTCTCCTTTGCCAGCATAATTCAAGGAATTTTACTAAAACCATTAATCCAGTCTCTCAATGATATTCAGCAAATATTTACTGGTGCCCTCTAGGGTTCTGGGAAATATAATGTGGGTGCTGGAAGCTGAAAAAAATGGTCCCCAGGAATGTCCACATCCTAATCCTGGAACCTGTGAACATGTAACATTACATGGCAAAAGGGACTTTGTAGATATGATTAAAGTCAGGATCTTGAGACGGAGAGCTTGTCCTGCATTATCTCAGTGGGTCCAGTGTGATCACAAGGTTCCTTATAAGGGAAAGATTCAGGAAAGTCAAGAGAAGGAGATGTGACACCAGAAACAAAGGTCAGAGTGATATAGAGCCACAACCCGGGGAATGTGGGCAGCCTCTAGGAGCTAGAAAAGGCAAGGGAAGAGGTTCTCCCTTAGTCTCCAGAAGGAATAAAACTTGGCCGACCTATTTTAAACTTCTGATTTCCAGAGCTATAAGATAATAAATTCATGTTGTTTTAAGCTACTAATTTGGTAATTTGTTACAGCAGCAATAGCAAATAAATACAGTATGATTCAATGAAATCTAGAGACTTCCTGCATGTAGCCTTACTAAATGTTTGTCACTTTGAAAGCATTTCTTATTTTTTGCCAGAATTTTGCAAAGTGTGTTACACTGAATGCAAGCCCTATGAGTTATTCCACAATTTTAAAGAGTTCTCTCATCAAACATCTTGTATCAATCACCCTCTTGGAAATTCACAATGTACTTACACATATTAAAGACGTAGTAGTCCCTTTTCCCCTTTGTTTAATTCGGAACTTTCCAAACTTATTTGTACATAGAAGCTTTTAAGCATCTATTTACATCAACATCATTAACAGCAACAAATATTAATTGCTTTGCATACTTGCAATGTGTCAAACCCTGGACTGGGTCCTAAGGAAACAGGGATGAACTCATCGACAAAGCCAAAAAGGGGACGGATTCAGGGTGGGAGGTGGGGGCGGGTGGGGCTGGGGAAACTGGTGGTGGGAAAATGTTGACACACAAAAAAAAGTGGACGGGGGAGGCTGGGAGTAGTGAGGGAAATTAAGAAGCCAAAGAACTTGTGTGTAGCCCATGGACATGGACTAAGAGGTGTGGGGATGATGGGATGGGGTGCAGGGCAGAGGGGATAAAGGGGGGAAAAATGGGACAACTGTAATAGCATACTCAATCAAATATACTAAAAAAACAAACAAACTACTTCTCAAAAACTTTAAAGACACTTTGATGAACTCTATTAATTCCCAGGACACGTGACACATACTGTGTTTTCAGTTATCCTTATAGGTGGTCTTTTATTTTACGCAACAGGAAGTTCCCAGTGAGCGGGCATATTTCTTTACAAGCCTATCTTCTGCAGCATCTTTCCTCAGGGAGCTAATATTCCAGTTGATGAGATATGCATGCAGGCATAAGAAAAAAAATATTTGGGGAAGGAAGATGGGAGATTTTTGTTATCTAGCTTGACAAATAGATAAATGTTGAGAGAATAAACGGATTGTCTCAGACTGTCTTAGTGAAGGGTCCCTTGATTATATCATCCAAAAGAGCTTCTTGAATCACATGAACTTTTAAAGTCTTCAAGAAACAGTCAGACTTCATGTAACAGCATAAAGAGTTAGTGTCTCCTGCTCCATTACTGTGGTCTCTTCCTCCTTCTACCATTTCCCTCTCCTTCGGATCTTAATGGAAGTCTGAGGTCTTGATGAAGGTATTTCTTTGGCTTATAAAACAGTGTAGTGGTACAGCTAGATCTTTTGAGGAATCACTGCATCAAGTGATAATATTATAGAGTATTAATCACACCCCTATTTTCCCAAACGGAATGAATAACAGTTGAACACACACCACATTCTAGCCCAGCTGTGAATGGCTGATACTGCTATTTCTCGTGCAAAGCATTTTTTACAACTTTCCAGTCTCCCGTGATTACAGGGGACACAATTGTGCAAATACTGTCTCTGTTTTTATAAGAAATCAAGTAATTTTAAAATTACGGTAGCCAAAAACTTTTTGGCAACATATATTTTACTTATAAAATGGACAAGCATAGCTTCCCCTTTCCAATAGCTTTTCAACTCAAATCAATGCAGTTTCAAAGAATTACATATTTATTTTTCAATTCAATTAGGAAAAAATCTGAAGCATTTAATGAATGTTATAAATTATAATACATTACCATGAGAAAGTAACCATCAGCTCTTTTTATGTGTTATTGAATATTCTATACAATTCACCATTCTGTAATAATTAACTAGGTTTAGTCATAAAAATTCAACTTCTGAACCTAAAAAAAATCTCAACAACTCAGACAAGTCTAAGTGAACCTGTGGTAAACTTAGAGACCTTTCTCATGCCACACCCTTCCTTGCAGTAAATGGTAGGGTCTGATCCGAGAGGCCATGCGTTTTGTTTTATCTTGTCCTGTTAACATATTAAATCAAAGTTCAATTACAAGATGTCAGTTTTCACTTATATAAACCATTTTGACAAGGGGATATTTTTACTCATTCTACTTTACTTCTACTTATCTTGTGTCTAATCAGTGACACTAAGACCCCCTTCTTTAGAATGAATGATGGTGGTCACCTTTAATGTAAATTTAAAATACTCTACACCAAAAAGAAGTCTAAGGAATGTGTCCTGGAGGGTCTGATTATTTCTATGCTTAGGGTTTGTCAGTGCAGTGCTCTGCAAATGGGAGGGGATGTGGAAAGAAGGATTCATATTTCAGTGGCCACCTAAATGCCAACATAGGATTTTGAAATATAGAGAGACAGGTAGTTGCTTTTTGCTGCCCAGCAAGATTGCTACAGGTTTCAAGGCGAAAGTATTTGTCATCAAAATGAATTCATTCAGTAAAGGACAGGTCCCAGGGACAGAGCCACAGGAGAAACTACACCTGCCTGCCTGTTGGGTGAAGTTTCACTGAAGGGTAGTAGTATCAGCTTGAAGAGTATCGATCTAGTAAATCATTCAGACAACCCAAACAGGACAGAAATAGGTCAAAGTCAAGGTGGATTAGTCAGGTATCTTTCAGTAACAAGAAACAGAACCCCAATTTTCTAAAGCTAATCAGTAAGGGAGTTTTAATGGAAGGATCCTGAGGCATCCTAAGACTCTGAGGAAGAGCTGTCAGGGCCAGGGAGCTCAACTCGGTCAAGATGCCCATGGGGTCTCCATCTTTCATCTCTGTATGTCCCTGTTTATGTCTTTTTTTCAGAGGTTGATGCATTTTCCATAAATATGGTCAATTACAGCACGGCTCCTAGCAGCTCTGGTGAAGTCACTGGGGAATGCCCACTGTCTACCCAGTCATCCCTAATCATGGGGCCCAGCAGAACCTGGATGTCAAAACACCAGCTGACAGTGCTTTCCTCGCGGTGCGTCCCAAGGTGCTTTTGAGTTTAATCAAACAAGTGGTCATAAAACTACACTGACTTCTATTGAGCAGGTTTTCTGTTTTAGAATATTAAAGGCATTTATAATACACCATGATTAGAACCATGTAATAAAAATATGTGTAAGCAAAAAAGACTGCAGAGAAAGACACTAAAATCCTAAGTAATATTTGGGAAATGCAATTATAAGTGATTTTTCTAATGTCCATTCTCTAAATGTTTTATAATATAAAAATTTTAATAATGAAAGTTTTTGTATATTAACAAATTACATTTACTTTTTGTAAATGCCTAAAAAGTGTCTCATTCTGAGAAGTGACTAATGTAAGCTGCATTTTTGGTGATGAAAATAGCAAATTTTTAAAAAAATATTTTCTTTCTTAATATAAAGAAATATAAAATATATCATTTTCTATATATAATAAAATATAAAACTGCTATTCATTGTGAATGCCTTCAGACCTTGAGAATTTAAGGAAAATGAAGTAGATACTATCATAATCTAATTTCAGTGATTATCAACAAAAAGAGTGGTTAACCTAATAACTATAAAAATGGCTTACATATATGAAATAATCAGTATAATCATATATAAACATGGGTCAGTGTTCAAAATGCTGTTGCAAAATTCTTTAAAAACTATGCATTACTTGAATATTATTCAGCCTTAAAAGGAAGGGAATTCTGACATATGCAACAACACAGATGAACCTTGAGGACATTATGCTAAGTGAAATAAGCCAGTCACAAAAAACCAATTATATGATTCCACTTACACGGGTACTTAGAGTAGTCAAATAACACAGACACGATAAAGAATGTTGGTCTTCAGGGTTTTTCAGGAGGGGAAAGGTGGAGTTAGTATTTAATGGGGACAGGGTTTCAGTTTTGCAAGAAGACGAGCTCTGGAGACGGACAGTGGCAACGGCTGCACAACAGTGTAAATGTACTTAACACCGCTGAACTGTGCACTTAAAAGTGGTTAAGGTACCAAGAGAAAGCTCTCCTTTAGAAAATCCGTGATAGCTTAACTCTAAGAAAGGCATACTGCCAAAAGAGATTAAATAATGACATTTACGATGTTGATAATATTCAAGAGCACCTTACATAACTATATAAACAATTTTTCAGAGATGATTGCTGTCAATTAAGAAAGCTAAAATGTAGACATCATCCAGCCTTCTCCTGGTTTGTTCCATCAGATAGAGAAGCAGCCTTAAAATATGGGGGTTTTAATTAAAATAGACTTGTCTACCTCCCATCTTGCCAGGGTATTCACTTCCTGAACTGAGACACACTCCATTAAGTACTTGTCACGAGATCGCAAATGTATAAAAAATAAAAATCTTCCTCTTTGAAAGTTTACCACAAATTCAGGTTGCTCGACTCAATGTATATTAAAATGGTCAAGAGTTGTTCTGGGTACAAAAGTCTAATATTTAAATATAGGAAGGTCCCTGCAGAGAAGAAAAGACCTATACCTGGCTTTGGGGAGGAAGGAGAATGTAAGCTAGTGGATGACAGTGAAGGACAATGTGCCACCAGTTAAAAATAAATGACAGAGGAGCCCACACAGAGACCAGCCAGGGAGGTGTGATTTTAGAGAATGGCAAACCAACCATCAAAACCAGGTCAAGGACAAAGGTAAGACAGAAGGAGTGAAAGCAGGAATGGCTTGAGTTTGGAGGCAAGGGCAGAAGTCTGCATTTGATGGAGGCGAGTGATTGGGAAGAGCTGTGGCTGTCAGAGAGGTAATAAAGCAGTGGTCGCAAAGTCAGTCAATGAAAAGCAAAGACAAGACATAAGGAAGTCAAAAGTTCTTTAGAAACAATGATTGCAAATCCTCGAATGCAAAGCTACTTACAGAGGTGTTTCATTAGAAGCACGCTGAACAGCTTATACCAATATAATGCACTGTCTTTACTTTAAACCTGCTCCCAGCTGTTTCCAAGGGTTCATGTGTCATGACCCATTTCTGAAATCAGGGTAGGCCACTATCACATTAAAATTGAGTATGCCACACAACTGCCACGCTAACCATTCCCAGCAACATGAGATAGCTGATTGAGAGAAATGGGTTTTTTGATAGGAAATTCCCCCAAACCAAGAAACTCATGATAAAAAACACCACAGGAGAAGAGAGCAGTGCTGTATTTTAGCTCAGCAGGGAAAGTAGCTAAGCTATTCTCCCTGCTTATTAACAGGCCAACATTTAGACCAACAGCTCTAATTTGCAGTGGAATTTTTGACTTTCTCTTCTGAAAATTGGAAGTCAGGTTAATGGTTTTCTGCATAAAACCTGTCTACTAATGCAGTGATGATTTGCTTTGGGTTGAGAGAGGTAGACAAAGATTTTTCAAAATAGGGTAGCCAGTTTAAAGAATATTAGCTTTATCTTTTAGCTAAACACTATGTGTATACACACACACACACACACACACACACAAGTATATATGTATATATATATGTTAAGATATTCAAGGAGGCAATATACTGGTAAGATTTTCTACATGAATGCTAGTTTTAGTAATTATGTAATAATGGAGAAAAAAGAGAGGATTAAATTTGGATGAATAATGGGAGCTTTAAAAAGATACTACTTGGCTTTTAGATTCTTAATGGAACTGCTTTGAAGTAAAATGAATAATTATAGAGGTAGGAATAAGATAATCTAAACACTCAAGGGACCTCATAAGAATGAATGAGCAAAGAAAGGAAGGGAGGAGGAGAGAGGGTGGGAAGAAGAAAGGAAGGAAACTAGACCCCTTTGAACGAAGTATCACAGCTTAATTATTTAATATTATTACTTATACAGTGGAAAATCTTGTTAATTCTTTAAGAAATAAAACTTCCCTGGGTATGCCTTAGCTCAGGGATCATGCAATATTTATTCATAGTCTGAAAAGTCTTGGTATTAATTCTTGAGAAATAAAGACTCAAAAGTGATTCCTGCGGAGAGGTAGGTAACTGGACAGCAAGATCTCTAGCGGATCCCATTGGCAGCCCCACAAAAGCTGATTTGTCCCAGTGTTTATTCTGTTTCTGAACTTTTAGTTATAAGTTTCAAAGTCTGAAAGATACCTTCTTACGAAATATGGTATTTTCTTTCCCTCTGTGCCTTTGCGTACATATTCTACAATTTTTCTGAAGCATTCTTTACTTTTATTCTTTAAAGTGTACCACCCGATTTATCTGTGAGGGCTTTCCACCTCGATTCATGACAGCCCTTGCACTTATTTTTCCTAAAAACTCAAAGATGGGTTTCTGAGTTAAACAATGAACTTCATCCTTTTGTACAAATTAAACCAGGAGTTATAAAGTAGTAGGTAAATGAAAAACTGGGTTTCAAAACAAGACCAACAACTGTCCAATCTATAGCATGCTCAGCTTTTTCTTTCCTTTCCTTTTTTTTTTTTTTTTTGAGAGAGAGAGAGATATTAAGGTGCAAGCAGTCAAGTGGTATGAAGGTCACCAAACAAAATGTTGCAATCTTAAAGTGCCATTGACATGTAGGCCCCGTTCAGCAGTAGCTTCAGAGTAATTCATGTGACTACTCATTACTGTTTCACTTGAATAATTTACAAATGCACATGATGACGGTATGTTACATTTGCAGTAAAAGGTTTTAAAAATGAGGAGGATTTTTTCTTTAAATAAAAATACTTAATATAACTTTTTAAAATTTGGTTTCCCATACCCAGCTTTTGTGAAAGGAAAAATGACCCAAAAGCTCAAAATTCCACAATTGGTTTCTACATGATAGATAGGAGCTCTGACAAACCTGCCCTTCAATTACTCTATATCCGCCCGCTGAGAATGTTTAAAGTGCTGAAGGGATTCAGCTGGAAATTTTCTGATTTTCATGGGAAAAAGCAGAAAGCCACAAGTCACCACATGGCACCACATGTACCTGGAGATTTCTAAGTCAAAACCAGGAGGAAGCGCTCCTTGTTCGGAGACCTCCCTTCAGCTTCCACCCACTCCTGACCTGCTGTTTTCCTGTTGGCAATGACAGCTCCTTGCAAAGCAAACAGCTCCTGCTCTGAATGGAAATGCTCATCTTCTCAGTCCATATTGCAAGTGCAACCCAGAGAGTCATTTAGGGAGTGAGTCAGACTTGCGCCGATAAGCACAATGCTGACCTTTAAACCTCAGCCTTTAATAGAGCATTGGGTTATTTCACTTTGTGTTTGCTCAACAGTTCCAGGGTCACGAGGGTCTGCGTTCACTGAGGTGGCGCGAACCTGAGAACCTTGCTCCAACTCCCACATTGCAATTGATAGAAGAAGGTCGGGGGCGGGGCTAGGAGAGGCCTCAATCCCCAAGTGTACGCTGTGTCACTGGCCGTTAGAATACGTTCTTTAGCATCTAGAGATCATTGGAGTACACAAGTCTGCTGACTGACTCTTAGCTACCAGCTTCAGAAAGGATGAGAGTCTTAGGGACCCAGTAGTGAAAGCATTTTCTCTTCGTTTTCACCTTGTCACAGTGCCATACTGAGTGTTAGAACTTGAGGCAAAAGGTAAAATCGACACTACTCATCTTGTCTTTATTAAAAATATAATATCGTATTTATCATGAAGTTTTGGCATTAATTTTGATATTTCAAAATAGTGCATTAAAACAATATTTATCTTGATTACTTAGTTTTTCTGTGTCTAAGGTGAGTGCCTCACTGGCTGCATCCTAGTCCTGGCCTACTCTGTCACCACACTGTTCCCATTTTATATTTTCACTTAAAAATGGAAGGAGATCTAGGTAGGGCGGTGGAGCTACAGCTGGGGTAAGGAGAGAAGAGCCCAGAGCACAAAAGAAAATCATTGTTGAGCATGTGCCAGGTATTGCGCTAGACATGTTATGTACATTCTTTCTGGTCCTCACCTATGAGGAAGGTATGAAGGGGCAGATCCCCCAGAAAATGGAATTATCTCATGGAGGGCGGACCCCTTGTAGTACAGGCTTCCCCCCATTAGGTGAGCGTTCTAGGAACTCATCTGTGTCAGTGCACCAGCGGGTACTGCTGTGTGAGACTATGTTAGAGTCAGTGAATTTTTCTGGAGACTCTTTCAATGTGATTGTCCATTTCACGATGGGTGATTAGCAAGTGGACCTACGTAGCCACACCATGCTGAGTGGTCAGCAGTTTTTGACAAAAAATGGCATGACTCCTGTGCCTCACCCTCCCTGTTCACCTGATCTTACCCTGAATGACTTCTTTTTTGTTTGTTTCTCAAGATGAAAAATGTCCTCAAAGGGAAACATTTTGCTACTGTGGAAGAGGACAAAAAAACTGCGGAAGCAGTAAAAGGCATCAAAATTGACGAGTTCAAAAACTGCCTTGAACAGTGGAAAAAAATGTCTTGAAAGGGCTATTGTATCTCCCTTGAAAGGGAGAGTACTTTGAAGGTGACTGAAGTTTACACATATAAGAGTAAATAAACATTTTTTAAAAATAAATTTCACTTTTGGGTCCCCTCATGTATAATAGTCTCCAGCTGAGGAAGTTGAAGTTTTGAGAAATGTGTTCTTCCCACTTTCCTCCATCCCAGGAACTGGCCGTACAAACTCTCTGGCACTCAAGACAGAAGCTGGGAGTTGCCCGTGATTCTCCCTCTCCATCCCATTGGATCTATGAACGGTTCATTGAACACTTACAGCTGCTCATGGACATCCAAACAGTAAATGGGGGAGTAAAGTTCAAAAGATGGTCGGATAACAATTTCTAGACTCCTTTTGCCATATCTGCCACCTCCCCAAGGAAGATCTGCCACCAAATTGTTTTGATGTCCCATCGGTCAGTCACAAGGTTGAATTATTGCAAGTGCTGACTGTTTTGCAAATTTATCAAGTACATTTTAGTTTCACCTTGAATGAAAGTTCAATCTCTGGGCCAGGACGTTATTCTAGAGCGCCAGACTCCACTGCCTAACACCTCACTTGGATATCTCATGCACATGCCAAACTGGCATGCCCTAAAACAAAATCCTTGATCTCCTCAAATGAGACTTCTCTCCAATTTCCTCCATCTCAGGACCTGGCACTGTCAATCACCTGGTACTCAACCTGGAAACTCGGCAGCTGTCTTTGACATCTCGCTCCACTTCCCCATCCAAACCATCACCAGCACCTGCCTATTTAAGCAGTAAAAACAATACCAACAACAAAACTTACTGAAGCATTCACTATGTGGCAGGTACTCTTACGATGCCTATAGGGCATTATTAACTCATTCAATTTTCATAACTCTCTGAGATAATTCCTATTATTATTTCCACTTTACTACTAGGAAAATGGTGGCATAGCTAGTTTGCTCATGGTCATTCAGCTAGTAAGAGAAGGGATTCATATTCTAACCTAGAGAACATACTCGTACCCATTACATCAAAAGAATCTCAAATCTGTTCACCTTATTGGCTTTCCACTGCCCCATCTTAGTCCCAGCTAACATCATTGCTCACCCAGGCAACTGCCAAAGCCTGCTAAGTGGTCATTTTGGTTCTATTTCTACTTTACTTCCATACATCAGTCTTCACGAAGCAGCCAACACCAGATAACGTTATCTCCTCTGCTAGAATCCTCAAAACCCTTCAACTATTTTCCGAATAAAATTCAAAGTCCTTAATGTGGCCTACGACCTCCCCTATTGAACTGGTTCCTGCTCTTCTCCGTTTTGCCTCCTATCCTTCTCCACCTCATTTACTGCCTCTCTAGTCCACTGGCCTTCTTGCCCGTTCTTAGGCTGAGCAAACCCTCCGCCCCGCCCCCACAGCGTGTGCACGTGCTGTTCCCTCGGCTGGCATGTTGTCCTGCCCCTCTGACTCGCTCCCTTTAATCCCCGATCTATGTCAGGGCACTTCCCTGACCCCTCAGCCTAAAATAGATCTCCCTAGTATTCTCAGCACCCTCTTCTTTCCCCTGGTAGCAATTTAAAAAATTGTAATTCTACATTTATTTGTCTTTTTACTTGTTTATTGCCTGTAAGCTCTATGAGGAAGAATCAAGGTCTGTTTTATCTACCACCTTACTCCAGCTCCCAGGCCAGAACTTGGAATACAGCTGGTGCAATTATTTGTTCAGGGAATGAATTAATCCTGGGATAGCTCTTTAAAAACTTCTGCAAATTAACTAAAAAAGGCACTTAAATAAACATCATTGATTTTAGGGAGAGAGATCCTTCAAAAGAAAAAATATAAATGTAAATAAATATATATACACACACATATGTACATATGTATGTATTCTACTTCTTTATTTACAACATGTGAACAAAATTATTAAACTAAATATTCAATATTTGGAAAATACATAGAAGAGAATAATAAAAGAAAATCTTTAAAGAATGATTTTTAAAAAATCTTACAGTATATTTAACTTTAAAAAGTTCTTTTGTTGTTATGATAATCAATCCCAATAAAATGAGAATCAAACTTTCAACTGTTCTTATTTAATCCCAATACATAGTGGTATTCCATAAATATCTGTTAATAATAAACTATGGACAATTTCAATCACATATCTTTTGACTACTTATTCCTCTTCATAACTTACAGACAGTGATTTTTGTTTTTATTGGTACCGAATCTCTTATCAGAAAGCAGCTGAACCATTTATTGCACATGATTTTCTATGGTCCTGCTGTGTCATAGGTGTTTTAGGAATAAAGACAGAGACTTTATGTCTCTGTGTAATAGGCAATTATTTGGCTTGAGATCAAGGTAACTGTTCTTTAGGATTTCAATACTTTAAAACAAAAAGAAAATAAGTGGGAGAAAAATTTTGCAAATCACATATCTGATAAGGGGTTTGTATCTAGAACATATAAAGAATTCATTAATAAAAATACAACACAATTTAAAAATCAGCAAAGCACATGAGGGAACATTTCTCTAAAACAGGCCATAAGGGATATGCAAATAAAAACTACAAGATACCACTTTATACCCGCTAGAATAATGATAATAGAAAATGGAAAACATTAATTGTGGGTGAGAATGTGGAAAAATGGGAACCCTTGTGCATCGCTGAGGGGAATGCAAAATGGTGCAGCACTTTGCAAGACAGCCTGACAGCTCCTCAAAGGGAGCCTCGTAAACGTAAAGTTACCATGTGACCCTCCGGTGTTACCCCTAGGTATATACTGAAGATAAATTAAAGCACGTGTCACCCAAAAACTTGCACACAAATGTTCAGAGCAGCATTCTGCATAATGGCCAAACGGTGGAACAAGGCAAATATTCATCAACTGATGGATGAAAAATAAAACATGGTGTAACCATATAATAGAATACTATTCAGCCATAAAAAGAAATAAAATACTGATATATACTACAACACTAATAAATGTTAAGTGAAAATGATAAGTGAAAAAGGGCCAACCACAAAAGGCCATGTATTCCATGATTTCATCATGTATATGAAATGCCCAGAACAGGAAAATTCAGAGACATAAAGTAGACTAGTGGTGGTCTAGGGTGGGTGGGGGAGGAGGTGGAATACAAAATAAGTACCAGTTTCTTTTGGAGGTGATACAAATAATATAAAATTACACAGTGGGGATGGATACACAACTCTGAGACTATGATTTTAAAGAACTACTGAACTGTGCACACTTAAAATAAGTAAATTGTATGCTTTGTGAATTGAATCTCAATAAAGCTGCTATAAAAAGTAACAAAAATCTAGTTTTTAACTACAATTTAAAAGTAGATGTATGCTTGGCATTTACAAGTGTAGATATGGCTTAACTAAAGAAAATTTATAATTTGCTTTTAAGCACAAAAGATGAGTTTTAGATAAAAATTTCTCATCAAGAATTTATGATGTTCCTCTGTTCTTATAATTGTTGGCCTCTTGTCTCTGTTATTGTTTAGAGGTAAGCTTAAAATCCTAGAGCAGATTTATAGAACTGTAGAACGGGACAAAATGTAAGAGATCATGATTTTAGAGTAAGGAAACTAAGACCCAGAGAGAATAAACATTCCCCCCACTCAAGATCATAAAGGTAATGAGAATCAGAGCTTTCCAGACCAAAGCTTTATTTTTTTAATTTTTCAACAGCACCATATAAATGTAGAGCAGTGAATGGCCTTTTCCAAAACAGCCCCAGGCAAGAGTTCCATGCAACTACGTCCCATGTGTAGATAAGGAACTCCACTCAAAGTATGAAGACAGCAAGGATGAAGTCCACACAGTGATTGCTTCTTCTCAAATCCATTCCTTCCATAAGCCTTGCCTGAATAAAGATTTGTTTTCTTAAAGACAGCAGAAACAAGGGAGTTTAGATTTGGGTCTCAAACATCAAGAGTTAGGTCTTCATCGGTGCTGGACATTTAGGACTTGGTTCCTAAGCAGTGAGGAAGGCACTGCAAATGGAATGTTCATTTTGATTCTCAATTGTCTCTTCAACCTTCCCAGCAAAACCTTTCTTTGCCTATCTTCCTGACTTGTTCTTGCGACACTGAGAAATGTCACCCAATTTGGGGGTTTCAATTATCCCATGTACTCTGTTGGCATCGGTGAGAAACATGAATAAAAAGGTGATTTTGTTTTTTAGTGTCGCTCAGAGTTGAGGATGCAGCGTAACTTCATCACTCACAGTTCAATTTAAAACCCTGGTATTGATACAATACTTAAAAGATTAATCAGACTAGTCAGTGTGTTCAGGTGAGAGTTTTACCCCAAAGTTTTTCATTTATATTCCTTTGCACCTCTCCTTTCCTGTTTTCCTTTTTCAGAAAGTCTAAACTGCCTAAGAGAATTCTGGCTTCCTTCCAACAGGGTATTTTATTAACAGGCAGAGAAGAGAACTGTTTTATAAAATTCAATAAAGTACAGGATTGATTTTTACTAGCGCATTTGTTGGCCAAGGAGGAGACATGGATGGCGGCTCAGGGCTGCAGTAAATAGGATAGAGAACGTGGGGCTACCATTTTGACATGTCTAGTATTGCTGTACTCTCTGAAATATATTTTTAAAGTATTTTATCAGCCACTTCACTGAATTTCTCTGCAAGCCATTATCTTCTCACATAGTTAGTAGAAAAGAAGGCATATAGTCTTTTTAGATTCTCAGAGCAAGGCATTTAAAAATAAGTTGAAAGTGTTTATGAAGTTTATAGGAAAGAGTTCATTTAATGTGTTTTGGTTGTCACCAGATAGAAACAGCCCTCCAGAGAAGCCAGGTTCTTCTTCATTTTGTGGGACTACGAAATAGAGTTTTGTACAAGATAGAGATAAGTGTATTTGTCTTCCTGTGCCCTGTTTCTACTCTCTCCAGGTTGATTAATGATACTCTCCCAGAGTTTTTGTGCATTTGACCATTACTTAGTATCCATTCTAGGTAGAGAGGAAAGGGACAAAAGTGGTAAATTGTAAATTCATCTAATACCCCTTTGTCATTCCAGAAACAGCTCTGAGAGATGATGAAACTAGCAAAAACTATGGCATTTGGGATTTAGTGTGTCACAAATGGGCAAACCCCACCGAATTGTTTTACTAGTTAGGCTTTATTGAACTGTACCATGTTTGGAAGAAAGCAAGGGAGCAAGGGATGATAATCTCAGTAGAAAGGAGCTGAAAACACTTTCTAGTCCTATACTTCTCTAAAACAGCAGGTCAATTTCCCAGTGAGGATATGTGCTTTTAGAGAAAGGTTGGGTACATTTGGAAGCTACATGAACTCTTCAGGGTCATAACGGCAGCAATTATTCAGTCAATACTTTGGTGTTTTAAAGCAGGATTTTTCAGACATTGATGAGCCACCTGGGCACCTTGTTAAATGTAGATTCTGGTCCAGCAGGTCTGAAGTCACCTGAGACTCTGCTTTTCTAACAAGCTCCCAGGGGCTGCCTACGGGACTGGCCCAGAGCTCACATCAGAACAGCAAGGTTCTAAACGAATGTAGCAAGGTGAAAGGAAACAGAAACACTTTGGGGCTAACTGACAGTCATCGTGGGGTGATAATACCTGCCTGGTAAATTACTTCAGCATCATGTTTTATTCCTGAAAGATGAAGCAGTTGAATTTGGTTGACTGTTTTCAAGCTCTCTTCAAGCAGGCTTAGCAAGCTTAAGTCCCTATAGTTTGTATTGAAGACAAAAATTATGGTCTGTAGTCAATATTCAACTTCCTTTGTGTATTTAAAAAAGGAGATTTCTTCTCCCCAGTTGCAGTCTCATTGCCTCTTGGGGTGTTAGACATTTTCAACCCTTTTAGGCCAGTCAGTAGGGTACTAGTTAATGCACTGGTTGCTAATAATTTAGCTATTAGTTTCAATTTCCTCCATCAAATCTTTTGTAAATGTCAACATTGACTGAGTCAAGCACCCCCTCTTACCCCGGCAGCGCAGTAATTGTTGTAGCATGCAAGAATGAATGTCACTTTATGAACACCCAACTTCCTGCTGGGAGAATTAGACTCATATTGTTGTAAAAGATCAAACCCCAAACCAAAGGAGGCTCAGATATTCATGTGGTATGGTTTTTCATTCTCAAATATGTTATAAATATTCTAAAAGGAACAAGTCAATGTACCTAGTTTTTATACATACTTATCATGCGAAAATTAATTGAGAGTGTATTTATTTGTATTTTGGGGGGCACGATGCCATATTTTTACATTCAAAATACATCTCTGTAAAGAGAGCAAAAGAGTGAAATTTTAGCCATTCAATTATAAGAAATTGTTTAAACCATATAGATCACACAGTGCCTAACATCTTACCCACTGTCATTACTTTGCTCCCTTGTCTCCTAAAAGAATATTATTCTATGTACTTTAAGGAGATTTCATTTAGCACATTTTCCTAATGGCGTTTTAGAATGTATTATCTGGTGAACTCTGTCACTTGAATAGCAAAATAGAAAAGTTAAAATAACAGGCTTATCTATGTAATTTATCTATCTAAAATTAAGCAGAAGTACTTTCTTTTCTTGTTTTATATCACACTGGAAAAATAAGTAAAATGGCTTAAATTATAAAACTAATATCAGTAGGGGTATCATAGAGTTCAAGATGATCAGAAACATTGCACTGAAAAGCAATTTACTCTCAATTATATACATTAATGATGGAAGTTGTGATGTAGAACATTTTTAAACCAATGTGTTAATTTTGTAATGCTCATATTTTTTGCACCATATTCTTTTTAATGTGCACTAATATTTAAATATTTAAAGAATTATCTTTTGTTCCTTTAACTTACCCTAATCTAACTGGGGAGAACATGGAAGTTGTACTTCATATTTCACTAAGTAATTATTGGATTCCTTGAAAGTTAATTATTTGGCTATGAGATCATATCTTGGAAATTGTTCTTTGGTTATGATTAAGTGTCAGTACTAAAATTTTTAGGGGTCCCATCCAGAACTGTTCGGTTCCAGGAAAAAAATGGGGAATGGATACAATGTATAACAAGCGCTTCCTGCCATCTTTATTTTCATTTACTAAAATGATTTTATCTGTTTTCGTTTTTGCCTACCCCCACAAAAATGTAACAATTTTAGTTGATAAGCACTCCATTTTTTTCCTCTTATATGCTTAGTTGTATTTTAGCAAAAAATTCCAGAAGATTGAAAAACCGTAAAGACCCAATTACAGGGGTTTTCAGGCTAGAGACTCTATTTACCGAAATTTGATTTTAAATTGTACATATCTTTTCAAATACACCATTTTCTAGGCAACAGTACAGATTCTCAAATAATTCTACAAACCCCAAAAGGTTAAGAACCACTGCTAATAAAAGAATTTAAATCAGCAGGAAACAACATGAATTAATCAGAATTGCTTTGGAGAGGCGGGCCCCAGTCTTGGATTTTGGAGTGAGGCAGGGTTCAAGTCTTTACTCTGCCACCCACACACTGTGCCACCTCAGGCAAGTTACTTCACTTCCCTGAGCTACAGTTTCTTGCTCTATAAAGTGGGGACAAAACCAATGCCTACCTCACTGGGCTGTTGTGAAGATTAACTATAATGTTTGTGAAGACATCGGCACATAGCTGGCACCCTGCATACTCTCAATAAATAGTAGCTGCTGCTATTATCACTATTACTATTATTTGCTTTATTTGCATTAAAAATACATTATGCATAAAGAGGCCTTATCTATCAAATAACAAGGTGGAGTATTCTAATACTTCTTCCAGGGATGTGGCTAATTAACAATGATTGTCATCTTTGACCAAGTCAGAGCTAAATAGATTTGTTTTCCAAAATGATCTGATTTTATTCAACTTTAACTCTAGGATATCTAATCTGATGGCATGAAACAACTGTGGGTTTTAAAGATTCACTGTCCTTCCAAGAGTTTCCTAAATTATAGTACAACTATGACTTCTATGTGCAGGGGTTTTTGTACAGCATGTGAAATATACAAGGATTTATTTTCAGCTAGGTTCAAAATGACATCTTTGTGTTGAAAAAGCGGTGCTTTCACAAATGGCCATTAATGGGAGTTAGTAGATATTACAGTACATCCCAGTCAGGGCGTGTGCCTGGGTTGTGGGCCAGGTCCTTTTGGGGGTGTGACAGGCAACCAGTGGATGTTTCTCTCACACGCCAATGTTTCTCTCCCTCTCTTTCTCCCTCCCTTCCCCTCTTTCTAAAAATAAATAAAGAAAATCTTAAAAAAATAAAAATGAATGGTTAACAATTAAAAACTTCTCAGCCCTGTGATATCCTGGACAAAGTCCTCGAAGGCAAAGACATGAGTTCAAAGGCCAAAACAGAGGCAGATTGCAATGATAACCTCAGACTAGTTACCTCCTTCTTTTGAACCAAATATTGTTCTATGCAACTGACAAGGTTAGAATAAATGATCTCTAGGTTTCTGTCCAGCCTGATGCTCTAAAATTCCAGGTGTGTGACCGCATGTTGCAGAACACTTTTTGTTTTTCAAGCTAGCCCACAAATGGTAAGTGGTGCCACGAGAGGGACATTGGAAAGGCATCCTTTTATTTTCAACATTTCCTGCACTTTTAAAAGAATAAGAAGGATGTTATTCATTTGATAATTTATAAACAAAAAGAAAAAAATCATTTGAACTGGGTAAGGGTTCAACATAAAACTAGACTCACAAACAAATTTGAATAGTTTGGTACATATCGTGCCTTTAAAATGGGTTACCATTTATTTGTCCCAAACAATATCAATAAAAAAAAATCACACTATTAATAGCCATAACTCTGGAGTAATTAAAGTCAAATAGAACTGACTCTTGCTATGAGAAGTAGATGGTTTTCTTAAGAAAATTCTCAGATGTGAAATCCTTTGAATTGAATGCAACTATCCTTCACAACATTTCGGGAGTCAGGTACTGCTAAGATTGTACACCAGTCTAAACTACTAAATATCAGGAAAATCTATGTGATTAAAATTGTTTAATGATAATAAGTAGTAAGGAAACCAGGTTGCTTGAAGCCTCAAATGCAAAAGGAAAAAAAAAAACTTGTTTTCAAGTGCTCCCTTTTGGTCCTCTTAAAACTAAGGCACTAAATCCCACTTTCCACGGGCCCTGCAAAATAGAGAAAATTCTTCCACGCTGCCCAGATTCTTCCCCTGGAACTAGTGGGCTCTTGGGCTGCCAATGAGAAGTTTCCTCGAGGTGCTTTTTAAAGGGTATTGAAAGGCTGCAGCAGTGACCCAGAAGCCTGGGAAAAATACCCAGTTTCTCAGGCTACCAGCCCCACCCCCGTCTGGGCAAGGCACCCAGCTGACTGAAGCTAGAACCTACAGCCTATCTGCTTCTGGGCACGACCAAGAACAAATTTCCACCCACACCATGTAACCCCCGCTCCTGTCACTGCTGTAGGGTTACACATCTTGGCTCCTCTCCTGGACAGAGGGGACACTCATCCCACAGTATCTATCTGGGCCCTGCTGTTGACAAAGAGATTGGTTTGGCCTGACTAGTAAGAACATGGGCTGTTGGCTGTAGAAAGGGCCAGTTAAGAGGGGAGGAAGGAGTATCTGAAACCTTAACAGAATCGTTAAATGGGTTAAGGTTTCTACACGACTTCATTAGTGGAAAACAGGCATGGAGGCAGGGAGGACTCTCTTCACGCCATCTCATTTCTAAATTTGATAACAGATGCTATCACATTTTAAAAGGCACTGGTAATTATGTTACTGCTACATGAAGCAAGTTGAGAAATAATATATGCTGTTTAGGCAATTTTCACTGTGATCAGAAATTGCTTCCAAAGTATATTTGACTTGGGCCTGGAGTCCCAAGGAAGCCAAACTACCTCCCAACAATTAGGAGCTGACAGCAAATATTGCCAATGATTCTCTAAATATTAATGAACAAAACTACTTATTTAAGTTGCATTACTGCCACTTAGGACACTGATGGAGCAAGGTGTGAAATGCTATCCTTCATGAAAGAGTTCTTGATACTGATGGAAGGAGGCTTGACTTGGGGTGGTGAATACATAATACAATATACAGATGATGTATTGTAGGGTCGTATACCTGAAACCTATATAATTTTACTAACCAATTTCACCCCAATAAATTCAATAAAAAGCGCCTGAGAATACCCTTAGAAATAGTTTCAGTAACTTGATAAATATGATGTACCTCAACACAAATGTCCACATGAAGATAAATTTAGGTCATTATATTTTGACCCAAATAATCAATGATGATGTAGTCCTTTAAAAAAAAAAAAAGTCACCTTAATGTCTTATTGGACCTAACAGGAACATTGTTATATCAGCTTTATTTTAATTCATATTTACCTGGAATATCTTTTCCATCCCATTACATTCAAAGGTTTTGAGTCCCTATGTTTTAGGTGTGATGTTTGCAAATAGTACAATATATGGCTGGAGCTCATATTTTTACGCAATCTGGCAATCTTTTCTTGGCACTGGAGTTCAGTTGTTTTTTTCGTCTTCTTTCCTGCTATTGAATTAATTGAATTTGCTTGATTCTACTGGCTTGGAAGTCATTCCTTTTCTGTGGAAGTTATCCTTGAATTTGTATTCCAACCAAAATCTAAAGAGAATCATAATCCCTATTCTTTTCTAGAATAATATAGAGACTGTGGAGACTATTACTTCCATCTCTTTCTCAGCCCATGCTATTGTGGTAGTTAAGTTCGGAATTACTCCTGACACTCATCAAAAAATAGTTACTATTACTGTTGTGATTGTTGATTTTACCAACAGTGTTTATCAAGATTTCCCATTACACTAATTTCTTTACTCACTATTTTTCCCTGCAACCTACACCATTTTTCTTGGTTCAGTTCTTTTCTCATTTTACTATATCCTTTAGTGCTCTTGTCAGCAAGTTTGATTAACCTACTCTTACTTATCTGAGTAAATTTTTAATTTATCCTCAGTTTTTACTTATGTTGAGTGGGCCAAAAACTTCATTTGGTTTTTTCTGTAGGATGGCTGTAGTAGTGCTTAGGTGTCTTTAACGTCATTTGAAACAATTTTGTCAGGTGGTATTGTCACAGCCGTCATATCAGCATGCATTTTAAAAAATATATCAAAATTGGTGAGTTTTTGTAGAGCCATTTTAATATTGAAGATGGAAGATAATAAGCAGCATTTTCAGCATATTATGCTTTATTATTTCAAGAAAGGTAAAAACATGACTAAAATGCAAAAAAAGATTTGTGCAGCGTATGGAGAAGGTGCTGTGACTGATCAAATGTGTCAAAAGTGGTTTGTGAAATTTCATGCTGGAGATTTCTCACTGGACGGTGCTCCGCGGTTGGGTAGACCAGTTGAACTTGATAGCTATCAAATTGAGACATTAATTGAAAATAATGTTATACCACATGAGAAATAGCTAACATACTCAAAATATCCAAATCAATAAATTTATTGGTGAAAATGAAAAATGTGTCTTTTATTTTACAGAAAAAACCACACAGACATTTTGGCCAACCCAACACTTTAGCCAGTATAAAATTCTGGGTTGACAATTTTGCTCAGCATTTTGAAAATCACATTCTGCTGGTATCAGGTATCTACTGTTGCCGAGGAGAAGTTAGTTGGCTGTTTGATTGGTTTCTGTTAGTAATGTTATCTCACCCCCTTTACATTTGATTGACTGCATTCTCATTAGGATGAGTCTAAGTGTGGGTTTGATTTTATTTATTCTGTCTAGGATTTAAGAGTTTTCCTTTAGTTCAAATCACCATATCCTTTATGCTAGGTGATTTCATCAGCACTATCACCAAGTTCAGTCATATTTTTACTCATCTATATCTAGTCTGGTCTTTCTCTAGACTTAAGGAAATTTCTTTTTTGTTTTTATTTTTATCAAATTTACACTTGCACGCCATTTAAGGTTTCAAACAGTTTTATAAGATTTGTTATGAAAAACTAATCTCCCATTCCCCCCTCCTATCTCTTCCTCTCTAAAGATAACCGCTATGAGCTCTTTCACTTACTTATGGGAAAGAAGGCTACCTCCGTGTTCATAACAACTTGAATGTATTACGTGGCCTTTTGTTTCAGGCAGTAACTATTTACTCCCCACCACTGAGGATGAGAATCAGCTCATTTCTCTCCCTGCCAACCACACATGTACGCCCTTCTGAATTAGTTTGCGAAAGGGTTCTTTCTGTTCATTTTCTCTGTTCTCTCTTCCTGATATTTTTCTTGTTAAGATGTTGGGCTGAATAAATATATCCTTTGCTTATCTTAGTTTTTTTCCTTCTCCTATTTATCATCATCATTGTTTTCTTCTCCTTTCTGGGAGATCTTCTTTTGTAAATTGACATGGTTGACCATAACTCAGGGTACCCTCCATTCACTTTCTCTAGGTCTGTCTTCTTGAGCTGGTCAGATTCCCCAGAAAAGTCTTTTTCAAACTACTGCCTTATAGAGTAAAAGGTCTGGATGGTAAGGTTCTGGAAACCCAATGAGAGAGGGAGTCTGGGAATTGTATATCCAGTATGTGCACATTTACTTAATTCACACACACACACACACACACACACAGACACACAGACACACATGAGTTTGCCAGGCTGACTACTATTACTCTTCAAAAGCAGATCAGGCATCACATCTGTTGGGAAGTCCTCCATGATCTCCCTAGTAGACACCCCAGCTGAACTGTATCAAGGACCCAGGTTTCGCTTTCGCTTAGCAGATGTTCTCCTGCCTCTGTACTTGCCTAGTTAGATATCTATCCTCATTCAAAACCAGCTATACGCATTTTAAATTTCTGGGCTCTTGGCACAGTTACTAGCATACAACAAGCTCAATAGATTCTTGAGTTATGAATTAATTCCCAAGGAAGCCCAGGTAAGGGAGCTGTTTGTACCTGCAGGAGCCACACAGGAGCTGGGAAAACACTTCAAATAAGCCACAATGTCAAGGGCCTATGGCATCAACATTAGTCCTACCCCTAGCTGTGCAACTCCACCACAAGCCAGGGCACCCCAGACAAGCTTTTCGTCTCAGGTGTCTGTTTTTCTTATACTGTTTCTATATCTAAATCAGGGAAATTATTCAATCTTCTTCTTAGATATATAATGAAACACCTCTGTGAATAATCCCTATTGTTTTAAAACAGGAAGGTTTCTGATACAGGCAAAACTCAAAATACGTCACTACTAAGGAAACTGAGGTGTAAGGAAACCAGGCAAGGAATGGCTGCTGGACATAAGAATATATTTTATTGACTTATTGAGAGGGAAGTGTTGAAGAGCAACAAACTACGAATGGGTGCCTGTGCTAGTGGAGAGGGAGGTACCAGTAAGAGTAGAAAACAGTTGGGGCAACTTATTTTTATAACTATCTTAACTGTGACAGCCATGATCTTTGAGAATCTGCATGAAGCTTCCAGTGAACAAAAGGGAAACAACCAAACACTCTATTGCAAACTGACATTTCCATGAATGACATCGATGTTTTACACAGTCATAACATTTCTAAGCCAGGATATCATTAAGTCCTCAAGGTGTGGATGTTGTCCATGTCCTTAAAGGGGCCAAGAGACACAGGCACTGTTCCTGGACCACAAAACTGCCAGGTAGGCTTCATGCTCTTGAGTCACAGTGTGACCCACACTCAGTTTACCCACTGCTCCTAGGTTTGAGTATCTACACACCAGACATAAGCTAGATGCTTTACAAATACTATCTCTTTTGATTCTTCAGAACAATCCTACAAGAAAAGGATTGCTTCTATTTAAAGGTGAAGGAACTGAATCTCAGAGAAATTGGAGGTTGGGAATATCGTTAAAGACCCACAGCCAGGAGGTGGAGAGGAGCCAATAGGGGAGAGGCAGAGGAAAGTAGTATTTAAGGACATGGACTGCCTAGGTGCCAATCCTAGTTCAATCCCTTACTAACTTTGTGACTTTAGGGGAGGTGCTCAACCCCTCTGACTTACTTAGTAAGGTTGTTTGTCATAAGGATTAAATAAATTAATACATGTAAAGCATTTAGAACAGTGCCGGGTACTTAGCACAGTGGAACTATTTGTTAAACATATAAAAAGATGACACAATTATGAATCAAGTCCAAGTTTATCTAGTTCCAATGTATACACTCTTAACAAAGACTCTTCAACATGTTGATTTTTTAAGTGTTTTTAAGAGAGCAGCTACTACATCTTTGAAGTGCTTCTCTTCTCCTTAATCTCTTTCCTCAATGGTCCTTAATATTACCTGGTTGCCAGAATTCTTCCCATTCTTTCAGAAGAGTGGGACCCAAAATTGCATCAATACTTCCCATCCTTCTAAAAGAGTGGGACCCAAAATTGCTTCTATATTTTACGACCACACAATAATCTCTTTAGATTTGAGCAACACTTGTTCTTCTAATGCAATAGTTTGTATGCAGGGTGCCCGCACCGGAGGCATCAGCATCACCTGGAAACTTGCTCAAGACGTAAATTCTCCAGCTCCAGTTGAGACCTACTAATCTTACCCAGGTGATGCCACGAGAGACTTGCTTTCCTCTAAAACCCTGAATAAAGCTAAACACGATTCTTCACGAGCACAGCGGCTATGAGTATTCTTAAGTTTCTCTTTTTCCTACTTTTTTCTTATTCTTCTTTCTCCCCCAACCAGGAGCAAATGGCCTAGAAGCAAGACATACCTACAAAGCTTTCAGACTAGAGGCACAGCCTTGCTTAGCGCAGTTCCTTTTAATTTTACACTATTAACTTCTTGTTCCTACTCTTCATCATATGTAATTTTTAACATTTTTACAGAATTGGAAATTAAAAGTCAAAGGAGTAATTTTTCTGAACATTGTATCATTCGGTTAGTGGGGACACCCGTATTTATATTCAGGTCTACCTACCAAGGTTCGCATTTCACCTGCTATGTTATATTAATGCTACTGTAGCTGCATGTGGCAGGACAAATAAAGAAGATGTTCAGATGACTTCTGAGACCCTGACCCCCTTAACTCACCCTTTATTCCAGACAATACTAAACTCAATTACTGATGGTCAAAACAGCACATATTCCAGCTACTACCAGAATGATAACATCTTGAAACATCTACAGGGATCTAGCACATGGTACCCTTCCAGAAGAATCCCCTAAGGTGTGCAGACACATCTGGCCACAATTCATTTTGTCCTGAGGACTAACAGCTCCTACAAAGAAAGGTCAACTGTGCAAGAGGCTAGAACATAAAGCCAATTGTCTCTTACTGCTCTTTCTGCCAGTCTTCACAAAGTCAAGTCCTGGACTTGTTTAAGAATGATTCATCTGTCTATGCAGAGTGCCAAAATCAACAGTACAAAAGATTTCTTTCCTCACATCCTTAATTCCTGAGCACCTTATAGTCACTTCATGTAATGTAAGCAATTATGAGCTTCCAGGTTTGGCAGACAGTTGAGTAATGGTGGAAGGGAGCCCTACTCAGGTCTTCTCACAGGCAGATTTCAAGAGGGTCCAACCAAAGTGATTGACAGAAGACTTAGTTTTACTTGGGGAAATAAGTAGCACAGGCTCTGTTGAACTTTAAACTGCAGTTTTGTGGCTTCTTTGCCAAATTTTTCTATCTTTCTAGCTCTGCAGACACAATATGAGCTTGCCTGGGAGTCGTTCATTTGCCTTATCTTCTCATATATAATCTATTTCCTTCCTGTTCCCGGTGTCAAGGGGCTGGTCAAAGGCTCCTCAGAGGATGAGTATTGTAACTGAGAAATAAAGTAGACCATAAAGTCCAAATGAAAAATTACACAAATAAATACAATTTTGCCATTTTAATATATAATGGAAAATATCATCAATTTTATTGAATTTAGCATTTTCTTGAAGTAGTTCCACCTGTTTTGATATTTTAATTTTTAAAGTACTATTAATGACATATTTATACATAGAGTCTCAGGACTTGGAAACCAGAGATAATAAAAAACTTTATTGTGTGCTTTGTTTTACACGACATTACACTAAAAATGCCAATCAGAAAATACTGTTACATAGACTTTTGGTTTACAAATGAATGTTCTGATGTACTATTGAGTAGAAAATATAAGTCTTCAGAATTTTTATAGTACCACTTCAAATGCACAAAACTAAAGCCCTGTCTGGCTAGCTCAGTTGGTTAGAGTTGCCCCAATATGCTAAGGTTGCAGGTTCAATCCCCAGTTGGGTACATACAAGAAACAATCAATGAATGCATAAATAAGTGGAACAACAAAGTGATGATGTCTGTCTCTCTGTCTCTCTCCCCCTTTCTCTCTCTAAAATCAATATAAAAAATACTGTAAAAAATGCACAAAACTAAAGCCAAAAGCAACATAATGGGAGAATAACTTGAAGATTTACTCCTCCATGCCTATGGACACAGGATAAGACAATATATGACACTCAGGTTAACACTATCAGCTATTCCATAGCAGAAAACGCTAATCAATCACTATGCGCTTTACCGCTAAGTCCAGAGATCTGGCCTCACAATACTTCTCAAGCACATCAGCTACCAAAACCTACTTGAGTTGGCACAAAACTATTTGCCATCTTAGTCTTTGTGATAGATCTACCAGAATTTGTAGGATTAATTGCTACTGTCAGGGTTAGGTTTCTTAAGTGGAAAACAAAAAGCTACAATAATCCAAATATACAATACTTCCAGCATGGATTCTGTCTTTGATATGTCATTAATAAAATCTTCAATTTTTTGATGCATCAGAAGACTGTCACAGACAATGCATGCTATGCATAGGTGACTGTGGAACGAGAGGTATAGGGAGATGTTCAAGCCCCAGACATTTACAGATGGGCACAGTTGATTCAACTACGTGGATTCATATCAGATTTGTGCATGTTAAAACATTTATTTTTCTTACTAATTTTGAAAGTGCATATATGAAATCTGTCCAAGATGCTGTAGATAAAAGAATGACTTCATACAATGAACTGCACTTTTTAATTGAAAGAATGTAACATCCACGATAAATCACAAAGGAAAGCTACTGTGCTGACGTGGTTTTCTATAGGTAATGTTCTAAAAACAAAATGTTCTATTTGGCATGGACCTCAGAATTTGTCATGTTCTCATTAGTGTTGAGGGTAACACTGCTACTTTACACAACTGTAACCATCATGCAACAGGAAGAGAGAGCCTGAAATATAAAGTTAGGATTTATTTTTAACAAGAAAAAAAAGCTAACATAATGATGGCAAATATGAATAACTATAACTTGATATTATTGAAACTTTTATTTGCTAAACTAAAAATTTATTAAAAAGTCAAACCACAATATTGAGGAATTGTAATTTATTCCATTTAATAAATGTAAGAAATTGTTATAAACTGCTACCATTTAGATTATCTCCAATACTTTTTTATATTGATCTCAAACTATAGATATTTAATATATAGTGATCATATATTCAAATTATATATTCATATACATGCAAATTATGTGATTTGAATATATATTCATATTCAAATTACATAATCTCCATATATCCTCATAGGGCTGTGCATTAGCAAACAGATTGGTTTTGGAACAAAGAAACAGGATAGTTAAAACAAAATGAGCAAAACCACATTAACACTTACACCTGAGAGGGAACACTAGTTTCTCACCTTTTATAGCATGTAAAATTATTTTAATATTCTCCCAAAACAGAATTCTTAAAGAATATGGACACCATCATTTTTTAGAATTTTGATAAAACGAAAATTCTATATAATTGACATACCTGTTACAGAAGAAAATAAACATGTTCAGTGTTCCTCAAAAGCACATTTGAAATCATGCTTAATAAAATATTGAATGGCTTCAAATAACTCACTGGTATCTAAATAAACACGCCAGTAGGCAATCATTTGATCACAATCGGAGGCCCCACAGATCGGAGGGAAATTCAGAAGGCGCCTTAAAGAACAGTTGGAAACTCAGAAAGAGCCCTTAGGTTCACCCAGCTGCTGCTTGCAGGGCAAAGGCACTTTCAAAGACAAGTCATTGTCTGGCACAGATCCTGCCTGCGAGATTGAAAGCACTTCCCTGTAACTGTGTCTCATCCTGGCATTAGCACCCTCCTTTACAAAGCGCCTCGGTTTCACCCCCCTGCGGACTAGTTCTTTCCCACACGTGGTGAAATCTGACTCTCCAAGGTCTCCAAGCCTCAGCTTCACACAGACCCACGCTTGAAGAGTGACAGGGTTTTCTTTCCTTCTCCAGGGTGTTTAGTATCTTCAGAAGGATTAATGCTACACACTTAGACAAGAACACCTTTGAAAGTTCCATTAGCTACATTTCTTCAACACTCATTCAGCTTTCCGGATTTGGAAAAGTAAATGCTTGATGTAAATTTATTGTTTTAATCATTGCCATCTTCAACCAGAGGCTGAAAGAAAATATTGAAATGAAAAATTTACTTTCCAAAATCTGCAAAGCTAAATGAGTGTTGGAGAAATGTAAATGATTAAACTTTTAGATTTTTTTATAAGTTTGTAGCATTTATGCTTGTGAAGATATAAAAACTTAAAACTGCAGTGTCACTTCTTGGGAACCCCTGTATCTCCCATAACCTGAAGAATTTCTTTTGGGACCAAAATTATTATTCTTTTCAAGGATGTTAAAAACATTAAGAACAGAGGGCCAATGGATATATGAAAAAAAAGCTCAACTTCACTAATCATCAGAGAAATACAAATTAAAACCACAATAAGATATCACCTCATACCTGTCAGAATGGATATCATCAATAAATCAACAAATAACAAGTGTTGGCGAGGATGTGGAGAGAAGAGAACCCTCATGCACTATTGCTAGGAATACACATGGATGCAGCCGATGTGGAAAGCGGTAGGAAGTTTCCTCAAAAAATCAAAAATAGAACTGCCCTATGACACAGCGATTCTGCTTCTGGAATTTATTCAAAGAAACTTGAAACACTAATTTGAAAGAGTACGTGCACTCCTATGTTCAATGCAGTGTTATTTACAATCGCCAAGATGTGGAAGCAGCCCAAGTGTCCATCGGTAGATGACTAGATAAAACAACTATGGGACATTTACACAATGGAATACTACTCGCCGTAAAAAAGGAAATCTTACCCTTTGCAACAGGACGGATGGACCTGGAGAGCATTATGCTAAGTGAAACATGCCAGTCAGAGAAAGACAAAGCCATATGATTTCACTCATATGTGGAATCTAATGAACAGAATGAACTCACAAGCAAAACAGAGACGGACTCATAGATGGAGAGGCGGCTGACAGCTGTCAGGGGGTTGGGAGGCTGGGTTGGGGCAGTGGAGGGATTGAATGAAAAAAAAAAAAGAGGAAAAACTCATGGATGTGGACAGCAGTGTGGTGATTGCCAAGGGTGGGGAAGAGTGGGGAGGGGGTGGAAGAGGTGAGGAGGGTACAGAGCAGATAAATGATGATGGATTGATGGATTGAGACCCGGGCTGGTGATCTCACAACACAGTGCGCAGATGATGTGCTGTGGAACTGTGCACCTGAAACCTGCATAATTTTGTTAACCAGCGTCACCCCAATAAATTCAGTAAAAAGGGAAAAAAGACAAAAATTTAAACATCATTAAGCATGTCCTTTGCTCAGCCTACAGTTGCTTTTTTTTCTTTTCCTGGTTTAAGATGAGCTTTTCTTTAAAGGTGTCTTTTACAAGATTTTGATATATTCTCTGATAGGGCACTGCTTTCTGAAATTGAGGGAAAAACTCAAATTCCTATTGTCATTAACTTGCAGTTGAAATAATTTTAACATTCATAGATGCTATTTAGACATTTTACTTGCTCAGGAATCTGAATTGGAGAATATAGGTAACCTCATGATTGTGGGTTAGAGTCAAGTAGCCAAACAATATCGAATGCATATATATGTTCAATCTTTAAAAAAAAATACAGTGATATACAAATATATATATATAGAGAGAGAGTTCTAAGTCTGTACGAAGTGCTATTTTTAAGTTACCCCAGAATTCTATTTTGTAATCATGACCCAGGACATACATATAAAGGTGTGTGTCGTGTGTGCATTTGCATTTTTTTAAATGAAATTAATGTTTCAAAAATAGGTAATTAACTCTAATAATTTCTATCCCAGTCTTTTTTTACTTAAAACATACATTGATTGTGACTCGTTATGTTGATTCAAGGCCCACTGATGTGCTGATAACCAAGTTTGAAATATAATAAACTAGGGATAATGGAGTTAGTGAGTGGGTGCCAGCGTGACCCCCATTAACTCTTTTATATGGTGGGATTCTACATATTTGCACTTAATGAGAAGTAGAAAGGTGGAAGTGGAACTGAAGAGCGCCCCAAACTCCAAGGAACACGTGAGTACCCTGGGAACCTTGTTAAAATGCAGATCCCCATCAGGCAGGCCTGGGGTGGGGCCCATAATTCTTTCTTTCTAACCAGGTGGAGGTGGTGCGGTTGAGCTGGTTGGGGGGCAGCACACCCTGAGAAACGGGGTACAGAAGGCAGTCTGGGGGAAGGGAGAGGAAGAGAACTATGTGGGACCCACCACTGCCTTCAGCTGACACTGCCCAAGCCAGGGCCCACCCCCTCCACTGTCGCTGAGGTCGCCCCAGCCCTTCCAGCACACAGCACTCTCTTTGCCAACAGAGGAAGACGTCCTTCAGCAGATCACCTGGTGATGTCCACACCTTGAAAATCCTCTGTCATCATTATACCATTTTCTTTCTCCTTAACAAACCCCCAGGCAAAAAAAAAAAAAAAAAAGCAGAGGCAAGGCAACCCAGTTTTGAGGGTTTGGAAGCCCCTTTGCAGCGATGACCTAGCAATGTGGACAGTTGCTACATTAGGAATGCAGAAACAGCAAAAGACAACACTGGCAAACAAGAGGGGGAAGGATTTATTAACATTTCATTTTAGGAACTGGTTATACCATGAAATCTGCTTAACAAGGTGAACTGTGCTCATAAAATACTTCTGAATGTGACAGAAGTAGGTCCTGTAACTCAAAGCCTGATTTCCCAGCTCTATAGAGTTGGAGTTCCCAAACCAGGAAACACCAAGCCATAATTGTGACTGTTCCTCATACAACGTTGACTTTGGGTACTGGTGGCTTCCAGAATTTGAGGCATACGTGTACTGATAAAATAAAAATATTCTTCGTTTTGACAAGGCTCTCTTTCTCCCAGTCATTTGGTGAACCTCTCTAGACAAGGCGGGGTGTTGCACGTACCCATGCAGGTACCTGGTACACATTTGGATAGATGTCTGATAAAAGGAGGAATGGATGAACATAATTTTAAAAAAGGTGTTACATTTTAATATACACCTTATTAGCTGATTTGCCGTTACAGTGTTTCCTTTACTAAATTGAGCAGGAGACTGTAAAGGGGCAGGGGGCAGAGATTTAAAGGGGCATATTCCAAACTGCAGTTGTTTACAATGCAGATGGAGAGAAGAGAGAGGAAAGGAGGAAAAAGAAACAGATAGATGAGGACCGTGATTCCTGGTTGAAGTAGGACATAGCAGGTGGTGCAGCGGGTGTATCAGAATCAACTGGGGAGTATGTTCAAATATCCCAGGGTTTGGAATGTCTCCCCCACCCTACAAGGGGATAGGATCTTAATGAATAGGTAATTATAATTATGAGCTTGGGGGAGGGAAGGATTAAGATTTGGAAAGAGGGTCTAAGGCAGTGGTTTACCATGGGGACGATTATGCCTCCCAGGGGACATCTGGCAATGTCTTGGAAATTTTTGATTGTCAAAACTTGGCAGTGCAATGATAATGGCCCCTAGTGGGTAAAGGCCAGGAATGCTGCTAAACATTCTACTAGGCACAGGGCAGCACCCCCACCACAGATAATTATCTGCCCCCAAATATCAATAGTGCCAAGGTTGAAAAACCCTGCTCCATAGGTCTCTCTCTAGTTGATCCTATGCCAGTTGCTGGTGGGGTCAGCTCCACTGCTGCAGCGAAAGGGAATCTGTACTTTGAGAGAGCCAAGCATAAGTGCAAAGAAGATCAGTGATCCTTGGTTGTAAATGGGGGTTAGAGTCTGAGCGCATGGTCATATGTCAACGACAAGAAAAGCTATCGTATAGTATAGATGCTGCTGGTGCCCCAGCCCTATCCCCCTGGGCTCCACTTCAGTGCCCACCAGTTTGTCTTCCAACTGCCCCAAACTGCATTCCTTTGCCTGGAAGTGTGCTCTTGGCTGCCCAAATGACAGCCCTGAATTGCCAGGGAATCAATGGCTTCTGGGGGCAGTCCTTGCCTAATCCCTGACAGGTTTTGGTGAATAAACACACACTCCCTTGCCTCTTGGGCGAGGTAACTATGAGGTACATGCTCCTCATTGTCTCTCAGAGTTCCCCCATGTGGCTAAGTTCCAGGTGCCCACGGTGGTAACTGGTTTGATTATATGCCCCTTTTGTCTCTGTTCCTACCCTGGCTCCCTTCCCCACTCTCCTACTGCTGTTTTCTTCACCTCCTCCCTAAAATAACTCGCACTTGAATTTCATCTCAGGGTCGCTTCCAGGGAACCCAAAGTCAACGGGAGTCTTTTGAAGGAAGGCTGGGCTGCCAGCCACTGGACCCTCAGGCTCCTCTGATGATGAGCTCTCTGGCCCACAGTACCCCTCTCTCAGAAGGGCTGATTTTTCTATCCCCAAGGCCTTAGCACAGAATCATTGGGCTCCTCCCGGTCCCACTTCTCTCAGACCCTCAGAAACACAACTTCTGGCACATTCTTCTCTCTCCCATTGAGAGAAGAAGGACAACCACAGCTTTTGCTCAAGAATGGCAGGAAGGAAATGCAACATAATCCCTATTGGTCTCAAATGCCCCTAAAGTCCAACTTCTGCCAGAACTCAGGGAAGAAGTTAACAAGCTTGACTCTGAGAAAGGGTCTTACTCTCATGCTGGAAGGAGGCAAAGGTGAAGAGGAATGACTGCCTTAGGTCAAAGGAAACTTTACCACAAACTGGAAAAAGCAAGTTAGGTTCAAAACACTGCTAGATAAAGAGGGGAAATGAATTGTAACCCCCCTCAGGGCAATGTTGAATCAGTCATCTTCCGTGTAATGGGAATTCTCAGACACTAAAAATCTAAAGGAAAAAAAAAAAGTCCACAAAAAAGCTGGGAGTTGTGAAAGATGCCACAGCAGCTATGTAACCAAGAGGCGTCTCGCATCAGCCAAAGGGGTATTTAAGCAGCTACGGAGCTTGACACTTTCCAGTTTCGAATGTTGCCCCTACAGATACTAGAGCCTATCACCGAAGGAAGGCCCTTAGGTGGTACAAGTTGAGAAATCAGGCCACCGAGCTTGGAATGCTTACATACAGTAAGCCATTCTTAGGGACCTTTCTTTGCAAATCCTCAGAAGCCACTCTTCTCGGATCATAGATTTTTGTTGGATTTCGTCTTTGCAGAGAACACTTACTCTGGGGACCCTGATTTCTTCTCAGCTTAGTTGAGGAGACAGGAAGATCTTCTATCTCAATTCTTATGCGCAGATAGCTTTTTTTTTTTCCTCAGGGGAAAGAACAGCATTGCTTTTCTGCTGGACAACCTATTCCCTTATTTATAATGCAGGACAGCAGGGCCTTGTAAGTGTATATTCTGGTTCATCTGAGGACACATGGCACACGGTCGTTCATTTTAAAATTAGATTCATCCTAATTATATGAAACAGCCTAGTGTAATTGGTCAAAAAACAACCTACTGCTGGGCCTGCACTTCTAGACTCCACTAAACTTGTTTAACACACAGCCCCTGCCCTCTTGGAACTTCAAATCCAGCAAAAGAAAAAAAAAATCCAACTCATTGACAAATATGAGGTCTGGACAGTGAACAGTGAAGAATATATATAGTAAGTGACTAATCATGCAACCTTAGGACAGGGGGTTAAGGGAAATTCATTGAAGTGGCATATTTCAGCTGAGCAAAAGCAGAGAAAATTTGGTTCTACTAATTAATTACAGTAGAATTTCCAGAGCTCTGTGAATGGAGGATATCAGGAACCTGGGATGAAACAGGAGCAAGGGAAAATATTTACTGAACTTTGAAGGATAAGAGTTTGAATTTGAATGGTAGGAGAGCATCAGAACAAGGGAGAGGAGAAGCTGCTATAAAAAAAAAGAGGTAAGAACTGGCCAATGCGGCACAGTTGGTTGGAGCATTATCCTGTAAACGGGAAGGTTGTGGGTCAATTCCCAGTCAGAGTACATGCCTGGGTTGCAGGTTTGTGGCTCGTGAGGGTGCAAACAAGAGGTAACCGATCAGTGTTTCTCTCCTTCTCTCTCTCCCTCCCTTCCCCTCTCAATAAGCATGTCCTCAGGAGAAGAAAACAAAATTAAAAAAAAAAAATAAGTAAGGTAGTCAGCTTAAGCCCCACATTCAATATAAGTGAGAGCCAAATTTGCTTTCAAGAGGCCTAAATCCTGGGCAGGTAACTGAACATCGATTACGCTCATTTTCCGCAAACACTGAGGGTTCACTGACTTCTGTGATTGACCTTGGAATATATCCCCTGAGGCTGAAAAATGCTAGGTCATCTGTAAAAAGGAGCTTTTTACCAATAAACACATAATTATTCAACACTAAATAAAGTAATGACACAAAACTTTGTGAGATCAAAGAGATTTAGAGCTTGACCTCCAGGTCCCTCTCTTTGATTTCCTGCCGTTTAGACAATAATGCCCCTTACCTCCAGGGTGCAGGATTACTTAACACAATCAATTTTACATCTCTTATAATAATAAAATAGTTTTCCATGTACGAACACTCACCAAGCACTATACATGCTAAGCAATTAATAACCATTATCTCTTAATCATCTCCACAATGCTGTGAAGTAAGTACCAATATTATTTCCATTGCACAGATGGGGTGACTGATGTTCAAAGTGGTTAAGTACCTTGCCTGAGAGACCACGGGTAGAAGGTGGCAAAGCCAGGCATCCAGTTCAACCCCTATGTGTATGTCTACCACCACATCTGTACCCCTGATGTCTCTCCCCAATGTCCCAGCTTTCATTCAATCCAGGACCTGAACCCCCAGCTTCTACCCTCCCTACAACACAGTTGGCCAGTCCATGCTCTGTGACTGGTCTTTAAAAGAGGACATTAGTGGCACCTATACTGCGGGTTACCTTGAGCCCCAGAGAACCTGGTGATGAGCCGCTAATAAGTTGGAGATTATTGAGAGCATTATTTCTCCCCTATTATGGAATATCAAGAATTAGCTAAATTCTGTACCTGAGAGGGCTTTGTCCGGATTAATTTCTTAATATTTCAAATTTTAATTTTCAAAAATGTTGCTAAATATTTTTTAATAATTTATAAATATTTTATAAAAATAGACTGTGGAGTTAAAGACAGCCCTATCTAGGCTAATACAAAGGCATACAATTATTATTTTTTAAATGTGTCCTCAGAATGATAATTCTTATCGTTGGTCTTATTTCTTGATAATCCAAAAGGCATGTGCCTTTTGCACTTCCTTACTTCTTAGAATAAGACATTTTAATAATAATTAAATGGTAAGGTTTTCAGAAAGATAAAATATGCATAGTTAGAAGGAAAAAAGTTTCTTTGTTCTTTTCATTTACCTCACTTTTATTATTCATGCCCCTCTTAAATTTCCTTCATGGGAGGTACTTCTATAGACTTGGTTAAATATTTCATAAAGCATGTCGATAATTTAGGAAGAAAACAAAAACATCCTTTTTGACTAAAAAAAGAGGGTTCCCATTGTAGTAAGTGATGATAAGTAGGATAAATATTTTAAAATATGGTATTTTTAGTCCAGGTATTATGCAATGAGTCATTTATTTAAACAGTCTAAAGCTCTGTAAAAGGATTCCAGGAAAATGGCTTCAAAAACCTCTCCATCAATACACCAAGAATCAGCTCTAGCCTCTGCTCTTTAATAACTGTACTTTAAGTTTCATTTCCCTTCAAAATAAATCAGCACGTGAATGATGTGCCAGTAATACTAGGATTGATCACAAGTTCCTAATACAATGTGCACTTTAGGACCACCATTGATCTACCAAGGAAATCAAAATGATGGTCAAAGACTAAAAGGCGAAAACCGGGGCTACAGCAAGAACGAAGACAGTCCCATATCAGTAAGAAGGATGTAACGAGGCAGAATTAGGTCAGAGAGGAGGGTGGTACTGCACCGAAAAATAGAACTGGGTTACCTCATTGCTATAAAGATGTTTCCATCCCTTGCCCATGCCTTCTAAAACAACAAGACAGTGATGTGATGAGAGCCACATAAAAATTAGAGAACACAGTAGTACAGTGTGGCCCAGACAGTTCCCCAAACAATTCTTGCTCCCCATTCTATAGTATAGAGTCAATGCTAGAAAGCAACTGCTCAGAAGGGACTATCTTTCTCACCCTGCTTCATTTTGCTGGGGACACGTGATTCCTTCTCACCAGTGGAATTTGAGCAAAATGATTTTGTGTTACGTCCAGGCCAAGGTGGTTAGGAAGCTGGTGAACTTCTCCATTCTCATTCCCCTCTCAGTGGCCTGATGTCATGAACACAGGACCTTGTCAGCCATGAGCTAAAGATGGAGGAGCCCAAGACCAAAGATACAGAGACCCCCGGGAACCACTGTGAAGAATAGCCACCAGTCAATCAGAAACAGCAACTGTCAACTTCACATGCGTGAAAAGTAAACTTCTGGTTTTTGAGCAACTGTGCATTTTTTATTTGATTTCGAAGTATAGTGATTTTCTAACCAGTACATGTGGCAAGAAAAAGAAAGCGTCTCAATCACTTGAAATATTGCCTGTAAGTTATTTTTGCATGGATCTGATGAAATTACAGAGTTTGAAGGCTAAAGTTGGGCTGCCACATTACCAGTAGCTACTAGCTACAAACGGCTGTTGAACACTGAACATGTGGCCAGTTGAAGTTAAGATGTGCCATGCATGTAAAACACATACCAGCTACTTAAGTTTTAATACAAAAAGTAAAATGTCTCCGTAATACTTTTCTACTGATTATATGTTGATAATATTTTGAACATATGGGGGGATAAAATAGTTTATAGAAATTAAACTCACTAGTTGCTTTGTATTTATTTATAATGTGGCTACTAGAAAAATTTAAAACTATATACATATGTGGTTCATGTTATATTTCTTTTGGCCTCCTCTTGGGCTAGCAGGGGTTAGCAAACGAAAACCCACAATCAATTTTGGTAAATAAAGTTTTACTGGTACACAGCCATACCCATCTGTTTACATGTGAGCGATAGCTGCTTTCACACTACAGCAAAAAGCTGGGTAGCCTTAACAGAGGCTATATATCCTAAAGAGCTGAAAATATTTATTGCATAACCCATTATAGAAAATGTTTGCTAACTCTTGGGCTGAGGATTACTTTGACATTATCTAACTTATCTGCTCCTACCATTTTATGACTAAGGGAATCAAAGCTCAGATAAGTCAAGAGACTTGTCCAAAATATTTTTATTTTTAATTAGGTGGTATTTACATAATATCACTCTCATTCATTCATTCACTTATCTCCTCCAACCTCTCTAATTTTGATCATTAAAGAAATCAAATTCCTGTCAGTTAGAAAATCAACACTTAATACTAAATAATGAATCTCGACACCACAATGTCGATTCAATGTAGTCATAGAGAAGTGTATTTCTGCCTGACACAGGAACTGCAGGCGTGCATATACAATAGCCAAGAGACCCTTGGGTAATATTCAGCTATAAATAGGCTATGAGATGGTCTTTAAGCTTCATTTGAAAACATTTTAAAGAGAATCAATTATGTAATCTTCTTTCCAATTAAACTTGAAATCTCCCTAATTGCAGAGATAGCTTGCTAAGAATATTCATTATTAGAATTAAATTAGAAAAATTTTGCCATATCTCGGAAGAAGTCAAATCTGTTCCCAAAGACTTCACAGCAACATATAACTGCCTCGTTCCAGCAACCATCATCTCTCAAGGGATTATTCTAAGAGTCACTCACAGGGCCCATCATTTCTACTCTCTCTTCCACTCACGATCTATTCCAAAGAGCTTTTCTAAAATAAAAGTGTGATCTCCTGAGCACTCAGTCTCTTCATGTTATTAAGACAAAGTCCGTCTTCTTTACTATGGTCAGGAATGTCTTCAACATGTGACTCCTACCAGGTCCAATAGCCTCATTTATTGTTCTTTTCACAACAGTCAGATGATTGGGCTCCTTGCAATTCTTGGGGTCCTTGCAATTCCTTAGATGCTGCATACTTTGACCCCACTTTGTGCATTTGTAGATGGTGTTCTTACTGCTTAGCACTCTCCCCATTCCCAACTGTGGGATCTCACTGTACATTGTACTTCTTTCATCACAGAACTTATCACTATTGTAATTGCCTGTTTAAGTATTACTTCTACCACCAGCACAAACAGCTAATATTTAGGAATACTTAACTGTGGGTCATGTGCTATGCTACTTCACTTTTCGTATGTCATAGATGAAACTGAACACATACAGTAAAGCCAGAATATGAATCTATGCATTCCCCCTCCACGGCCCTGACGCTTTGCTCCGCACCAGCGGTTTTCAATGGGGGCGAATTTGCTTCCTATGAGACATTTGGCAGTATCTGGGGACATTCTTGATTGTTGCAACTGGAGTGTGCAGCAGCTACTGGTATCTGCTGGGTAGAGGCCAGTGATGATGCTAAACATCCTACATCACACAGGACAGCTCTCCACTGCAAAGAGGTATCTTGCCCCAAATGCCAATATTTCAGAGACTAAGAAATGCTGTCCCACACTAAATCAGTCCCTGTAATTGTCCCAGGATACTTTGAGACTACTTTTTAAAAATGTTAACACTGGGACTATTCCTTACAACCTCTTGCCCTGAACTTCAGCCATTAGAAGATTTACAGGCACACAGAGAGGCACAAATAACTGTTTGCTACTTACTTTCCCTCTTGGATACTCATGGTGCGTGCTGGTATAAAAATAGGCTCTGAACACTCTTGTACTAAGTTGTTAAACTCAGGATTCCCCACACATAATTGGCCACAGAGTAACATAAGTAAATAGTAAAACAAGTACAAAGTAAAATAATATGAGGATTTGAGAAAATATTCAGGATTATGGGGGACTAAAAGTGGTGACAAAATTTGTGGCTTGGTGCAGCATGATTATGGAACTCTCCCGGTGATTTGGAAGCTGGGCCTGGGAACCACAGTTCAAGCCAGAAACAGGTAGTGCCTTTCTCACTCTATGTCACAGAGGTAGATTCTGCATCTAAGGGTGAGACATTCATGCTTATGGACGAGAAATATGAAAAACCGACCCGACCAGCAATGTCATGATTGCTATCAATAATTATATTTTGAGCACCCATTCTGTGCAACCATTGCTGAAATCTAGGAAAACAGAGTCTTCTAAGAGAAACAAAAAGAGGAGAAAAAAATATCTGAACCATCCTGAGAACTCAGAACAACATATATCACAAGAGCCAGAATCCTCAGTGGGTTCCTGTGCCATGGTCATACATTCTGCCACTAAATCATGACTAGCTCCTTCACTCTCCTCATCGCAAACACTCCTGCGCCCCTGGAGGAGTCACACAGTGTATTTCCCGAATTAAGAAGGTATACCTGCTGTCAGTGCGCATTCCTTTGTCCAAGCTTTTACTTTAATCAGCTTATCACTCATGACTTTCTGAATGAAGCCCTAAATTTCTGATTGCAGAAGAGGAGCCATACTCCTTGAAGGTTCTTTTTTGGAACTAGGATGTTTGAATAAATAGTGTAGTTCAGATGGATCCTTTCCTAATTATTACATAAGCCCCATCTATAGTCCACTCTCAGTGTGTACACACATGTGCATGTTATAATAAACATTATTGTTATATACCCATTACATATTATAATATGCATATATTACATGATATATGTGTATGTATCCTCATACATGTATGTGTGTGTCTGACTGTCACAAGGTAAAGGCTGTAATATGCTTCCTGGGACAGAGAGTCCAGGTTCCTGGGTCCTAATTCCAGGCTCTCCTGACTTGCCATTTGGAAAAGATACCTAAGTTCACAATAGAGCTCAGTTTCTCACTTAATAAAAATAGTACTGGACAAGAACTGCCAGTCCATAAAGTCTCTAAGGTCCCTTGAAATTAGGACAGTATGGACAAAACAACATTAGCACTGAACATAGATCATTATTCTAGCTGTCAGTTGGCCAGATTCCTGAGAGGAGGATATGGAAATGCATTCCTTGTGACTCAGTGATTTGGATATTTCCACCTCCCCCCACTTACTTAAATGTCACTTGACTAATAAGTTAGGGAACAAAGTGGAGATGAGCATCCTTAATCAGAGACTCACTGACCTAAACACATTCAATCCCTTACCACGTGGATACCAGGAGAATTCTGGGTGAGTCCCACTGCAATTTATATGAACACACATGGGCTACAGAAAATACAATCACTTTCTCAGATTAAAATAATTTATTTCCTCTAGGGAGCCCTATAAGAGACCCAAACAGGTATAGGCCATTTCAGAATATATGCATATTGTTTCAAAGGTCATTGGGCTGCATGCTGGGCTACGAAATGACTAGCAAGGCCAGGCACGTAGTAGGTACACAGATTTATGTGGACTGGATGAGGAATCAAATCAAGTATCAAAACGGCTTTAAATAAAGCAAGGAGTTAACTTGCCACCCATTACTCAACCAGTTCAGACACTAGACTAAGCCCTTCAAGCAAAATACTCAGCTGTGATATGATGCAATCCAGGCAGCAAACATTCACTTGGGGCAAAATCAAGTCAGAAGGCAACACTTACTACCAACATCAGAAGAAAACGAGAAACACCACCCCCTCTAACCCTTGATTTCATTCTTTCAACAAGCATTTCTCTGCGCTCATGTGGGAAACTCTTTGCTAGGTGCTGGCAGTCAAGGATGAATAAACCCACAGCCCTTCATCACAATTTATGGGGGGAAACATAAAGGGACACTAAAAACAAGCCGCTGTACTGGAAGATATAAGCTAGACAGGCTACAGCACAAAGCATCAAGACCACCTGTTCAGAGAGGTTTATGGTCATAGTGTCATTGTCAAGTACCTGGCTGTCCTGTCCTCTCAGATCGAATTAGTGAAAAGCTTGGCCATGACTACGGATATTTGAGAGAGCAGCCTAAAGAACATGTCAACCATTTATTCCTCTAGGTTTTCCGAGCTCTATTTCTGTCTCCAGGACAATCGCGAGAACATCTACCACTAGACCATGGTAGCTTAGGCTCTGAAGATAAACTCCCACTGTATGACTTTTCATCAGTATGCCTTTTGCATACCTTTTTCCCCCTCTAGGGTTGGTGAAAGACATGATCATATAAAGAACTCTTCTTCATTTTCTGGAGAACTGAAGTTTAAGTACTGGCCATTATATGATTTGATATTTCATAGGAGTATATGCTAGCTGTCAGGCACCATAGTAAGCTCTCAGCCAATGTTATCTGATCTCTCCTTATAACTTTAATGCATACTCCAGTTCCTTTTTTTTCTATTAATGTGGCTACTGAGAAGCTCAGAGCAAAATTAAATAACCAAAAGCAATAAACACTTAGGGTTTCACTTTAATTATCTTTTGTCCGCTACCATTTTTACCAGTCCCATCATTCCACAGAATTTTTACTATGAATTTACTCAGACACAGTTCTAAAAGTCGGTATTTTATAAACAAAAACAAAGTCCCCTAATCATCAATTGTAACATCCTTTTAGTCTCATTTGTCAAAAGAGTTTCCATGACTGGCTACTTTGAAGATAACCCCTTGGGGATCATAGTTCAATCACTTGAAAACTCAGATAATGCAATATTTCCCAGAGTCATCTGGTTCAAAATCTGTTTATGGAAGTGGAAAAAGGGGGCAATGGGAGAGGGTGACAGACTTATTTTATAACACAGGGTAACCACCAGATTATTTCTCATCTACCTCCAGTGGGATCCTGACAGACCCATTTGCCACTTCCCCAGCCATTACTGTAGAGCAGCAAGAGACACTGCTGAGTGAGAGAAGGCATTGCCATCACCCAATGATGTCTGTTTCCTGGAATTTCACACTTAGCACTGACAATACCTCTGGAATTCACAAAAATTCTGCTGAAACCCAGGATGTTGAAGGTCAAAGTCTTCAATGAATCAGGTAAGACAAGCTGCTGCTGAGGAATTCCATGTACTCAAGGCAAATGCCCCCAGGAAAAACTTGCAGAAATAACTATGTAGTCACTACACAAAATGAGGCTAGCTTTCAGCGCCAAACAGAGAGAGAGAGAGATAAACAAAGATTGACCCATATATACATGACACACACATATACAAGCACAGATCTTGGCATACACGATTGGTACTCATTTAGGATGCTTAGTCAGGTATTTGGGGGAACACAATGTTTTGGTACAACCATTCCTTTATTCAAAGTTATTTACTCAAAAATTTATTCAGCACCTACTGTGTGCCAAGCACAGTTCAAGATGCTGGAGACTCAAGTGTGAATGAAGTAGTCAAGACACTTTTTCTTATGGACTCTCTATTCTAGACACAGGAGACAGGCAATCTGTAAGCACCAACTGAAATGAACAATTCGGATTGCAAACAAGACCAAGGGCAATGAACAATTCGGATTGCAAACAAGACCAAGGGCGGGGGTGGGGGTGAGGGAACAAAAAACAATGTCTCAGAAGGAATGAGGGACTGCCTTTGCTCAAGTGGTCATGGAAAGGCTTTTTAAGAAGGTGACACATAACCTTACACTAGAATGACAAAAAGGAGCTAAAGAAACCAATCACCTTTACTCTGATTTCCATCAAAAAGATGAGCTCACTAAAAAAAGAAATGTGCAATCCCCTTTGTGCCTCCACACACCCTGAGCTTCAAACAACTGCAAAAACCCCAGAAAAGGAAAGGAATCCACAACTACCTTAAGGAAATTTTAAGAAATCACGTTTTCTCAAAGATGTAGATTAAAAGGAAATTATCTTAATTCATCTCTGTAGCAGAATTTACTACAAGGAATGTTTATTACTCTTGTAAAGTCAGTTACTCTATAAAAACAATATTCCAATGTCAATAAAATTATACCTTTGAAGTGTAAAGCCAACAGGAACTGCTCCATAAAAAATAGTTTTGTGGCTATATTCAGTATCATTTACTTTCACTCACTGGGAAACAAAAGCAAATTGTATTTGCTACCAGATAGTCTGTCTCCCCTTCCAATATATAACAAAACTTTGAAATTCATTAAAATAAAATTCTGAGAGTATCTGTTTAACAATCACAAATAAATGGTTGTTCACCTATGTCTTCCCATACAATCCCCTAAATAAATCACTTACTATTGAATTTTTGTGAGAGTCAATTAGAACCTTAGCCAAGTGGCATGAAAGCTCTTAAAAACATCCATTGCTCAAAATACTTTTCATCAAAACACCTTTAAAAATATATTTCCTGGTCTCCGACTTGTTACGGAATAAGAGCGGTAAACAGAAAAGAATTAGGGAGCAGTCATGGTGAATATTCAGAATGAATCATGGAATATTTGGACTAAAATACAATTTTTAGTTTGCAATTCAATGCATGCTATATATTATTATAATGTAAATAAGCATGCTAATATAAAATAAGGAAAAATAATGTAAAGATATTGCCTGAGAGGTCTATATTACCCCATACATCTATCATTATAAAAACTGCTGTGCTCTGAAATTAACTCACTGTCCAAGGAATGCTTTATGTTTTTGCACTTCGAAAACAGGTCTTTAAAACAATCTCACTAGCACGTGAGACCAGTAACATGCTAAGAGGAAGACTTTGTTTCAAATTTATTTACTGATTGAGGGTAGTATTTGAATCTTCACAAATTCTAAATCTGTGTGGAGAGGGGAGGATGGAGAGTCTGAACTTGTCTGTTCAGGTAAATTCTTTTCATCGACTCACTTTGAAATTTCCCATCTGGGGAGAATTATACCTTGAAAATTAATCAATTAATAAATAAAACTCATCTCACGCTCCCTCTCCCCAACAAATCAGAAGGCTCAAGATTTAGCACTAATAATAGTCCTACAATGGTCACTGGGAAATCCTTCTCCAAAGTGACAACAGCACTAAGAAGGACAAAATCCACTAGGAGTAAAAAACTCCCCCAAATTAATCCTTCTCCGAGGGGTGGCGCGGGGTTGGGAGAGCACACAGCTGGCACAATTCCTGGTATCAGAATCAACTTCAGACCACTCAGACGAAGATGCTGCGTCAAGAGAAGCAAGGTAAAGAAGTGCGACTCAGGAGGCTAGCGAAATCGCCACCGACTCCCATAGGAGGCGGGGAGAAGCCAAGTCGCCAGGCACCAGCAACAGCGCACGCCAATATTCAGGATTATTCTCCTTTCCAAACCCGGCAGTTCCGGAGCAGGAGCAAAAAGGGGGATGGGGACCCACCGTCCCTTTAAACCGCACCCCCGTGTCTGCCAACCTTTTCCGAATCCCCGTGTCACAGAACTTCCTCATCATGGAAACTTCCACTCGGTTCGGCGCTGAGGATGCCAAACTCCATTTCACAAGGAGCCTGTCAACAGCCTGGTTGGGGTTTGAGGAACAGAGCCGCTGCGATTGGAGCGGGTCCCCGATCACCCTGCTCCGCCACTGCCCACGCTGTGGCTCCCCGAGTGCCGCTGCGCGGTGCCCCAGCACAAGAGGGCCCCTCCTCTCAAACCTGGGGCGCAGAAACCCCGCAGAGGCTGGTAATAGGGCGGCTGACTGACACCCCCCACCCACTCACCCACGCCCGTCCGCCTGCCTGCGCGCGCTCAGCTTGCCTCCCGCAACCCTTCACTTTTCCGCGACACCTCCGTCACCATCCTGCCCACCCTTCTGGATGTTTGAAACTGTCTCCCCTTCCTCCCCCCTCCCCGACACTCCCACCCTCACCCTTGCCTCCGCGCGGTCCGCTCGCCAAATTACCAGTGCCCTGGAGCCTGTTGGGTTGGGCGCCCCTGCCCGGGGAAGGCAGCCGGCGGGCGCGCTTGCCCGAGCCCGGGGAGCAGAAGGTCTCCTTTCCAAGCGCACTCACATTATTCATGCAAAGTTAATCCCCGCCGCGTCACGGCCGCCCGCCCGAGGATGTGCGCCTTCCTTGGCCAAGCCCCACAGTCTCCACCCTCCTCCGCCCCCTCCTCCCGGCGGCGGGGTCCCGGGGAGCGCCGACGACGGGACGTCGCGCGAGTCCAGCAAAATGTCAACTCCTTGGGCAAAGAGAGGCGGCCGCGGGCAGGGCCGCGCCGGCCCTCCTCTGCCACTCCACTTTTATAGGCGTAGGAAGCGAGCGTGGCCCGGGCACCGGAGTCCCCGCCTCTCCCGGCCCCCCGCGCGCCGGCCCGCCCCGGCCCGCTCCCCGGGCGCTGTTCCTCCACGCCCGGGGCGCACGCTCCGCGATGCGTCTGCGAACCGGTGACCTGGTTTCCCCTCCAGCCCTCCCGGCGGTCGACTAGCGCGGCGGCGACAGCCAAGAGCAGGCAAACCCAGCTCCGCCAGGGGCGCAGCGAGGAAATGGCCTCCCGGCTTCACGTCCCGCCGCCGCCGCCACCGCTCGGGCCGCCCGGGCCGCCCGGGCCGCCCAACTGGCACCCGACGCCCCCCGCCTGGCTCCCGCCTGGCACTGGGCTGTCTGTCTGATGTGTTGGCCACTTCGGGCTCGCGTACCCCTGCCCGGTTCCCTACGCACCCGCCACCCTGGCTGGCCGCCTCCACACCTGCCTCGTTCCCTCCTCCCAGTCTCAGCGGTGCCTTCCACCTAGGGTGCGGCGATTTTTGGTGGCCGCGCGCCCACCCACCCGGCTGCGTGAGCACAGAGGTTCGGGTTTGGGCGCCATTCCTCTAGTAGGCAAAGTGGAAGAAATAGGGGACGAGTGACATTGGTGCAGGGAGGAGGTGACTTCCAGAAGTACTGGCTTTATTTTTGCCGGCTCACCGCGCTCCTCCTTTTATCTCCAAACCACTTGTAGCGCTTGTCGGGCTGACACAGGGTACTGGCTCTTCCCGGAGCCTCCCACCCGCCACGGCGTCGGGTGTTGTCCGACTATCACTAACCCTGGGAATGGAAATTTGGAAAATAGCTGACTTGCCCTTGAGGGAGACACCCCTTCACACCTTCATGCAAATCCTGGGAGAGGTGTGCGAGGTCGGGGTTGGGGGGTGGTGGTTGAGACACTCCACAGGTTCCAGAAGGGCCGCTCTATTAATCTGACTTTGCCTTGGATATGTACAAATAAAACCGGAAGGCAAAAATAATCTATACTCTTGAAAAGTTCTGCCCAGACAAACATGAATTTCTAAATTGCTTCCCCCCGCCCCATGCCCCCGTAAGTCTTGAAAGCCAAAGATTCAGATTGGGAGAAAATGAAGCAGGGAGCTACTTTCTGCGGTGGAAGAATGCTTTAAAAAATACCGAATACTAAAATGTACTCCTTAAGAAGCCATAGTTGCAACAAAAATATTTCGACGACAGGGTACAATTATTTGCTTGTAGATAATACTAAAATAATTACGACTTTATTAATCAATATACACTTTCATTTGCATAAGTGTGAGAGATTTATGACGATTTCTGTGTATTCTCAACTACCGAACAATTTATAGATCACTTATGAGAGAGTCTTTTAGATTGCCAGCTAGTGGCGTGTGTTTTATTCCAGCTTCTGGTGAGCATCCCATAGAAAGGGGTGAGAAACCACCACCACCGCAGATAACATTAACAACCATAACTGTCAGGAAATTAGAAACTGTGCCAGGCATCTGATTGTCAGTTAAGCGCGTTTCCAGAAAGTCGAAGACCCCAAGGCTCCCTGGCAAGAGCGAGGGGCCGTTCACTTGAGACTCCATGGGTCCTATTTTCCCTCAGTCCTTGGCGATCTATATACCTATCTACATCTATCTATATCTATATCTATATCTATCATCATCTATATAATCTATATCTACATCTATCTACATATTTGTATCTATCTATATATCTGTATGTATATACATATATATGTATATATGCACGTATGTATATACAGATAGATAGATATAGATATATCCGTGTTTCCTGTTTCATTCTTGACTCATAATAAGGCTGCACCGTAGGACTTGCAGGTTTGTAGTTGATGAGTTGTTCTTTGCAGGGAAGTTCCCTAGCTTTGTCCTAAAGCTGTCCGGGGATGTTTTGGTTGATTTGGAGGAAAGCTGTGGCGTCTCACCATTTCTTCCAAACAGGGGGCCCCCTGGTGGCTAACTGTGAGTGAAAAGTTGTCCACTGAGGAAAAAGCCTGGCTCAGATAGGCCACAACAGTTGACAGCCTGGTCATGGCACAGGCCGAGGGGTGTGGGTAAACAACTTTTTAATAAGGGCAGATGGTCGAGGAGGTGGTGGCGGTGGTGGTGGTGGTGTGTGTGTGTGTGTGGGCAGAGGGGCTGTGTGTGATGTGGATCTTCCTTCAGAAAGGTGGATGATAGGCCTTAAAGACTGCTGGAACTTTTTTTTCTCTCTTCCTTAGTGTAACTGGGAGCTAAATTCCTCCTTTAATAGGAAACACCACATAGAGAATGAAGTGTAACAAACACTGTTGCTTCCCTTTGTTGAAATGGCTTTGCCTTTCTGATCTCATTTTGCCTGGAAACTTCTGAAGCACAGAGAAAATTAAAACATTAAATAAATAATGTGGCATTACTCAAACAATTCATGAGACTACGACTGTAATAATGGTTTATAACAATGGGGAAGACAATTTTAATGCAATGTTATTGAAACAGTATGAGCTGCTATGATTCCATTTGAACCAGCCCTAAGGGCAGTCATAGAGGCTACGTGATGGTAAAGAACAGTTACCAACAGAAGATGCATTTTTCTTCTTCTTCTTCTTTTGTTTTTAAGATTTTTTATTTATTTTATTTTTAGACAGAGGGGAAGAGAGGGAGAAAGAGGGGGAGAGAAACATCAATTTGTGGTTGTCTCTCGCGCGCCCCCTACTGGGGACCTGGCCAACAACCCAGGCATGTGCCCTGCCTTGGGTATCCAACCAGCCACCCTTTGGTTCGCAGGCTGATGCTCAATTCATGCGGCTACAGCAGCCAGGGTTCAATTTTTTTCCTTCTGATTTTACACTAGGGAGGACAATAAAGGAGAATTTAATGGGGACCTGATTGAAGGCAGTCCCAATCCAGATGATTTCAGAAGACATAACCAAGCAGTTTTCAAGACCCATCAGCACATTCCACTATAGCCATCTAACTTCATTGCCAAGATCTATAAATTTCAAGCTGACGAATCAGTTCAAAGAAGCAATTCATTCATATATTCACTCATTCAATGACAGCTGGGGTTAGAAGACGAATAAAACGTAGGATCCAACAGGGCTGGGATTAGACTGCAGTGAATGAGGACAGTGGTGCCAGTACAGGGTCCAAACTTGTCTTTATTTAAAATTTTGACATATTGTTAATCGTGGATAATTGTTGCATTAATTTTGATTAAAAAATATCACATTAAAACATAATTTCTCTTGGTTACTGAGGTTTTTGACATCCCCTTAAATTTTACATCCAAGACAAGTGCCTCACTTGCCTCACCCTAGTCCCCACTGTGCTGTGCCCTCATGTTACCAGGGTCTAGTAAGAGAAGTTCAATTCAATGAAGAATTTTGTCAGTGTCAGAAATAATTAATATGCATTAAGGAACCTGAGGTCAGGAAATTAAAGATGTGCGTGTGAGGTGAGGATAAAAATCAGGGCAATTTCACAGAACTAGGTAGTATCTGAAACAGCCCAGGAGTAGACCATATTTTACCAGAGAGTATTGGAACCAAAGGAATGACCCCTCCAGGGACTGGAACCATAAGTAGTCTTTCATTCATTCAACAAGTACTCCTCAAGCTAGCTATGCAGCCAAATGCCCAGCCCTGGAGATTCTGAATCTTTCTGTTCATTAGCTCCTGAAATTTATTTTGTCTCTGGGGGCCCCACTGAGTCTGGACCATGGCCAGGTAGTTAAGAACGTGAAGGAAAGATAGACAATGAGGGGAGATGGCATGTTCAAAATTAACTAAGAGTGAAGGTGTAATGAGAAACATATACACATAAATTGTTAGGTGATTGTTGACTTGGAGACCATGACAGCCCATGAAGAAGTGGGGGAGGGGGAAGAGGGATCAGGTACGATTTCCAGAAAAAGATGGGTGGGTGAAACTTTTGGGGAAAACCAGAGAGAGGAAAAGACACAGCTGGCTGCCTTATTTGCAGGGCCCAGTGCAAAATGAAAATGCATGGCCCTTTATTCAAAAAAGCAGGAAAAAAGTGCCACCGAAGGTACATAACATAAAGCTAGCTCTTCTGTGTTTTCTCTTTGAAATTGTCATTGTGTTTTTTTATTTTCTATTTAATATCATTCAAAGTAAAGAAAAATAAACACTTAAAGTTATTAGCATCAATTTTACTATTCATTTTACATCATGCAATGCTAGTTTATATGTAAATGGAAGAGCATTTAACTCCTATGCAAAAGCAACAAAATCACACAATTTGTGTTCTTTAGCTAGTATGAGCATAAGTATTTTGTAGTTTGTATATGCAGGTATGTTTTGGTCTTATCAGAGCTGTGGAATCAGCACAAAACTAATGCAATTGTTTTTATTTTACTTCTTGTTATGTGCACATTCTACCAACACTCTGTCTTTGACTTATTGTACCTATGAGTAAGGAAGAACTGAAAGGAAAAGCAACTACAGATTGCCCTTTCCTTCAGTGTCATCATTTTCAGAGTAAATGGTTATTTAGCGTGGGGAAGTAACACAAATAAGAGAGGGCATGATAGAGTTCCTTGGCTGTTGCCTTCTTTTTCACTCAGAGTAAGTTCTGGTTGGAATGGAAAGCACATAGCATGCTTACCTTGGACGCAGTTTGAGTGTTGCCGACCTCTCACACATCATGGGGCCACTGGAATTCTGTGCTCGTCAAGAATTCACTGCTCTAGATGAATGGAGCAGTGAAGCACAGCCATGGACGTGTGTATTGAGTGCATCTCCTCTGCTCACGCACATGCTCCATTGTCCCATCAGATGTCACTCACAAAACACAAGTTCAAAGGTGAAGTTACTAAAAATCTCAAGACAGCAAAAGCAGAGCATTATACTAGGTGCCAGGCGTGGAGCGTAGGGCCCTTCTGAGCATGGGGCCCCATGCAGCTGCACAGGCTGTATGCCCATGAAGCTGGCCCTGGGGAAGGAACTCCATCCTTGGCTCTCGTATAAGCCTAGCAGGGGTGTCCAGCCCGTGGCCTACGGGTCACATGTGGCCCAGGATGGCTATGAATGTGGCTCAACACAAAATCCTAAGTTTACTTAAAATGTTTTGTGTTTTTTTTTTGCTTCTCAGTGTTTGTTAGTGTTTGTGTATTTAATATGTGGCCCAAGACAACTCTTCTTCTTCCAGCGAGGCCCAGACATGCCAAAAGGTTGGACACCCCTGCTAGGGCATGTTGGAGGTGCAATAGACATTCTAGCATGGTTGATCGGAACAAGGAGTATGTAATACGGCTAATGTTTATTAAATGTGTATAATGTATCAGGTATTATCCTAAACACTTCACACATTTAAAAAGTTTTCCCCAGAACTCTATGAAGCGGTATTATTACAAACTCTGTTTTCCAGGTGGGGAAGCTAAGACATAGCATTATCAAATGATTGGCTGAAGCTCAGGCCCAGACACTGGCGGCGGAAGTTGTGCGTACTTTTGCGCAGCCTATCATGCTACTTCTGTGCAGGAGAGGAGCCATGGGACTGGAAAATGTGAACATATTCTGGGAGTCATGAGGCATCTCCCTAGCTCCTCGCTTAAGAGGTCTCTGTGTACCAGAACAATCTGAAAAGGCCTAAATAAAACAGGCAGGTCACCAGCTAGAAACCTAGAAAATTCCCTAATTACATTCTTTCTCTCTTCTTGTCTTCCAGTTGGAGGTAGAAGTTCCTGGGAAGGAAGTAGTAAGCCACAAGCCGGAAGGAGCCTGGGCCCTTTCATCCCCTTGCAGAGGAGAACGGGAAGACTCACATGGGACCGTTCAGTGATTGAGGAATCAACTTCTTTTGTGGTAAGCCACTGAAATGTGAGCGCTTCTTTGCTATAGTTGTTAGCATTAAACCAACACACCTATCAGCCAAGCCAAACTCCATCAGAGCATAAGTCATCTTTTCTTTAAATAGGTACTATAAAAAAAAATGAACTAGGCCTAGGTGCATCAGTGCGAATATAGCTGCAAAACAAAATGTTGTGTTTTAAAAAAGAAGTTCAGGGTGATATTTAAAAGATTTTTTTTCCATCCCCATTTATCCCCCATACCATCTTCCATCTCCACCCACCCCCACCGCACCACAATCACCACAGTGCTGTATGTGTTCATGTGTTCCTTTTCTTTCTTTTTGCTTTTTTGCTCAATCTCTCCACCCCACCCCCAGCCCCACAGCCGTCAGCCATAATTTTCTATTGAAGTGTAATTTATGTACAGTAAATAGACAAATGCTAAGTGTTCAGCTTGATACATTTTTAGATTTTGTATCCTTATGTAATCACCACACAGAATACGATAGAAAAAATTCTAGCAATCCAGAAAGTTTCTCTGTAAGTTTTCTCTGTTGATCACCATTCCCCTTCAGAAGTAAACACTATTTTGACTCCTATCATCATTTATTAGCTTTGCTAATATCATTTATTTTATTGAGCTTCCTATAAATGCAATCATACAATGTATTCTCTCATCACTGATTTCTTTCATTCTCTGTAATATTTTTGAGATAAATCCACATTATTGTGTGGGTTAGATAGTTGTTCTATTTTAAATTTCTATTTGCTATTCAATCATGTAACTATATGGTACCACATTTTATTTACTTATTCTCCTATTGATGGATATTTCAGTTGTTTTCAGTTTGGGACTATTACAAATGACGCAAATTGCTGAAGAAAAGTCTTGAACAATATTTTTTTGTGGATACATGTATTCATATCTCTTGGGCACATGCTAAGGAGTGGAACTGCTAGTCATGTATCATCTCTTAATCATTCTATTAAAGGTCTCTTATGTACTAGCACAATTATGAGCAACTAGAAGATGGGCAATTAGCACTTAGTTCTGTTCATTCTTACAGTAATCACAAATAAAATATCAAAGTCTACCTTGAATTAATAAATATTATTCAGTATCACAAGTATGAAAATTCTAAAAATAATCAATATTCAGAATAACTATTGCCTTAGGTAGCAATTATAAGTTCTGCTTGTGGCCACAAATCATTTCTGTGTACTAAGCCACACACTAAAAACCTATTCAAAAATGATGTTGATGAATTAGAGTACATTGAGAAAAAGGTGAATGGGAGAAAGGTAGGTAAGAATACCAAAACATTTCTAAATTAAATATTTATTTTCTGCTGTCTGAAAGATAGATTTAAGATGAGCTGAGTAATTTCTAACTGGATGGCAGTAACCCATGTTCATTATGAGTGCACAAAAGAATACTATGTTGTTAAATTCTTTGGCAGTCACAAATTTAGTGGTTCAAGACACATGTTCCTAAAACATGTCAATTAAATGTACTTTTTTTTTTTAGTTATGTTTATGTGTATCAAAAGTGAAAATGTAATTTAAAAAATTCTGTGAAAATATCATTTCTATTTAGGGAGTAAAGTGAGTTATTTTTGTGGAATAAATTCTGATGTGTCTAGATTCAGTAATACATGTTATACAGTAATTATGATTATGAGCTATTCTCAGATCCTACAGTTCCTGAATGAGTCCTATCTGGAACGACAGTTATAACTTTGAATTTGCTTGCTTTTGTTAGTTAAATGAAATTCTCAGTTTGAGGGCGACATAGGTCTTATTGACACTTCTTTTACAATATATTTGACTCATCCCAAGTTTACAAAGCATTGCATAAAATATTAGTCACAGAGCTCCTACAGACACAATTATAGAGCATAATTTGTGCATCCATAAATGATATATTGGGAACAAACAACCAAATCTAGAACTGGTAGAGGAAACAAGAGAGTCCTGAGTTTCCATTTATGCAGATTAGAACAATTCATGAAAGAAAGAATTGATAAGATGGACTTCATTAAAATGAAAAACTTCTGCTTTGCCAAAGACAATGTCAAGAGAATGAAAAGACAAACCAAAGACTGGCAGAAAATATTTGCAAAAGGCATATCTGATACAAAGATTGTTGTTCAGAATATACAAAGAACTCTTAAAAGTCAACAGCAAGAAAACAAGCAACCTGATTAACTAGTGAGCAAAAGACCTCAACAGACACCTCACCAGAGAAGACACGCAGAGGGCAAGTAATCATTTGAAAAGATGCTCCACATCCTATTTCATCAGGGAAGTGCAAACTTAAATTACAGCTAGACATCTACACCCCTATCTGAATGGCCAAAATCCAGAACACTACGACACCAAATGCTGGCAAGGATGGGGGAAAAAAAGAACTCTCATTCATTGCTGGTGGGAATGCAAAACGATACAGTCACTTTGGAAGACAGCTTGGCAGTTTTTTACAAAACTAAATATACTCTTACCATATAATCCAGCAATTACATTCCTTGGAATTTACCCAAAGAATCTGAAAACTTATGTCCACACAAAAACCTGCACACAGCTGTTTATAGCAGCTTTATTCATAATTACCCGAACTTGGAAGCAACCAGTATGTACTTCAGTAGGTAAATGAATAAATAAATTGTGTACATCCAGACAATAGAATATTGTTCAGTGCTAAAAATAAATGAGTTGTCAAGTCATGAAAGGACATAAAAGAAACTTAAATGCCTATTCTTACATGAAAAAACCCAATCTAAAAAGGCTACATACCGTATGATTTCAAGTATATGACATCATGGAAAAGGCAAAACTATGGAGACAATAAAAAGATCAATTGCCTGGGGTTGGGGTTGAAATGAATATGTGAAGCACAGAGAATTTACAGGGCAGTGAAAATCCCTGTATGATACAGTAATGATGGATGTATGTCATTCTACACTTGTCCAAACTAAGAGTGAATTGTAATGTAGACTATGACTCTGGATGATTATGATGTGTTAATATTGGTTCCTCAGTTGAACAAACGTACCACCCTCATGATGGATATTAATAATAGGAGAGGCGATGAAGGTCGGGGAGGCAGAAGATGTATGGGAAATCTCTGTACCTTCCCTCAATTTTGTTATGAACTTAAAACTGCTCTAGAAAATAAAGTCTTAATAAACAAATAATTATGATGGACTGTGGTCCTTCTTATAAGGAGAGTTGAGATTTTTAAAGGTAATGATAGACATTTCCTCTAGGTTAACTTTTTTAACCCCTTTACGTTACTGATTCAAACGGTTGGATTGACTGACATGAAACTGTCCCTAGTAGGTAGTGTCTCATCCCTATCATGTGTGTACTTCCATGTAGTGTTTAAAGGTCTTGTGGCTGCTGAGGTCAGAGGAAACATCGCAGAGAGAAGTGATGTTGAGTTGCTCACATTTTTGCCCTCAGATCTGGTAGTTTCCCCAAGCCCTAATATTTTCACCTACAAAGTGAAAAGAATCCTCATTGCCAGAGGGATTAACTAAAGTCACGCTTCAGAAATGTTGAATGGAGTGCCTGATCTTGGGTGCTCAGTAAAGGTTAGTTTTCTTCTCTTCTCACAAATGATCTGCCTTCTCTGTGAAGCCACACATTTTCATGATTGATGGTGATGATCAAATACACATGAGTGGTAGGCGGAGACCTGAGATCGACTATTTTCAAGAGAGAAAGATTATGGACTTGGCGTTCAACACTCTTCTTCAGTACTGCTGTGTTCTTGTCACAACTCTGGACAGGTTGAGATCGAAAAAGGGCCCTTTGACAAGAAAAGAAAGAAATGGTTCTGAGTGTTAGCTGCTCTGAGCCTGTTTTCTCATCTGTAGCATGTGGATAATAGCTTCTGCCTTTTCTGCAGCATAAAATTAAGTTGTAAGGCTCTAATGAGAGAAGGAATGTGAAAAATGTTTTCCAAGTGTAGAATATTCTAAAAAACATAATGAGTTACTGTCTGGGGAAAATCCGCAAATACTGAAGGAGCCCTGTTGAAATGACATGCCTTGATCTGAGAAACCACAGACTCTTCTGCAAGCCACAGGCAAGGACTTGGGGACTTTGTGAATTTAAGTAACACTCAGTTCTGCTGTCAGAGCCTCAACCATTGGATCTCTGCAAGTGAAATATGACACATGACCAGTTTCCTCTTCTTATCTTGGCATTTAACTTTACCCAAACTCCTCAACTCCTATGGTTGTATTTCTATTAACTATTTCTATGGGCGTCTTACCAGGGAATAATCTGGTGGAAAACTCAACCTCAGTGGACCCTGCAGGCCCTAACCTGAGATTATTGCCATGCATAACTCATTCCATTTAGGTAACAAGGACACCGGTTTGCTACCATATCAGTGCCTATTAGGAAAATTAGCCTTTGGTTTTCCTCCAGCCCAATAAGCTCAACTCTGCCTCAGGGCCTTTGCACATGCTGTGCTGTGTACCCTACCTGAAGTTCTCTTCCCAGATCTTCCCATTCCTCCTTCCCTCCCTTCAGGGAGCGGGGGTCTCTGGTGGTGAGAGAGACCTTTCGTAACTACCACATCTAAAAGAACAACTTCTTGTCACTCTCCCCCACTGGTTTATAAAGTGTGATGCTTCCACCACCAGGAGCGATCGCTTGGAGAATTTGTTAAAAATGAAAATTCTCAGTTCCCATTTGAAACCTACTGAAACACTCTGGGTGATGGGGCCTAAAAATGTGCATTTTTAACAAAGCCTCCAGGTGATTCTGGGGTAAGCTCAAGTTTAAGAACCATTGCTCTAGCTCTTAACTCTGGTTTGCTTCGCAGTCCTTATTACCAACTGGCATTATATTAGCTATTCCTTTGCAGATTTATAGTCCACCTCTATTAGAATACAATCTGTCATAGAGAGACTTGGTCACTAGTACAGCCCCAGCCCTCAGAATAGTACCTGACTGAAACAGCAGGCTCTCAAAAGAGACTTTGAGATGAATGATTTGCCACTTCAGAGTTGTCATGACTCATCAAACCAGAATACAATACAGAAAACAAAGTGTCAATGCATCATTTAAATTTCCATCCAAGGTGACATGAATGGGTTGATGATTACCTAAAAGAGACTCAGGGTTGGAATTATGTCTCTCATTTTATCTAATTTTACCAAATTAGATTTGTGAAAGGCCCTACATTTTGTTAATGCTACACCCTGAACTGGAACCAAGATATCATATTTCTTATCCAGTCCCCTTACCATTACATTCAGCATAGGGTTTTAGCAATGACCATAATACCAAAAAGTCATGAAAGTTTGAAGAGGGGGCGGGGGTGTCTTTAACATTTTTTAGCAAGTTTCTTTTTTTGTTTTACTTCATGGCTCCTCAAAATTTTTAGTATACAGCTTGTTTTGCAAATCTCAAAGTGGAAAATGCTTTAGAATGCAGTGACTCCCAAACTTTGCATTAGGAAGTCCCTTTTTATACCTCGGACAGTCTTAGGATACTAATACTCAACTTACAATTTCAACAAACAACAAGTGCTGGTCAGGCGGTGGAGAGAAGGGAGCCCTAGTACACTATTGGTGGGAATGCAGACTGGTGCAGCTGCTATGGAAAACAGCATGGAATTTCCTCAAAAAAATAAAAATGGAACTGCCTTTTGACCCGACAGTTCCACTGCTGGGATTATACCCTAAGAATCCTAAAACACCAATTCAAAAGAATCTATGCACCCCAATGTTCATAGCAGCACAATTTACAATAGCCAAGTGCTGAGAGCAACCTAAGTGCCCAACAGTAAATGAGTGGATCAAAACACGGTGGTACATTTACACAGTGGAATACTATGCAGCGGAAAGAAAGAAGGAGCCCCTGCCTTTCACAGCAGCATGGGTGGAACTGGAGAGCATTATGCTAAGTGAAATAAGCCAGGGGGTGAAAGACAAATACCATATGATCTCACCTTTAAGTGGAACCTAATCAACAAAACAAACAAGCGGGCAAAATGTAACCAGAGACATTGAAATAAAGAACAAACTGACAGTAACCAGAGGAGCGGGGGAAGGGAGAGGAGCGGGGGAAGGGGAAAGAAGGGGAAGGGTTGGCAAGGAACATGTATAAAGGACCCATAGACAAAGCCAAATGGAGGTAGGTTTGAGGGTGGGAGGTGGCAGTGGGTAGGGTTGGGGAAAGTGGTGGGGGAAAATGGAGACAACTGTATTTGAACAACAATAAAAAATAAATAAAAATAAAAGAATCCTGTGCCAGTCACATAGTCATATGCTATCTGTGACTGTGTCAGTTAGCATTGACTGCCTATCAAACCGCTCACAAAATTAGTGGCCTAAAGCAGAATTCATTTACTTTTCATGATTGTGTGGGCTAGCTGGGAAGTTCCTTAATTTGAGGTTGGATAATCTATCATGATCTCACTCGCATGTTTGCTGGTTGTCAGCCTGGTCAGCCTGGGGCCTCAGCTGTGATGGAGCAGCTTTGCCCCTCCCTGGATTCTTCACCTGGTGGTTTCAGGGCCCGAAGACCATGAGGAGAGCAAGCCCCCAGAACTCAAGCACTTTTCAAGTCTCTGCTTATATCACATGTGCTAAAGTTCTATTGGTCAGAGTAAGTCACATGTTCAGTCAAGGTTGGATGGAAGGAAAAATAGGCTCCACTTTCAGAGCGGAGAGTCAACAATGGCCCTGTTGCTAAGATGTGACTGAGGCAAATGGCCGAGGTTCAGAGGCAAACACCTAGCTTGAGAAGTCCTGAATGAGAACAATCTTAGATCCTTCAATTCTCCCCTTGGAAGATGGTACAAGGGAAACATCTTCCAAGTAGCTTTGCCTATCCCTGGTCCTTTGCTTGGCGTAGGAGGTTCGTCACCATACCAGGAATTTTTCATTTTATGCCGCTTACACAGGGGAAAATAGACCGAGCTCAAATAATGTGATGTGTTTGCACATAGAAGGACAGGGGCAGGCCATGTTCGTCTTATCAAGAAAACTAAAGGAAGCATGCCTTGATTAGCTCAGGACTCTTGGCAGCCAGTATACCCTGAGTGAGTAGCTTTTCTCTGGTTCATAAACATTCTCTTAGAGCAAAGTAGAATCAGTTGCTAGGCTCTGGAAAACTCACGGTGGACAATGTAAAATGATCTCTCCCTTTGTAGAACTTTCAGTCAAGCTGGGTAGAAGGACATTTCAAAATATAGCCAAAGAGAGAGAGAGAGACAGAGACAGGCAGACCGATAAAGTGAGGATGAATAAGGGAGGGTGATGGGTGAAGGCACCTAATTTTGATGGCGTAGTCAGGGAAGGTCTCTCTCAAGGGACATTTCAGCTAAGGGCTAAGGGATGAGAAGGAGCCAGCCAGGTGAAGAGAGGTAGGGAGATTATTTCAGGCAAAGGGACAGCAAAGGCCTGAGGCAGAAAAAAAATTCCTACTAAGAACTCAAGAAAAGTTCATATATTCTTTAACAAGTTTTTATTCCCTTTTCATGCATATTTTAGCAATTGTGTTGCACCCTCATTCACCTGGTCTGTTTGTAGTCTATGAACTGTTTATTTTCATGTTCAAGAGCAATAAGTATATCTGTGGATATATTTCTCCTTCAGTGATCTTGCTAGCTATTAAAATAGTGTCAAAAAATCCGATTCCCTCCTTCCCCATGGTTTGGTACCTATTGCTGTTTTGTGTGATTATATTTCTTAAGAGAGATCATCTTTATATATATTTTCAAATATACCTTTATTTCCCTAAAAACACAAAATCATTGGTATTTGAAAGAAAAACCTTCCTTCAGAATTCTGTAACTGTCCTTGATCACACCGTTTGGGCCAGTCGGAGGAGGAGTGCTTATTCTCATTTATTTTCTAAAATAAGTACAGGAAGAGCTGCAGGATGTCTATATTGTTTTTGTGGATGCGCGTGTTTTTACCTGTGTGTGTGTGTGTTTGCCTTTGCATGTGTGTCTGTGTGTGTGTGCGAGTTCCATGAGAGTAGACTTTATTTGTTTTAATCAGCTTTGTTTTCTGAAGTGTCCCAAGTACGTAGAATAGAGCCAAACAGGTACGAGGTGTTTAAAATATTTGATGAGTATGGGGTTTCAAAGTTCTGCTTTGACTTTTTAAAAAAAAAAACAATAGCTTTATTTAATGAGCATCTACTTTTGTTTACCAGACACTTCCTGAGCTTTGGCTTTCTCATTTATACACAATAGTCCTCTCAGAAAGATCGTAGAAGTATTCCCATTTATGGATGAGAAAACCGAGACTTGGAAGAAATTAAGGGAATTATCCAAGGTAATTTGCTTAACCTTTAAGCTGTAAGAAAGGTTTTCTAATATATAGCAGTTGTCAGTGGGAAAAATGTTAAGGAAAGATGAATATATATATGTGTATACACACACACACACACACACATAAAAGAGAAACTAGGATCAAGTCAGGATTAAAGTAATGGGTAAGACAGAATGAAAGAATGAAGTAGCAAGAGGATATACTAGAATATATCCTGAAAAAGAAAAGAATTAACATTCAAATTATTGTGAAAGACATAAAAATCTTTATTCTGAAGTCCTATCAAAGTTTTTCAGTTTTTTCTCTTGTCATATTGCTGGATTTGAACAAAAAGAAAATAGTTTAGAAGAACATGTGCTTTAAATGATCACCCTGTTTTAAAGGCTATGCTCTATGAGCAAAATAAAAAGCAGAAGGGTAGCATATATTTTCACAGGTTAAAGACCACATTCAAACATCAGCTTATGCACTATTAGAAAAGGGAAAAACAAATTTCGTGGTGTGTGGTGATACCATACCTTAATTTACAGCATATTAAAGTTAGGAATAACAACTAAGACAATTTGTAGGAACTAATGAACATGTGGTCATGATTCACTGTAATGGAATGGTTCATGTACTTGTGTTTCTTAATGAGACTTGGAACACAAAGGAACAAAGGCTTCCTTTCTTCTTATATCCTAGGTTGAATTCCTCTTTTAGGGTTGCTACATTCTCACCTTTGACAAGGATGGTAGTGCAGCATGTGAAATCCAGCCCACCTCAATGGTTTTCATTTTGCTTTTATATTTAAAATAAGATTCTCAACCATGGTTTCTCTATCTCAGCACCATAGACATTCCGGGTTGGATAAATCTTTGTTGTGTTTTGCACTGTAGGGAGCTGCACTGTGTCCCTAACCTCTACCCACTAGATGCCAGTAGCACATACATCCCCCTCCCCCTCTTTCTCCCCACCAGAACTGTCTCCAGACTTTGCCAAATGTCCCCTAGGGGGCAAGCTCATCCTCAGTTGAGAATCACTTTTTTACCTTCCATTGTCAGAAAATTTGAACTTTGCTACTGAAACAATTTTCTAGATTAAGAAATTGCTTACTGGCATGTTTCAGCACCTTATAGAGACTAGAGAAAGATATGGAATTTATTAATAACATGGTATTTAATCCTCTTATACTCTAAAACAATTCAATTTAATCAAAACAATGTTTTCCTCAAAATACAGGAAAGGAAAAAAAATTCAGCAAGCATGGCATTTCAAGTAATACACTCCTCACAAACTGACCAATAGATAGAAATGATTGTACCAATAAATCAGATGATTTTTACAAATGTTGCTGCAAAGGAAAAACAGCATATTTAGTAATTAAAAATTACCTTCAATTCTTTTGTTTGGTAGTAGTCCTCAAAACTGTAGCTAAGGAAATTAATAACCTAGGAAATACACAGTACCTCTCGAATGTGAATATCTTATAATATCACCTCAATCCCTTTTATAAATGTCTCTGCACACAGAGCCAGTATATTTAAATTTGTAATTCTACACTTTTCTTGTGACTTATCCACCTACTCTACGACTCAGTGGAAACATTGCAACATAAAACAATTCATCTTTTCCAAATACATCAGCAGTTATATAACCTAATCAGTTTGAAAGGACTCTAAAAAACAGGTTCCTTTTACCAGGTTGGGGATGAGAGAAAGTAATACCCATGTACCGGTACTGCCAACACCATGGTGTCGCTAGAGAAGGAAGGACCCGGCTTACTCAGCGAAGGTCAGTTGACCAATGATGATAAATTAGCAAGGAGTTGCTGGTGTGCTTATGTGACCCATGATTCCTTAGCAAAATGTTTACCTCAGAAATAAAAGTCTAAGCTAGTGGAATATCTACAGATCAATAGGTACGATAAATGAAAAACCAGTTTGACCCCAAGCTAGCCTTGATTGAAGACCTCATTAATTATGGGAGATAAGTGTAAATTAGACAGTCTATCAAATAAAACTGGCATATTGTTAAGAGAGTCCTCACTAATATGGGGTCACTCAGGGAAAGGAGATGTCGAACAGAGTAGTGAAGTAAAATGAGACTTAAGTTTCCTCTGAACTCTTTTCTATTTAAAGCATTTTTTCTTGCACTGAATGGGATCTGCATTTTGCAGTTTATTCCTGTTGGGTGTTCAAAGGATAATGCGATATAAATTCAGTATCTGGCATTATTGGTTTTCTTAGCTTGGTGCATGTTAACCCTGGCATTCTTATTACTACATGATAAAAAATAAACATTTTTTTTCATCTGTCACTAGGAGTTATCCCCTCGGCAATAACAAATGAGAGATTAGTGATTGTAGAGTATGTATACTTGTACACATACATATACAGTTTGCTTAACATTGTAAGCCAATTTAGTTGAACGACAAATATATTCAAGCAAAACACATAGCATTATGCTATTTCACCTATTTATTTGTAGCAATGTTTTTGTAAATTGCTTTTTAATAGAATGAACACAGTTTGCTTTGACATGTGACTGATAACTGAGTAGGTGGTTGAGATAGCTCTGGAGGACAACGGTAGGATAATTTCATTTCTCTGGAACATATATGTAAGAGAAAATACCCTCTTGAGACCCTAAAGCCAAACCCCACACAGAGTGGCTTATGTGCTTCACTGGTCTGCTTACTCTTGTTGCGTTTATATTTCTTATCAAGTTTGGTTATCTGGTTTCTCATATCTTTGCAGAGTTGAAAGAGCAGTCTAAGAACAGGTTGAAGGAAGGAGGCAAGTTAAGGGGTAAATTTGGGGTGGGCAGCAAGGAGTGTGTTGGGAATCAGAGTTAATTTGCTGTCATCCTGGCAACAAATACAAAAATCTCTAAGGCAGTTGCCTAAGAAGTGATCAGACAATCACAGTTCTGGGCTGGGGTGGGCGGGGCTCAGAGTCTACCCAGGCGTCCCTTCCAAGCTTTCAAATTCTTTCTCTATTACTCCTGTCAAGTGGTCTTCTCGCCTGTGTTTTAACACCCATGGGGAATGGTAATGTGTCATATCCTGGCTCAGTTTGCCTCCTATGTTTATATCCAAATTGAGAAAGAGTGAGATAAGACCAAGGGTGGAACCTGCTGGCAAATGGTAAGAAACATCTACCCAGGATGACACTCCTCCCACCCATTCATATGCCTCCTGTTCATATTAGGAGGCATCCACATTGCCTCCTGTTTCCAGCTGGTCCAATACGTATGCCTGCATCATTTCTCTAATTTACCAATCTAGCAATCATAACAATAAAAAATAAAGTTAGCCTGAGATACTTATTCTCAGCCAACACATGCTGACTCCTAAGTTTCACCAGACCTACTGCCATAAAAACTAAAATAGAATTGAGAATTGCTCAGCCTTCCAGTGTTCCTAACTTCATCATAGTGGTGATGGCCATGATGATGGTCATTTCAATGAATAGTCTTTTGGTACGCTATGGACTTTAGGTACGAGCTCATGTAATTCCCTCTCACAAGAGTCCCACAAAATACTGTTATTCTCATTTTCCAGAAGAGAGAATGAAGTCAAGAAAAATCCAGCAATTTGCTCAAGGTCAGCCATTAAGCTGCAGAGCTGGGAAAATGGTCCCTGTGCAGTCGATAACACACACAGCCCTCGAACAAAACCCCTACTCATTAGTATCATGCCATGCTGCCTTCCAGAATCAAGAAAAAAGAAATCTCCCAACTTAAATTCCCTCAAGCCTCCCTCCACCTCTTAAAACTGCCTCTGCTCTGAGGGCCAGATCAGGAAAATCCCCCCTTGGCCCATCTTCTCAACAGCCAACCATCTTCTGACCTCTTAGCTGTGTCCGGCACTTCGCTTCCAAGATCCACTGGGGCTATAGTACCCAGGATATAATAAGAAATATAATACCCAGGATAATTTGAGACTGGATTTCCTCTCAAGTGAACCTGAATCCTCCATCCCTTCTTTATGTGCAAAAACTGGGCCACTATCATAATTATAAACTGCATTTTTGAAGTGGGATGAGACTCTTGCTGCATACTATCTAGATCTTTGCTGCTCAAGGTGTGGTACTTAGGCCGGCTGCATCAGCCTCATTCTGGAAGCCTTTTAGAAGTTCAGAATCTTGAACCTCCCACCTCTACCCCAGATCTGCTGAATCAAAGTCCGAATTTTAATAAGATTCTCAGGTGATTCTCTGCACGTTAATGTTTAAGAAGCCCTAGTTTATCTATATCTATTCCCTCATTTTACCTGAAGAAATTGAGCCCCAAGGAAATTGAAGGACCTAGTCAAGGTCACGAATCTAGTTTAACTGGAACTGAGCAGTAGTTGAACATGCCTTTCTCTGTATCCCTGTAGCCTTCACCTGTGTGCCCTAAGATGCCGCTGCTGCCTCCCAAGTTCCGGACTGGCGCTGGTCACTTTATGTGGGTTGTCTCAGTTACTCCTTCATCACAGTGTATGAGTTCAGTCCTATTATTATCTCCAGTTTTTTTTTCTGATGTGGTGCCTGAACCTAGAGGTGTTTAATTACTTGCCCGAAATTATGCAATTTCCAAGTAGCAAATCAGAGACCAGGTCCCAGGTAGTCTGACTTTGCAATCAGGCTTGTAGTTACTGGATGTACACTACACGTATGCAGTTATCTTTTCCTATGACTCCAAAATCTTCTCTCTGTATATCTCCCTGTTGTCTATCCACCTGTTATCCATCTATCTATCTATCTATCTATCTATCTATCTATCTATCTATCTATCTATCCATCTATCCATCCATCCATCTACCCTCTATCTAGGTGTTTGCAGATTAAAGAGTGTATAAATGGAATCATTCTGTTTGATGTCTCCTTTTCTTTCATGAATCTCCGTGATCAAGGTCCTTTTCTATAGCTGCTTAGAAAAAACCACCTCAGAAGCTTGGGTTTAGCCATCGCTGTGACTTAGAGGTTGGGAAGGTTCTGGCTATTGAGGTGGAGGAATAAGAAGGTTGTTGCCCTCCCTCCCCTGAAGCACTCCAAAGTTAAAGAAAAAAAAGTGTCAAAGAATAATTACTACAGCACCTTACCATAGATAAATAAATTGCTTTTGTGAGCTTCTTTGAAAACCCAGCATGTAAGAGATTGTTTCCAGTAGAAACTTTTGCATTCCAATCAACTTAACATCTGAAATGCAACCGAAGAGTAAATTGGAAACAACCTTGTTTATATTCCAGTATATTTATAAAAGTTTCACTTCTTTATATCACCTTTAAAAAAGTGTTTGAATGTTTCGGAATAAACTTTTTTTTTGCAATAAGCCAGTACATTCTCCTCATCCCATATACACACATATTTGATATGCAAAAATAATATGAGAAAAGATCAGATTTATAAAAACTCCTAAATTAATTAGAATATAACTTTTAAAAATTGAGCTAATCATTAAGTATTATTAAAGTAGTGTGCCATTTTCACAGAAACACATTTTTTACACAACCTTTCAGAATCTGGCTATCATACAGGGCCCCGCAGAAGTAAGACTTGCTTGAGTGTGGTTGGTAGGGTACGTGAATGTCTCACGCAAGATGGACAGCAGTTTGAACATTTCACCTAAAATGTCATATGGTATACTTGAGTGTGATATTGTTGTGTTACAAAATTACACGCTTAGGATTTTGTAATAAAAGACTTTGTCATAAAGAAGGGGCATTATTTGTGCCAGACCCTGTATCTAGTGAGAAGAACTACCCATACTTTTGCGGGTCCACTGTGAATCTAGACGGGAAACAAGTACTTTAGATATTGTTGCTGTGTGAATCACAAGCAACATGGATTGCACTGATCTGTCATGTCCCCAAAAGAAAATACTTCAGAGTTTTATTAGAGTTGGAAACAAACTCAGTCTGTTTATTGATCTTCTCCGTAGAGAATATTACCTATTTGTACACACATGCACAACACAGTTTTTGATTCCAGATATTTTCTGTTAGGCTCCAAGATCCTCAGGGTAAGAGGCCTGCTTTACTCATGCTTTAATTTACCTTATTATGATAACATGGGCTTTCCTTGTTGATTGCCTTAATAAATGTTTGCTGAGCTAAACACCACACCTTAAATACATATATCTGAAATTTCTGTTGTAAACTTTATTTAACGGGGAATGGAAAAGACTGTTTTTTGTGGGACTATAATTTTCAATCTCCTGATTTTTGTGATTTAAAGAGCTGGCCATCATGCTATGCAGTTCTCTGATTTTGTTTCTTCGATACAAAAAAAGCAAAATGAGTGCATTGCGATTGAGCCACGGAGCCCAGTTGCTTGCATATGTAATAGGGGCTCTAAATTACCACATAAACACAGCTGCAGTTTTTCAGTCTGAAGCTTTGAGAAGCATGCCGACTGGTGAGTGGGGGGTATTTGGAGCTCTAAATTTAAGAGCATTATTATGAGCTGTGATAGACAATCATTCTGCCTTATTTAAATCTCTGAGCAACTGTAAAACTAGAGTGTGTCTTGCTTAAATATTCAGGTTTCTTATCTATGCCCAAGTCTGAACAAGCAAGTTTAGTTCATATTTTAAAAGCTGACAAATTGTATTTTATGGTAAGTCATTGGCTGCTGCATTTATGAGGTTACCAGAAGATGAATAGTTTTTAAATTTTTATATTTAAATTCTCTCACTGTAAAAATCATTTCGAAGTCATACAAATTGACATAAATCCTGTTTTATTTTTCAGGGCAAATAGCCTCATGAAGAAAAATAGGTACATCTATTTGCATCCGTATATATTTACATATACACACATAAACACACACATTTTTTCTAAAAAGCTTTGCGCCTGAATTTTAGGTTGAAAAGCAATGAGGAGAGATAAATTTTAAAATATATTTTCTCACTAACTTTGAATTGCCCTTACTTGGAGAAAATATACTTCTAGAGTACAGGTACCTTGTTTGCTAAATTTGTTATTTAAATTAACAAGAAATATGTTTCATGATTTGAAGAGTGCTTTCATAAAACTTATATATTCAGTGCCTTCTCTTTAATATTCCTTTAGACATCTTTCACAGAATTAACTCCTATTTGATTGAAAACAGGTAGAGTCCTATTTCACACCAGCAGTTCTCTGAACTACTCAGTTACAGTAAATTAAGCCAGGAATGTTTTACATACTAAATGATATGGGAAATATCGTTTTGCTCTAATACTAATTCTATTAATCCAATAATAAATTGAAATTAGAGTCAAAGTTAATATTTGGCCATTTTCTGTGGTTACCTAGATTCATGAAGAGTCTAGTGACAAGTAACAAGGCTAAATATGACCTACATTATGGTGTGAGCTTGGCAAATTATAAATGTAAGTTCTATTCCTGTAGATAACCAGCACTTTCATGGGTAATCTACCATCTCTTCAAGAAATTCAGTCTATCCACTGGAGGTAACCCAAATAACACTGAACAATAAATATGATTACAATAACCAAACAAAAGCTAAATATGTGATCTGTCTGTTTACCCCAACTGTCTAAGATCAGATAGATTTGGGGAAGGGTCGATAAGGCCCCCATTATAAGAGACATGAATATAGAATCATAGTATTCTAGAGCTGGAAGAAATTATGAAGGTCATCTGGTAGGAACCTTCTTGTTTGACAGATAAAGAGCACTGAGGTTTAAAAGATGGAAACCATTGACCTTGAACTGTTGGATGCCCTTAAAAGTGCAACACCTCTGCCTAATTCCATTTTTGTGGAAAATGTGGATTATCCCTCAAGAATCTCCTCTTATTCCAAATAATAGAATGTCTAGCTGCACACGCAGCTGTCCAGAGTGAAGACTATGTTTCCCAGCATCCCTTGCAGCTTCTCTGGGTTAGATGAATAAACCTGGGCAATGGATATAAACACAAGTGTTATATGGCTGCTTTGAGAAAGATGCTTTGTGTTTCGCCCTCTGCTTTTTATGCTTCTCTTCCTGATGGTTGCGAGTATAATGCCAGCATAGTGTGACGGCCAGGGCTGGGGCAGCCATCATGGGGGGACCTTGGGAATGGAGGCCCTGACTGGGAGCAGCAATAAGATCAAAGGATTTTGAATCCTGAGGATTTCGTGGAAGACAGTCCTGAGCCTCTGGTGTCTAGACTTTTCAATGACAGAAGAGAAAAACAAAACAAACCAGAAAAAAACCAACAACCCAAAACTTCTGTCTTGTTTAAGCAATGTTCAATTTGTATGCCCCTGTCACTGCTGGTCAAGTGCAGTCCTGAGGCCTATGCTGTGACATGAGAGCCTGGTACAGGGGCTGTTGTGTAGGAGGTATTCAGTAGATGTTTGCAGCAATGCAGAAGGCAGTCCTGAAACATGCTTCTTCTGCCCCCATATCAAACCCAGCACTGGGTGTTTTCAGATTTACCTCCTGACAATTCTCAAATTCGAGCACTTGTCTTCATTGCCCCCCGGAACCATGCAAGCCGAAGCTCTTGTCTTGCCTTGCCTAGACTGCCCTAAATTCCTCTGCATGGTCTCATCTACATCACATGCCTTTTCACTAAAAACTTGTTTTTTTTGTTTCTTTTAGGAGGAAGACCCAAACGGTTGACAAGACCTATGGGCCTCATTTCTCTGGCCTGATATCACACCTTTTCATCCTTGCTGCCTGAGCTCCCCATTCCCATTCCACTTCTACTGAGTTAACATCTAGAACTCCTTCTGTCCCACCCCCCCTCTCTACCCACCCTGCCCCAGCACCTCTCCAGGAAAGTCTTCACTGACTCTGTAAGAAATCTCCCAGGATGCTCTATGGCACCATATATTTCTTTATCTTTGTCTTTAGCACAGCCTGCATCTTCTGCTAAATTGTAAGCTATGAGGGCAGTGACTTGAATGTTTTGCATGCCATGACATTTCCAGTGTCTAGCATGGTGCCTGATACATAATAGATGCTTAATAAATATTTGCTGAATGAATAAATGCTATCACAAAATCCATTGTTGGGATTTGGAAAATCAGTGGGTTGGCGGTGATTGAGGTTTAAAAAAGAGAGGAGTATATTTCAAATGCCACAATATAGTTTTTATGTTTACTTTATAGAATGACTATTTAGTTCATTGGGTTAATCAATTTCTGGAATATTCTTACATGGACAATTGGATAGACTAAGACTTTGAAACTTGTTGTTTCCTTATCTCTTTTCTGAGCCTGAAATTTAATTATTAGATTAGTAGTGCTCAAAGTGATCCAAAGACCCCTGGGGGTACCCAAGACCATTTCCAGGGGTCCTGTTTTTGATCTGGATGAGACCAGATTTTCTTCATATTCTTCAATCCTAACAACATAATGTAGCAGATTAGATGCAGAAGCAGTTATGAGACCCCAGTTTTAATTTTAATATTATAAATATTGATAGACCTAATTCACAGAACCAAAGCTCTTGGGGCACTCAATATTTTTTAGAGTGTAAAGGGGTCTTGAGACCAAAATATTTACAAACTGTTGCATTAAAGTATTTCCTTGGTTTAAGACTTGATCTTCTCTCAAAGAGCTCATAGATGTCCCCTTCTCTGAATGAACGGCAAAGGCTGGCTAACTGTGGGTAGAAAAGTCTCCTCCTTTGCTTCAAAGTGAGACTAACTGCGTGATGCAATTCAGTTTCCCTGTGGAATAGACTAAAGCCAGTCTCCAGCTGAGAACACATTCTTGCTCAGTTTCCATACCTGCTTTACACCGCTTCCCTCCTCTTCCCCTGAAAACACTTTGGGCAAAAATCACTTCAGCAAGAGTCTTCATCTTAGACTGTACTTCTAGGGAACCTGATCTGAGGCACTGGATTTCAAAGTTAGACAGTTCGAGGTTCCTATGTGGATTCCCCTAATTAATGTTGTGAGTTTAGGTGAGTTAGGTAAATTCCTCAGTGCCTGGAAGGAGATGTGAACTAGCCTTTGCCTCCTTTGATCTTTTCCTGACTTACCTTTGGGCCTTGGGCATGGTAATGTTTTCATGCTGTCTGCTTCCTCTGTGGGAACTTCGTGTGTGTGTCTCACACTAGACTACCTTAGCAAAGACTGCAAGTCAGAAATATTTTTTCAAGTGGTAAAGTACTTGGCAAAATATGGGGTGCAGACATAAAGCATAATGAACACTAATTATACAATCAAGGGTGGAAATACCCTGGGAGAGAAGTGTCTCGGAGTTTAGAGGCCGGGAGAGATGGGTGGTCCGGCCAGGTGCTTTCCTGAGACTTTCCCACCCAAGCAGCAACACTGTGAACATAAAGACCTTGGAAACTAAAACCTGGTCTCCCCAAGTCAGGAAGCCCAGTAAACAGGGAGGTCCAAGGGGGTAGGAGAGAGTTGGAGCACCTCCATGCTGTGGTCTTTTTATCTTTGAGGTTGGACTCAATTGTCATCTCCTCCTAGAGGCCTTTTCTGACCAGCCCATTTTAAATGCCGTCCCCCATCTCCCTGCCCAGTTTTATTGTTTTCCTATCAGGCATTAGCTTGTCCAGGTATTTGTCAATACCTACACGGTCTCTGGGGTAGAACTGCTTGAGTAAAGGGGCTCTGTGTATTCTGCTCACTGCACAAGTAGGTCCTCAGTCAATCCTGGTCTTGAAGCCACGGGAATTCTCCTACTTTGCTGGTGGGAAGTAAATGGGGACAGTGCTTCAGTAATTCCTTTGGCCAAGTTCACTAAAACCGAACATATTCCATTCCTAGGTATTTATCCACACAAATGCAAACATGTTCCACTAAAAGACATGACTAGAATATTCACACTAGCACTTTCCGTAATAACCACACAGCTGGCAGCGACCCAAATTTCCATGAAAATAGACAAATAAACAAATTCTGGTGTGTTCCATACAAGAAGCGAGAACCTTCAGGCAGAGGCAAACCATGGATCAATCTCACTAGTGGGACAACATAATGTCGAGTGAAGCGAGACACAATAGAGCACATTTTCTATCATGACATTTATATAAAGTATAAATACAGGCAAAATTAATCTGGCGTTGGAATCAGGGGCATGGTTGCCCTGGGTGGGTGGAAGAGGACCCTGGCTGGGAAGAGCTGAGGTGGGAGTGGGGCCTCAAGGGTGCTGGTCTTGTTCTGTCTCTCGCTCTGGCTGCTGGTTGCACAGGTATGTGCAGAGAACATTTATCCAGCTGTGCAGGTGCGCATTTTACATAAGCTTCACGCTGCAGCGAAATTTACATTAAAACGTTTGCATGGGGTTTTGGCCAGGAGAGTGTAGGGGTCTCAGTAACATTTACCAAGTACTTGGGGTTTGGAGCGCTGGAGTTAGGCGTTCACTTATGGGGAGATGGGTCGAGCCTGCCGGGTCAGCAGTGCGCACTGCCTGACGCTCCGTGCGGCAGGGTCGAGTGCGTGCGAGAAGGCGGAGGGAGGATTTGGCCAGAGCTGGGCCGGGCTCCGGTCCGGGCTCCGGAGGCTTCAGGGCAGGAGACAATCGGGTGCAAAGCCCGAAAGACCGGCGGAATTCTGTCCTAGAGCCCTAACGACACTCTCTGTTGTCCGCAGGGACTGGCCGTCCGCCTCCGCCTCAGTCGCCAATGTCACTGCCCGCGAAGTTCACGGCGCCGCCTCTCCGCGGAGGTCGTGGCCGCCCAAGTCCGCTTTCGCCCGGGGCCGAGGGGAGGGGGGACAGAGTTCCAGTGTCGCGCGGGAGTTCTAGGCTCCTCATTGGCACAGGCTTCCCTGTGGCCGCCGCCCGAGGCTTGGGCTCCCTCCTCGGGAGGGCGGGGGAGGTGCCTGTCCCCGAGTGACCCCGCGGCGGAGGAAGGGCGGGCCGCTCGCGGCCGCCTTGGGAACAAGGGGGAGGGAGAGGAGGGTGCGACAGGCTAGAGAGTGGGGGCCCCACGAGTCAGTCCGGCGCCTCCTGGGGGAAGAGGGTGGGGGATTCCCTCATGAGTAAAGCATCAGGGCCAGGGAGACGAATAGGGGTCCCCTGAGAGCCCGAGCCTAGGAGACGCATAGCAAGCGGGTACGTCTAGAGCCTCCAAGACTGGGAGAACTGGAGGAGAGAGAGCGCTCCTTCTCCCTGTTCTAGAACCAAGAGAGGTGAGGGAACTGAAGACCCAGCGAGCTCAGAACCTCGGGGTCTGGGAGCGGGGAGAGGCGGCCCCCTGAGATCTGCACCCCAGAGCCAGGGTTAAGGTTGGGGTGGGGGGAGGGTGAGGAAAGTAGCAGGAGTCGGTAAACGGGGGATGGGTTATTAGAAAAGAGCCGGCGACAGTCACGCGGAGACTTTCTGGGTCGCCAGGTTTTGCTTTAATGCCCCTGGGCTTTAAAAACCAGCGGCTGCTTGCGCGTGAGTGGCATCTATACTGGCTCAGGCCATTTGATACTTTTCACAGGCCCGACTTCACCTGTGTGCAGCTGGGCCCGCTGGCTGGCAACTCCTATCTCCGGAACCGCCCGGTGCCTACCGTTCAGCTGGTCCCCAGGCCTGTGCTCTGAGCAGCGCTGGAGGGGACGCCCAGACGTGGCGACGAGAGCTTCACTGCCTACTCCGAAGGAGGGCTCTCACTTCCTGCTTGATCCCCATTTTTCCCCAGGCTGGGGACTGAGGTTCTGGGTCAGGGGTGGGAGGATGGGATCGGGGAGGGAGCTACTTAAGGGAGAGATTGGAAGGCTAGCATACAAGTTTCTGAAAACATAAAAGTTTCTGGTCCCTTGGCCCAACTCCAAGACACTGCCCCCCAAAATTCCCCTCTCTCCTGGGGTTAGTGTGAGGGGAGAGTACAAAGGCCGAATTGTCCGCGATGGTAGCTGATTCTGCTCTGCACTTCAATTATGAAAGCACTGTCAGATGGCCACTTCATTCTCCAGTCATCACAAAGAGGGGAATCCTGTTTTGAATTTTTCAGAAGTGATTTTAAGTTTCACCTGGGCAGATGGGGATAACTCCTGAAACTACCAAGGACTAAGACCAAAGGAGACTTTGGAGACTGGAGGGCCGCAGAAAAAGCAGTTCACGCACAGGCTTTTTCTCAGGGACCCATCTCAACTGGTGTTCAAACACTACTAACCTGTAAGCACGTTTTGGTCTGGAAAAAAAGGAAAAGATTTTACCACTGCATCTCTTCTCTTTTTACCCATTTCCTTTACTAGGTCCTATTTTCACTCTGCCAAAAAGGTAATCTGCTTGTATTATATACTCAGATTTTCTCCTTAATTACAAGTTTCAAAAAAAAAGGTAATTTGTTGAAGCATTGTCAAGAAACTAGAAACTATTATAATAATAGTATAAAAGAAGGGTACTGGGCAGTCTTTGGGAGACCTGGGACCTTCCTCTACCACTAATTTGCAAGTCAGGTGACCTCAAGTTTCTGCTCCGTTTCTTCAGTAATATGTGGGTATTACCTCAAAGTTTGCCAAGCAAAGTTTCTTTGGGGAGAGATTACACAATTTGATTCAACTAAATTTCCGTTAAGTATATAGTTTAATATCTAATTCCCTTCCAGCTTTAAGCTGAGGTGTAGTAGATGGCTGAACACACATTTCCTCATTCTCTAAATCCCTTTTACCTTCTTGTAATGCTCAAAGTACGCTGTGATGTCTGGCAGGCTTTGTGTTCAGTTTGTAGCATTTGCAAACAGTGAGGATTACCAAGGAATGGAAGAGTGGCTGCAGAATTTCTTGGATCTGAGAATCTCACACTTCTCTTTCCATTTTCACTCTAATTAGCACACAACTTTAAAAAAGTTGGCCTGGACACAGCAACACTTTCACACATCACACAAAATCCATGCTAATCTTTCCTGTGGGATGTAATTCAATTGAATTGACATTCTAATAAAATACTGGCAAGACACAATCACAGTTTGCCTGCAATGCATAATTAAAACAGCACTATGCAGAGGCTTAAACCTTACAGAATGGCTTCCTGCATATTGTTGGTTATGAGATTTCAGGGTTTTCAAATTTTGGATGTTAATAGAACATTGCGAAGGCCCTGGGCCAGGCAGCTCAGCTGGTGAGAGCACAGCCCCCAGGCCGAAGCTGTGGATTGGATCCCAGGTCAGGGCACATACAAGAATCAACCAATGAAACCAATGAATAAGTGGGAACGACAAATCAGTGTCTCTCTCTCTCTAAAAAAAAAAAAAAAAAGAAAGAAAGAAAGAAAAAAAGAAAGAAAATCAATACATTAAAACAATTTAAATGGAATATTAGAAATTTACTTTTTGTAGCAAAGCTGGTTGTGATCTTCATTGGCCATTGCTCGGGATGCTCTAAAGTCTGCTTTCAGCCTGCTTTGTGTTGGGCAGTTTCCTACCTTCAGCTGACTGAGTCCCTCTAAATCTTTTCTACTATCTCCAAATCACTGACTCATATACCTTGTCAGTTTGAATCTACCATTCATGGTATTTGGGAAATCTCAATTATTTTCTTACAAAGCCCTGGCTGGTGTGGCTCAGTTGTTTGGAGAATTATCCCATAACCAAAAGATTGTGGGTTGGATCGCAGTCAGAGCACATACCTGCTGGGCACATACGGTACCTGGTCTTGGTGAGTACAGGAGGCAACCAATCCATGCTTCTCTCTCGCATCACTGTTTCTTTCTCTCCCTTTCCCTCCCTGTAAAGTAGTGAAAAGGTGTGCTCGGGTGAGGTTGAAAGAAAGAAAGAAAAGAAAAAAGAAAAGAAAAGGAAAGGAAAGGAAAGAAAAGGAAAGGAAAGGAAAGGAAAGGAAAGGAAAGGAAAGGAAAGGGAAAAGAAAGAAAGAAAGAAAGAAAGAAAGAAAGAAAGAAAGAAAGAAAGAAAGAAAGAAAGAAAGAAAGAGAGAGAGAGAAAGAAAGAGAAAGAAAGAAAGAAAGAAAGAAAGAAAGAAAGAAAGAAAGAAAGAAAGAAAGAAAGAAAGAGAAAGAAAGAAAGGAAGGAAGGAGGACTTGCCTTGCATAATGGAACTCAGATTTTTCTGTTGTTTTTGTTCCAAGGTGTTTTATACTGATAGAGGAGCCCTGCTTTAGCATCATCACTGATAACACACTATAGAAATACCATACAGCTTCAGTTCCTACATTTCGTTTAAATCTTGTGATTGCTGAATGGTTGACACTCTTTGTTATTAATTAATCTCTATTCAAACTGAACAGTTGCATTACTGATACTTTTTGTTTTTTATGGCTAATAAATTCTGAACGTTTGATAAGGAGCTGGGGAGAAACAGTAAGCTCCTTGTGGGTTCCTACATGTTTTAGCTGATGCTTGGGTAGTTGTGCAGTTAATATTGGTGATATTAACCATCTCTGACATCAGGGATAGTATGCCTCAGGAAACAGGTGACATTTGTTTTTGGAGCTGGGAATAGCCATATTATATATTGGGTCTCAAGTATTTAATCACTATTGACTCTCACATGAACTCTTAACTAGGTGCATCTTCCAAAGCGGAGACAGACCCTGGGATCCCAGATCACTGAGTGGGCAGGGGACTGAAACAGGAAATGTGTTTCACTGGAAAAGGGAAGCTAGTGTTTGTCTTTGAACAGAGCTGCATATTTAAGTAGCCTGCTTCCAGGCAGATAAAACAAGATGGCACTCACCACCATTCAAGAGCAGGAACCAAACAGTATAGGATCCAAGTTCAGTATCTTCAGAGCTTTCATGCTCAACAAAACCCATACGTACTTTTATTGGGATTCTTAGAATTAGGAAATAGTAATCCTTTTGGTTTCCTTTTCTCTTGGGATTTCAATAAAGCACAGAAAAGTGGTACCCTGTTATGGCTATGTTAAGAAAAATTAGTCCAGGAGACAAAAGGGTAGCACGTATGTCTGGGAGCTGTGCAAGAGTCAACAGCAGTAGGACAAGTGCAGCTCAAGAGAGAGACTACGTGGGGATGTGAAGGTACAAGTCTAAGTGAAACTAATTAATTGAAAATTTTTCTCATTTGTTTTATAGTGAGAACTTCTGACCTACCAGACCAAGAATATTTTAACTGTGAATCCTGGCTCCCTACCATCTGCTTTAATTTGTCAAGGTAGGGTGCAGTAACAAATAGACCCCCAGATGAATCGTGGCACAAAGAGCAGCCCAGGGAAGTTGTTCTTGGCTGGGGTGTGGTGATGGCCACATTCCTTCATGCAGTTATTGTGGGACCATGGCTTCTCTCCTCTGTGGCTCCACCATCTGCTAGGAGCTTATAATCCTTTGCATGTAGATGGAAGGGGAAACACAGGGTGGAGAGGGGCACTAACATCTTACAAGTTTTGAGCCGAAAGTGGCACACATACCTTTTGTTCACACTCTGTTGGCTAGAACTCAGTCATGTGACCCCACCTTCCTTGGACAAACCTGGGCTATACAATCTAGCTGTAGACAGAAAGAAGAAAGGAAATACATCTGTGTTGGACACTAGCAACCTGGGCCCCACCATCCTGTTGCTCCAAGTGCTCTAGTCATAAAAGCCAATGTTTATTTGTTCTTTGAATGCGCTAAGGGTTTCGTATACATTTATTTTTCACTTAATTCTCACAACCACCCTGTGAGTTGAGAAAGTTCATACCCATTTCACAGTTGATGAAACTGTGGCTTAGAGAGGTTTGAAAACTTGCACAAAGCTGAACGGCAAATGGAAAGCCAGGATTCTCATTTTAAGTGTTCTTCATGTGGAGGGTCATGATTCTTTGGCAAGCTAGAGGGTTGGTGTGGAAAGGATTGCCGAAGCAATAGCTCACAAGTACCTTCACCTGTTGTGCGAAGAATTGCTACCTCTTTCTTCTTAGCCAAGCCTCCCCTTGGAGATGCTGAGAGGAGAGAGACCTGTGGAAGAACTGGAGGAGAGAGGTGATTAAATCCTCTGAAATCTGTTTTAAAAATCTCCATTTTCAAAAGCTTTCTGTCTCTAACAATGCTTGACTCTGTGAGAGACACTAGCCCCTTTTCTGAGCCAGCAGAGTAACAGAACGCAACTTGTAACAGACTGGCTGGCTGGCCTGCTAAAGTAGCAATTATATTTAAATTTCAGTATCAGTAACACTAGCTGGAAACACCTAAAGCAAAATGAAGGAAGGGGTATCAGGGCACAGGGCACATTTTCACTCCTTCGACTGCCCTGGGGGCTAGAAATGGAAAGTTTTGTGACAGAGCTTTTTTTTTTTCAACTTGAAATTTTCCCGTCTTTTGAAAATTAGACAGCCTGACAGCCTTATATGTTGGCCAACAGGGCAGAAAATTCATGAAGTGAAAAAATGGAGGTTTTCATGGTGTTATAAGCTCACCCACACGGAGCTTAAATTTATTACCTAGACTACTCCAGATTTATGCACTATGAACAAATTCATTTTATATTTTAGAGTTTTTGAAATTAAAAAGCAGCTTGTAGCATCGTGTAATTTATTTCTCTTTTATAGCAATAGTATGTCCTAAAAACAAAAATATCATGGTCTGAAAATTAACTTCAAGTTTGGGACGCAGAAAGTTAGAAAACATCCATTTTTAATGAAGTCAACATTTTGAAATATAGAAATCCTTTTCAACAAAGCCAATATTTTGGGTTATTATTTTTAATTTATAATGACACCTATGTATCCATAACACCAGGACATTCAATTGGTTAAGATGTAGAAATGGGAGCCGCTGTACTCCTTAACAAGATTTTCTAAACTTCCCCACGGAGCTCTGTTTATCCTGACCAGGCAAGGCTGCTGCATTTCAATTCAGGGCTTCTTTTGCATACAGAAAAGTACAGACTTGCTGAGCTGAGCCAAACCTGTCGATCCAATTACTTACTGGGTAAGAGAGCTGACTGCCGCTTTAGGCAAAACCTGTAATCTGCAAAACTCTATAGTATCAGTGACAGCCTAGTGAAAGGGAAGGACCAATAGAGTGTATATGTTACTTGAGTGATACACAGATGCGTGCTGCTCTCTACAAATAATCTGCTTCAAATCTAACACTGAAGAGCAACGAAGTATACAGAGCCTTGAAAATATAGCATTTGATAAGTCTGCAATGATTTTTAGATAGAATGGTTTACCCATGGAAATGAAGTCTCAGCAGTGTATTGCAGATCAGTTAGCTGAGCACTAATTTGAATACTTTTATTACCTTAAATAAAATCTGTTTTAGCTACTCTTGTTTTAAGTACCTCATTATTTTAGCGACTTTGTAATGTTTGGTAAAATTTTGTTTTGCTAAAATTTGTTATTTGTTAAGAGAATGAATTCAAGAATAATGTTTGATTACATTTTATCATGCAAAATTCAAGAATGATTTCAATTTAAGATAAAAAGTTAATCTCTATGAAAACATAATGTTAAGTGAAAGAGGTCAGTTACCAAAAATACCCATACTGCATTGTGCCATTTATATAAAATACAAAGGCAGGCAATAATTTATCTATCATGTTTTAAGTCAGTAGAGAGCACATCTTTGGGGAGGAAAGAAGGCATAGTAGTTGGGAGGGAGAAAGGTGGTCTTTTGGGGTGCTACTTATGTTCTATTTCTCGAGCAGGGTTCTGATTACATGGTTGTATTTATTGTTCATTTTGAGCTATAAAAGCTGTACAGTTATAGCTTGTGTACTTTTCAGCATGTGTGTGATAAGCTGATTTAAAATGTTTAAACAAGTTAATCTCTACAATGTTACATTAGTGTTTTATAGAAGAAAAGATTAATGAATATGAGCATGGGTATGGCAGTTTTGAGCCACATTAGCTTCATTATTTATTAGCAAATATTAGCTTTATAGTCACAAAATACAGAGCTAGTCAAAATGTTTTTAAAGAGATTGAGATTACTTCCCATTTTACTTAAAAAAATAATTGTATTTTCTATGCAAAAAGAAAATTGGTTTAATCTATATTGGATTACAATGGAAAAGTAAATTCTTTTTTCTCATGCATGGAAGTACAGTCAAGAATAAAATCAGGGCAGAGTATACTTAAGAAGATATTTTAATTCATGTTATCAGTATATCTTATAAGAAACCTAAAACCCCTGTAAGCAAGGTTTTGCTGGGCCCAGCATTTTTAGTGGTAATGAAGTTTCACGGACATTATCATGACCATCTGGTAATCAATACCTGGGATATCTATTCCAGTAGAAATAAAAACCCTGGTAAAATGTTTCCATTTATAGGCTTTTTTTTTTTTTTTTTTTTTGTTAAGGTGGGAGCAGATAACAGATAACTCAGTAAATGTATGTCTCCATGGTCCAGCAGCCATTCAATTTTTAATAGATAATGGCTTAACAATTTTTTATTTGTTTTAATTTCTCTAACAATAAGTGCAAAAAATTCCATGTGAATTTGGCCTCATTCCATAAAGCAAATGACTTAATTCTTTTATTTATTCCACCAACGTTTATTGAGGGCTTTCTATATGTCAGGCCATGGGGAAAACATGGGCTTTGTCCTTGAGCCTACAGTCTAAAAGAGTATTTACTTATTTATTCAACAAATAGTTTTAAATGGCTACTATGTGCCAAACTCTGTTCTTGATTCTGAGGATCTTGAGAAAGAAAGTGGAAAGTTGCAAAAATCCCTATCTTTTTGGGTTTTTTTATTCTCCTGAGGAAGACAAACAATGAACATAATATTTGAAGAAGTTCTCTGAATGGAAGTGTGTCTCTGGTACACAGGATATAGTAGGCTCTTCAATCTCTGTCTTTTGATTGGAATGTTTAGTCCAATTACACTTTCCATTAGCGCACATTTCCTGCAAACCAGGACATTCCTCATTCATGATACCACCATCAAATTTGGGAAATGAACATCAATTTATCTCTGCCACTTAATCTCCAAACCTCAGTCAAGTTTTGCTAGTTGTTCCAATATTATCCTTCATAGAGAGCAAAGGATCCACTTCAGTATCACCTGTTGCATTTAGTTTTTATGTCTCTTCAGTCTGGGAGAGTTCTTTGGTCTTTCCTGGATTTCCATAAATTTGGCACTTTTGAAGATTAAAGGTTGTGAAAGATTTATTATTTGATAGAGTTGTCCTTTGTTTTTTTTTTCCTGACATTTTCTCATATGGCTCAGATTATGCATGTTGGCATGAATATTACAGAGATCATGCTATATTCTTACTGTTGTATCAGGTGCCATGTGATTTCAGTCTGTCCCACCATGGATGATGTTCACATGTGTTACCTGATTAAAAATGGGTCTGCCAGGCTACTGTAAATTCACTTTTTCTCCTTCATAATAAATATTTTATAGGGATGGACTTGGGAACGTACTTGGGAACTAATCAAATGCCCAGTTTCTTATGAACTTTGAGTTTATTCATTCATTTATTTTTATCAGCATAGACTCATGATTTCTCATTTTAATCACTAGTTTATAATCAATGGCTGTCATTATTCTTTTTTTTGCTCAAAATTATTTTTGCTTGCTTTCACATTGTCTTCTGAGTTCTTTAGATGTCGCCATCTTTCTTTGACCATTTTCTTGCTTTAGTTTAACAAATGTTCCAAGTTCATTTATTACTCTCTCTGGCCCAGTTCTGGAACCAGTTGTATCTCTCTTTTCTTCTACCGGATGCCTTCTTTATTCTTCTCAGCCTCTGATTTGACATGCTGGGCCCTTCTTCTGCAGACCCCTCACCCTGCTTTAGTTTCATATATTCCATTTCTATGGGTCCTCATCCCTTTTTGAGTTTCCACATAGTATCATTTTCCTACAGCCTGAAAATCTTATTTTAAATCTGCTGGTGGTAAGTTTTCACATTTGTTCATCTTGAAATATTTTTAGTCTGCTTTCATTTTTCCAGGATATTTTTGCTAGATATATAATGCATGGGTGACAGCTTTTTCTTCCAGCACATTATAGATGTAGCATTACTGCTAGCTTATACTGTTTCTGGTGAGAAGTCACTGGTAATTCTCAATATTGTTTCCCTGGAATGTTTCTTTTTTACCTTCTGGCTTCTTTGAGATTTTTCTTTTTGCATTGGTTTTAATATTGGATTAGAATGTGCCTAGATGTAGTCCTTCTTCTTCTTTATTTCTTCTTATTTAAAAAAATGTTGCTTAGGGTTCATTGAGCTTTTCAGATCAGTGGGGTTTTTTTTTCTTTTTTGATCAGACATTAATTTTTTCCAAAAAATATATTTTGTCTGTTCCCATCCTTTTCCTCTTTCTGCAACCTTATTTGCAGGTAAACCAGCCTGCCTGATATTTCCCCGTAAGTCACTGTCTGGTCAGAATTCGAATGACTCCCAGCCACTCTAGAATCTGATTTCAGCTCATTGCTCTCTGGTATTGTTTCTCCCAGGCTCTGTGGAGTTTTGTCCTCATTGCATAGCTTGGTATTCAGTGAATGACCGATGGGAACCTCTGGGGACATTTCTGGAGCTCCTTCTCTGTGTAACTCCCTTCGGTCCAATACTCTGTCTTGCAAACTCCAGTCACTTTCAGCAGCCCTGCATTCCGATCTCTCTCCTCAGTTCAGCAAAACCACCCTGCTCAGCTGGGGCTGCACCTCCTCTCACTGGGGTCTGGGAAGGACCTTTAGGCAGGAAGTCATGGCTGTTGGGGGAGTCCACCTGGAAATTCCTTCTCTCAGGAACAATAGCCCTGTGCTCCCTGCTGTCTAACATCTGAGAATATTTTCTCCCCAGTTTTATAGGCATTTATAGTCAGTAGTACTAATTTTATACCATTAGTCTGTTATGGGCAGGAGTGAACATTGAGTAAATTCTATGGTATGTTAAAACTGATAAATGTTATGAAAAACAATAGAACACTATAAGGAGGGTGGATAATGCTGGGTGAGGGAGGTATGATTTTAAATTACAGCTCAGGAAACAGACATACAATTCAGCATGATAATTTCAAGTAGAGTAATTTAGGCATCTAAAGAAGAAAGGGCATCTAATTGATCTAGGGGGGTCTGGGAAGATTGAGAAGGGGAATTCATATGTAGTCTAAGACTTGAAGGATTAGTAACAACACATTGGGCAACAGGATAGGATATGAGAGTGCTGGCATGTTTTCTAAGATACTGGAAACAGCATTTTAAAGACTCAGGGAGAGGAGTCAGAGGAGAATGTATGTGGCTCTCAGTGGCTGAATTAACATAGTGTGATAAAGCAGAGACCAAGTCATAGCAGGCCTTGCAAACCATATTGAGAGGTCTGCACTTTATCCTATGAGCCTTGGAAAGCCATGAAAGGATTTTAAGTGAGTGAAACTTGATCATAACCCTTGAATCTCCATATCCTCCTCTATAGAAAGAGTGTTGGAAATAATGGCACGAATTATTGCTTTTATAAATGGGTCTCCTTTTTACATGGACAGTTCAAGTTTTATAACCATATCAAAAGTCAATGTCAAAAGCCAACTATAAGAGGCCTTTGAAAAGATAATGCTTTCAAACAACTTTGTGGATCACATATTTCTTGAGAGAGAAAGTGATCTGAACATAATAAAGGGAATTCATGGAGAAATTCTAAAACCAGAATGCAAAACCTTTGATTCCTCAACTGTCACCATTAAAAGATGTAAAAGATTGAATTATAGTAGAGGGTGGTCAATTGAATTATGATATTTGTTAGTACATAAAGAAAACCTAGACAGAGTGAATAAAATGTTTATATTGAAGGGTTAGTAGTATTACAGAAGAGAGAAGAAGAAAATAAAAAGAAAGCCGGCAAAGAAGAAATCAGTGTCTTTATTTCCGTGCCAGATGGGTGACATGGAAAAAAAGTCGCTTATTATTTTTTTGATATTATACTTGATTTAACTCAATTCAACAAAAATTTACTCCATTTCATGCTAGGGACTAAAGGAATGAAAAAAGATGACCAAGACTGTTTTCACACCAAAAGCTTTTATAAACCTTTGAGGCAACAGATGTTCTTAATTGTTACAAACAGCAAATGAAATGAATGATTTCCACCTTGAATTTGGAGAAAAAAAATGTGAACATTTAACTATATTAAAAATCATGCAAATAAATGTTATAAGAGAGGTGCCAAGAAACTCCCCTGGGAGACAGAGGGGACAGGGAACTTTCACAGACGGGAGAGGGCTTGGACTGTATCAAAAGCTGAGTAGGGCTTGGAGAGCTGGACAAAGTGGAGAGGTTATGCCAAGAAAGGCATGGAATAATGGATGTGCTCCGTTTAGGGAAACGTCAAGTGGTCATGAGTGGTTGGAGCTGAGGGCAGCAAGGTGAGATATGTTTGGAAATGGCAGGAGATGCTTTTGCTGCCATGCCCAGTCCTCTTTCATGCGGCATCCCTCTCCCAGCTGCAGTGAGTGTTGGCTACTATTGAGACCACAGCCGTGCCTTTTTTCAGACAGCTATCCTCAGGGAACAGAAGCCATCTGAACAGAAAACCTACCTACCTACCATCCTCGGCCCATACCAGGGACCGACTGGCTTGGCGTGTAAAAGAGCAACGCCCTTTGCTTCACGGTGGGACTACCTCTGACGTGCTATACGTGGCCCAGAGCAAGCTGTGGGATAGGGCTGAAGCTAGACCCCAGGTGAGACCACGTCTCTCCTTCATTAGTTCCTTCCCTTCCCCCATCCCTAAGAACAGTTCAAAAATATAAATGGCCAGTAAATACATGGAAAGAAGCTAAACTTCATTTATAGTTACAGAACTGAAAATTAAAACAAAGACACCATTTTTTTTTATTAGATCGGCACTTTGTCGAATATATTACATATTTAGAATTAGCGTTTTGTCAAATGTACCACCCACACACTTTTACTTGTTTGTTTGTTGTTTGACTTTGTTTAGTATATTTTTGCCTAAAAAATGACAAGGGGCATTATTTTATCAAATAGAACAGACTTTGCCTATGTGACATCTGAGTTTTCACCTGCTTTCTTCTAGTTATTTTAATGTCATATTTAAACAATTTAAAATCTTTTACTGTTCTGGAGTGAATTTCATTTTATTCCAGTTGTTTTTCCAACTATTAGTCTATTTTCAAATGGCTTTTATTAGATAATCCATCTTTACTTCATTAGCTAAAAATTTATATTTATTACAGACTAAATCCCCATATACATTTTGTTCTATCGCTGGATTCTGTTTCCTTGCTATGTCTGTTGATGCCTCCACCAGAATAACGCTATATCAAATATTATCATTTTATGCATTTTAAAATGCTGTCAATGCTTGTTACTTCTCTTTTTACAAGTTTCTCTTAGCTGTTTTCACATGTTTATATTTCCAGATGAACTTTGAAGTTATCTATAATTTATTTTTACTAAGTACTTTTTCTTCTTTTTTCCAGCTTTTTTGAGGTATATTGACAAATAAATTTCTAGACCTTTATAGTGTACAACGGGATGATTCGATATACATATACATATACACTGTAAAACACTTACCACAATTAGTTAACACATTCATCACCTTACATAGTTACCTTTTTTTTGTGGAGACTTTGTGTAAAATATACTTTCTTAGCAAATTTCAAGTATACAATACAGTATTATTAACTAAAGTCACCACATTGCTCATTAGATCCTCAGAACTTATTGATCTTATAATTGGAAGTGTGTACTCTGACAAATGGCTTCCCATTTCCCTCACCCCAGTCCCTCACCATTCTACTCTGTTTCTATGAGTTAGACGTCCCCCCCCACCCCGAATCCCACCAATAGAAGTGAGATAATATAGTATTTATTTTTCTGTGTCTGGTTTATTTCACTTAACATAATGCTCTTCACTCTCACCCAGCGTTACACAAATGGATGGATTTCCATCCTTTTGAAACTGAGTAATATTTCATCACATGTATATAGCCTACTCTTTTTTTCTATTCATCTATTAATGGACACTCAGGTTGTTTCCATATCTCGGCTAGTGTGAATAATGCTGCAATGAACATGGGAATGCAGGTATCGCTTCAAGATACTGTTTTGTTTCCTTTGCATAAACACTCTGAAGTGAGATTGTGGAATCATATGGTAGTTTTATTTTTATTTTTTTGAGAAAACTCCCTATTGTTTTCCATAGCATCTGTACCAATTTACATTCCCACCAACAGTGCTCAAGGGTTCCCTTTTTTCCACACTCTCACTAACATTTATTATTTCTTGTCTCTTTGATAATAACCACCTTAATGGGTATGAGGTGAGTTTTCATTGATTTGCATTTCCCTGACAATAGTGATGCTGAGCATCTTATCATGTAGCTTTCAATCATAGTAGGTTTTCTGTGGAAGAGTGTCTGTTCAGGTCCTTTGCAAATTTTTAAATTGAATTATTTCTCTTTTTTTGCTATTGAGTTATAGGATATATATTATATAATTCCTTATATATCTTAAATATTAATTTCTTACTAGATGTATGGTTTGCATATCGAATATCTTCAAAACCCTGCTTAACTTAATCCTAAACTTTTTAGTGTATTTTTTTTTGGTTGGGGACTCATTAAATTTAGAAATTGAATTGTCAAGAGCCTTTTATATATTTTACATTCTTTATCCAATGTCATGCTATGTCTTTCTATTTATTCTTAATATTTATGGTCCTCAGCTAAAGCTTAAAGTTTTTTTTCTCTTTTTCAGAGTGTGTATATATTTTACATATGTGTTTTAACATTTATTCATAGAATTTTGCTATTGTAAATAGTTCTTTAAAATTCATTATATTATCTACCTGGTTATTGTTTGTATAAAAAATAGATGTGTAATTAAGTTGTAAATACTTTACTAGGTTACTACTAGGCTTTTCTTAGGGATAGGCTTCTGCTTTTTTTTTTAACATGCAAATTATTCAACCTTCAAAGATCAGATAAATTCAATTCATTTAAATGATTTCAAAACAAAAATAAACACATCCTAATTCTATTTGCAAAGCCAGCAAACATTATTCGATAGATAGTTCCTCCAGAGGAAACTACAGATGAGTCCAGTTTGTGAATTTTATGCAAAAATCCTGAATAAAGATCTTGTTGTTTCTAGGTTTTTTTTCTGTTGATAATCTTAAATTTTTCATGCATATTTGCATATAACCTGCAAATAGCTACAAGTTTACTGCATTTCTTATATTGACACCTTATATTTCTCTTGTCTAAATGCATTGTTTGGTACTGTGTAAATGATAGTAAATTGGAATTTCTTTTCTTGCTTCTGATATCAAGGAACATTTTCTCATTTTTCACTATGAGCACAATGCTGAGAAGAATATTGGTATTACGTCAAGAAAGTATCATTCGCTCCTAATTTTGTTCAGAGTTCTTTTTAGGTAGGAATGTAGTTTGAATTGTATCAAAGATCTTATTTTGCATTATTTGAAGCAACAATTAGAATGTCTTCTTGTTCTGTTAATGTACTACTTTTAATCAATAAACTTCTTAATATTAAATCATTCTTGTACTTCTTGCCATTCTTTTTACTAGATTATATTTGCTCATATTTTAGTTAGTATTTTTGAAGCTTCCAGATGTGATATTGATTTATCGTTTTTTCGGGGTAATATCTATGTCAGGTTTCTTTCAGAATTTTGCTGGTTTCAATGCAAGGTATTTGAAAGATCTCTTCTTCATGTTTTGGAGCAGTTTAAATAGAATTTATCTGATTTTTGAAGTTTGAACAGTTCACTTCCTTCCTGACTATCCCCCTCCCTTTTTCATTTTTTTAACTGTACCTGGAAAAGCTCTGGCAGAAAGCCCACTTAAGAGTGAAGTGGTTGACTTTGGGTGTGGACTTATTAGAATTCTTTTCTTCTTTTTAGTTTTCTAAATTTTGGAAAGTTTGGAAGCCCATTTTATAAGAGAAGTAAAGGAAGGAGAAAAAGGAAAGGTGTGAAGAAGTGGGGAAGATGTGATTCATAGAATGAACTGTAGTTAGTAAAACTATCAGCTGGAAGATTATTTAGGAAGTTATTATAAAAGTAGAAGGAGGAAATGATAAGGATGTATATTAAATTAGTGGCCAAAAGGAGGGGATGAATAGAGTTGATAAGTGGAGCCTTGAGGCTGGATGAAATGGCAGAGGGAAACATTGTAGAGATAAGAGTGAAAGTGGAACGGAAGTTGCAACCTTAGGACAGTGCCAAACTTAAAGGGCACTCAACAGTTATGGGTGGAATGTATGAGGAAATAAACCTAAGTAGTATGTGCCTAGAAGCCCAGGTCTGAGCAAACACACTGAGGAGAAATCACCAGAGAAGTTGGAAGAAAAGTGGGAGGAACACTGACCTAAACCAAGAATGAGGAATCTTCCAGAAAGAGGAGAGTGTCATTAGGGGAAAATGGTGCATGGAGATCATCTAGGATCAGTTAGATTATTGGGATCTTTTGAGAGAGAAGTCTTAAGAGAACAGTGGGAACCAAGGCATGAGTTGATGGGAGAGGGGGAAATATTTTCAAAAGAAATTAAGTGAAGGGAACAAGAGACTTACCTGGTAACTTTAGTAGTATTAGAATAGAGGGAAGATTTTTCATAAATGGAAGGAATTATAGGACAGGGAAAGTATGACCTATATTCTTGGCTAAATAGACTAGTTTACTGTTGGTTTGGATTTTTTGGCCACTGTAATTTCTTATCAGAAAGTCATTTATTTCACTATTACACTGGATCCAATTGAATCAGTAAGCTGACCAGAATAATTCAGAAATACATCTTTTTTTCATGATTTAAGAAAAGACCTCCATATTGACCTGAAATATCAAGGAAATAGTTATTTCTGGGCTTTATAGACTTCTGATTACAGGCAGTCTATTTACTGGTGAACTCTTTATTTCTGTTTTTCTATTTCTTGTTAGTAGTACCCACCACAGAAAGTTTACATGAACTGCTCCAAAACAAACAGAACATTATCTGCATCCCTGGAAGTCGAGCATTCACTTTCTTTATTGAGAAAGGAAGACAAAAAGAGGTGTGGCTGCTTGGTTCTTGGAGAGCCCAGTTCCCCAGCGATGGTGCCAAGGTTCATTTTCTCCAATTCCTTATAAAGTGGCAGGCCTTATCTTAGCCTCTCATTCTGAAAGTGCTCTGTCTTTGGAAGCGGTTTGGATGTCACTTGGGAAAGTGCAGCATTTGTCACTAACCTTGTAGTTTTAAAAATGGTTTCCAGTGAAAACGATTCTGTTATTTTGAAGTTAAAAAAAAATGCTACGAGTATCATATATGTTTTACAGCTGGGGCTTCCTGGAAAGACGACATGTAGTACAACATTATATGTTCATAGTGATTATATAGGGCTACAGGATAATGTTATTTCTTTGGGAAAACAGCAATTTAAAGCTAGTGTTTGTGAAGGTCTGAAAATACTGCGTTGCGGGGTCATCCTTTTCCAAGTTGTCAAAGCATGCAAAGGGCTTCCTGGAAGAAAGTTCGGAGTTTGGAGGGTTCTAACAAAATTAAACATACTATTGACATGTGGTCCAGCAATCATGCTCCTTGGTATTTACCCAAAGGAGTTGAGAGCTTATATTCACACAAAAACCTGCACATAGATGTTAATTGCAGCTTTATTCATAATTGCCAAAAGTTGGAAGTAACCAAATATCCTTTAGTAGGTGAATGGATAAATTGTGGTACATCTAGACAATGAAATATTATTCAGTGATGAAAAGAAATGAGCTTTCAAGCCATGAAAAGACATGGAGGAGAATTAAATGCATATTCCTACATGCAAGCAGCCAATCTGAAAAGGCTACGTACTGTATGGTTACGACTATATGACATTCTGGAAGAGGCAAAACTATGGAAATGGTCAGAAGGTCAGTGTTTGCCAGAGATGGGAGGGCAGTGAAGGGATGAATAGGCAGAGCGCTGGAAATTTTTAGAGCATAAAAAAACCATAATCATGGATATATGTCATTATGCATTTGTCCAAAGCCATAGAATGTACTAGATGAAGAGTGAGCCATAATCTAAAGTGTGGACTCTACGTAATAGTGATATGTGAGTCAGTGGGGGCTCATCAGTTGTAACAAATGCAGCACTCTTGCGGGGGACGAGGTTGATAATGGGGAGGCTGTGCATGTGTAGCGATGGGGGGATATGAGAAATCTCTGTACCTTCCCTTCAATTTTGCTGTGACCTTAAATTGCTCTAAAAATAAAAAGTCTTAATTATAAAACAACAAATTGTAATGTTTTCCCAGTGATCTCAATCTTCAGAATAAATAAGGTGTCACTCTTTCCCCTCACACAGTGTCCTGTGTTGTGTTGAGACCCTTGGAAACATATTCTGATGTGCTGACAGTAGATGCGTTGAAGACGAACGAACAAGGGGGCTCGACGTCTATTCCTTTTTTAAAAGATGGCCGAGGGAATGCATGCGTCGGATTCCCCTCCTTGCGTGATGTTTGCAAAGCTAATGCTCTTTGGCACTTTGCCTTCCCTGACTCTCCCCGTTGAAGAGACTATGGTCTCATCTTAAGTTTTGGATGTTCTCTTTTCTGACAAGAGTACTTTGGGGTTTCCTAAAGATCAATAAGTATTTGGAGAATGATGGTGAAGGTGAAGGACAAATGTTATTTTTTTCTGTTTATATGTTTCCCTGCTCTTTTAGGACATGGGATCCCCTCTCTACACTTTTGGGAATAGAAACTACTTATTCCATTAAAAACCCCTGTCATAGATAGGAAGTTGTGAAAAAATTTGTTGTCTCTGGGGAAAAAAGAACATTGATTAGAGAACATGATACTAAATTCATGATTGCTATAAAATTTTTTTGTTTCCTCAAATAGATAATGAATGATAGTTAGATTTTATGTCTGTGGGACAATCAGCATTTAAGAAATAATATGAAAGGCAGAATTCTTTTTCTCACAGAAATTACAGATTGGAGAGAGAAGACAAATGACATACATATGTATTTTTGGAAATCATATATTTTGAAAATGTGAGAGCGTTTTATTTTCTTGTCCTTAGAAACTGGGACTGTTAGCATATCTATAAATAATAGTTTAGGGTACATGTACTGGGATGGAAAATGTCCCCCAAATATCATGTCCTTCAGGAACCTCAGAATGTGACATTATCTGGAAATAGGGTTACTACAGATGTGATTAGTAAAGTTGGAATTTATAGTGGAGTAGAGTGGGCCCTTAGTTCATGTAATTGGTGGCCTTCTAAGAGAAGAGACAGAGAGGGATGACAGCCATGCAAAAACTGAATTGGAGTTAAGCCGTCAGAAGTCAAGGAGTGCCTGGGGATACCAGAAGGCACAAAGAAGCTAAAATGAGTTTTCTTTTCCAGGTTTCAGAGGGAGTGTGGCCCTGCCAATAACCTGATTTCAGACCTCTAGTCTCCAGAACTGTGAGAATATAAATTTCTGTTGACTTAAGCCATCCAGTTTGTGGTACTTTTGTTGTGGCAGCCCTAGGAAACCACTGCACGGACGTAATCATAATGTATATAATTTCAAAGTCATGACAAATGTCCAAACGTTGGGAACTGAGTTCGTTAATTGTGGTATATCAGTAAAATATTTTATTGCCTGTAAATCTGACTGATATGTGGACTTTAGAGATACACAAAAAGCTCTGCTAAATTATAAATAGCAGTCATGTGGCATGCACACAAGGATTGCAATTGTAAGAACCATGTATGTATAGCCACAGCGGTTTAGAACAAGATCTTTACTCTTACGTAATTGGTGGAATATGGTAGAATGTTTCTTGCTTACTATTTCTTTTAATAAGAAGAATAAGTATTTGATATAAAAATTTAAAAACAATGAGTCACAAAAATAGTTTGACATAAAAGTCACCATTAATTGACTTACGCTGAGATTTGAACCAATTTGGTTCATGCATGGGGCCTAATGAATTTTTCCACTTTTTGTTGCTTTTAAGACAGAACTAGTAGCATATATTGAAAAATGAGACAAATGGCCCTTTAAGCAATTGGGATTGGTGGAAAACTTCAGGATCTATAAATTATATTGATTCTCTAAAATGCTGACCTTTCTGCTAACTAGGGCTGAAACAGAGTGAAAAACAAGTAGTCATGGCCGAGCAATTTAGGAACAAACAGACACAGAAACGTACGGCACTTCTACATGTTTTTTTGTACAATTGAAACTATAATTAATACCTCAAGCCCACAAAATGAGCGGGATTGGAGGGCTTGGCTTCTGGAGAAATATTTGCAGTGAAAGTTAAGAAGCTGGCGAAACAGCTTATTAAACTAGCCCATCCCATATAAATACCATAGTCTGGGCGGTGATGAAATCTTGCTGGAAGCCTCCAAGTGAGGTCTCAGAGCCAGGGTCAGCTTTCATTATACAACTGGAGTTGGCTCTTTTTCAGGCTAGCTGACCTCTTACTTTGTGCAGGACTGTGGCCCTCTGGCTTCTCTAAAAAAATATTACTCCTCTCTCAAGACCTTTTTTTTTTGAAATTGGTTTCAGAAGTAAAAATGAGTAGGAAGTGTAGAAGAATTAAAATATGATCCAATGCAATAAAGAACCCTTGCATGATTGTCCATACCCACGTGAAATGCAGTTGCTATTTATTGAGGAGCAAAACAGGAAGTCATTCTCTCAGTGAACCATCCATTAAGAGTCAGCTTACATGATGATTTATATGCTTTCACGAAACCACTAGTATTTAAAGCAACAAATGCCTTCTGAGTTTTCTAATCAGATTTTTCTTCTCGACACTGAAAGAACGTGGATGTTTGGTACATTCACGTTACAAACAGACAAATCATCTACTTAATAATTTTTAAAAAATGCTGTGAATAAGAGAAGTAATGCAAGCAAAATGCATTACTCTTGTGGTAGATTTGATCTTCTTTTCCCACTTGGGAGGGTATCTTCTAAAAGGCAGTGTTTTATAATTATCAGTGCAACTATGCCATGGATTAATCTTGGTCAAATCTCCTTTAGAGACTGTCTTAGAAAATGAAAGCAGAGAAAGAATAAATAAAGCACCACAGGGGTAGAAGGAAAAAATATTCTATATATTTGAAAAAAATATCCATATGTTTTCTAACCTGTGGGTGTAAACAGTGGTTCCTGAACTTCCAGTGTGAAGGTCCCAACCAGGTACGGGTTGTACTTTAGAGGATTCAGACTCTGGGCAGTTCTCTGTGGGCAGGGGCCCCTGGGACCCCTTGTAGAAATGGTTTTACCCAAAGTTTCTAGGTAGAAATGCAATCTCAGAATTAGGGTTCTTGGTATAAGAATATACAATTGCATGTTTTTCATTCAAAAATCCCTAAAAAATAGTTTCTGGCCTTTTACTTAACGATGATTGTTATATTCCTGGTGTTATTTGTTATTTTTTCTAAGTAGGATAGATGCTCTTAAGAAAACAAAGATAAAGAAGAAAACTGCCTATTGCATGATGACCTCACTTCACCAATTCCTTTCTCCAGTTTGAAGATGCTATTGCTCAAGTGGTGCTGCCTGCAAATGATGCTGAGACTTCAAGAGTGTCTTTTTATGGGGGATAATTTTATTTGCTTGCCAGTCGAGATTATTTGGAACAGACACTTTCTAGACTTTATATCTTCTCGTGGGTCATAGTTGGAGAATGAAAAGTGGTTCATTTTCTGTTAGCCTTATGTAATTTTATTATTTTCCTTCCTAGTCTGAGTAATTTTATTCTTTTAATGCATTGGCAATTTCTGGGCAAGGTGATTCTGAAACACATTTTATTGATCAGCAAAAAACTGTTAATTTCAGGTCTGAAAATTCCAAATGAAGTGTCTTTATAGCTCAGAAACATGTAATTTTTAGGCTCTCGCTGAGATTTATGGAGCTTTATTGGCATCTACCTTGTCTGACAGCCCATAAGGGGATAAAAGGCAATACCTACACCGACGAAGAAATAAATTTATGTGAGACAACACTTCTAACGGTTCTTGTGCCCGTCTCCAAGAGTTTCATTCTTACCTTCAGTGTTGAAACAGATTAAAATTACCCAGGGAAGGGCATCTTGCCATTTAAGTCAAACTTGAGAATCTTTTTGTTTCTTAGTCTAAATACGTCTTGAACAACAAACTGTTTTCACAGCTTCGACTGGGTCTACAAAGCAAAATATTGTAAGTACTGAATGAAGACTGACCCGATGATTCTGGCCCCAAACTCTGCAGATCTTTGGTTTGAATGAATGTTACTGATAGTACGATAGTCTGCAAACAGAACACATCTGAAAATAAACAACTGCCAAATCCCAAGAAACTTTCTAAGTGAACTTTTGAGGTGAGGGCCATCTGAGGCCAACCTCATATTCTATGTGAGAAATCTCAAGTTTATCATCATTAGCTAGTCCTACCTTGAGTTATAATGACAGTGATGATGAAGATGATGATATCAGTGAACAGTTATTGAGGCTATGTGCCAAAAGATTTGTTTTACAGGTGTTATTTTATTCAATCCCCTCTCTTGGCTTGAAACGTCTGAATAATCTGCAGCAGAAGTAGAGAATCACAGATGCAATTCATATTTATTTCACTCTAAAATTTAAATGTTACCGAATTAGGGGATCCTGAAAATGAAACTAGATTAATGCTTTACAAAATATATAAAGAATGATCACCCACATAGCCATTCTTCTAATTTGTTCTATGATTTTCTGCACAGATGCTATTAAATGTCCAGGGTTCTGTGGCAAATTTGAACTTTACCAGATAATGAAGAAATGGGAACAAGCAACTTTTGAGCTCATTTTTATAAGTGAGGACACATTTTAGAAATGAATAACCACAATATTAAACTAATTTTAATTTACAGCTTTTCTCCTTGTTCTACCCTTCTCCAGTGCATTGTTTGCTGTTTAGATTTCAATAGCAATTTCTCTAGTTAGATAGTTTAATTTAATGTTGCCAAGGGCATATGTTATTCTTTGGCTGAATATAATAATTGATAATAGAAGGAGTTTAAACTAGAGTGACTGCTTCATTCTACTAATTATCATATTGTGGCAGGCACTCTCCTAACTACTTTTCATTTACTATTCACAGCAACCCATGAAATATATGCTATTAATATTATTGCTGTTTTGTAGATGAGGAAACGGAGTCTCAAAAAACTTAATAGTGTAAGGTCACAAAGCCAGTAAAATGTGGAGGTCCACTATGTTTTTAAAATTAGCTCCGCTTAACTTTTGAGTAGGAACATTTTGTTGTTTTTTTTTTCCTGGTCTCAATATCTTCTCTGGTGTCTTTTAAAAAAATATTTATTTATTTATTTTTAGACAGAGGGGAAGTGGGGGAGAAAAAAAGGGAAAGAAAAATCAATGTGTGGTTGCCTGTCGCATGCCCCCTACTGGGGACCTGGCCCACGACCCAGGCATGTACACTGACTGGGGAATCGAACCAGTGACCCTTTGGTTCTTAGGCTGATGCTCAATCCACTGAGCTACACCAGCCAGGGGCTTCTCTGATGTCTTTGATAATATCAGTAATAATTTCTTTAGAGTTGTTATTTCTATGCAGTTTCTGTTTCTTCTAGCTTGCTCTTTTCTTGTTGCTCTTGTCTCTAGCTTTTGTGTTACGGCGAATGTTCTGAACAAAATCACCTAGGGGATTTTTTAAAAATACTGATGCTTAGGGCCACCACAGACCAGTCAAATTTAAATCTCTGCTGTTGGGTTATATTTCTTCAAGCTTACTAGTTGATTCTATGTTCAGATCGGGGTGATCCTTGGATGTCTGCATGTCTGCTTTTAAGAGTGGAAGGCCAAAAAACTGATTGGAAAATTCAGGCCCAGATAGTTCAGTGATGAATTCTGTAGAACATTAAATAAAGAAAGAATACCTGTATTCCATAATATATTTCAGAAAATAGAGGATGATGGGCTTATTTAACTTATTCTATGAGGTCAATATCACCCAGATACCAAAGCCAGACAAAAGCATTAAAAAACATATATACATAAATACATACATAGAATAGACATCCATCCGCACATCCACACATATACAGAAAGAAAGAAAAAGAAAGGGAAGAAAAAAATACAGAAAGAAAATATACATACACACATAAAGAAAATAGAAAGAAAGAAAATATGCATACCTACATATGAACATACGCCATGAACATAGATACAAAGATTCTTATCAAAATGAAATGTTTACAGATAAGTCCAGGAACACAAAGTTGATTTACCATTTGAAATTCAATGTAATTCACTTAACAAAGGAGAAAAAGTGTTGTTTCAATAGATGTAGAAAAGTGTTTGAAAAAATTCACTATTTATTCATAGTAAAACATTTAGTCAAATTAGAAAGGGAACCATCTCGATCTGAGAAAGGGCATATATTAAAAACCTGTTGCTAACATCACATTTACTGTTGAAAGATTAAATACTCCCTCAGATCAGGAACAAGGGAAGGATGCTGCCTCTCAGCCCTTACACTCAACCTTGTGCTGCAGAGCCTCACCCCTTCACAGTTAGGCAAGAAAGGAAATAAAAGGCATAGAGACCTGGAACGCAGTAAACCTATTTCTATTCACAGGTGACGTAGTCGATTATGTAGAATCTATGAACGAATATCATCTGCAACTATTAAACTAATTTAGGGAGGTTATCAGTTGCATTTTTGTATCTTGAAAGCACCTGTAAACTCTTAACATGAGACTGGGGCTGGTTAACATTTAGCTTCAGTATAGGGTGGTCTGCTTGGTTGTTTGTGGGGATAGCCCAATGCACATTTTAAAAATATCTTTAATATTTTTAATGGTGGACTGGGTGGATTCCCAAGAGAAGAGTTTTCCAATCTGTCTAGGGGGTAGTGGTCTGGCTGCCAGTGTTCCAAAGATGGGGAATTTCAGAATTCAGTAGGCATATTTTCGCTTAATCCCCACTTTTGGTTCAAAGATTATATTCTCAGCCCTGCCTGGCATCTGCGGTACAAAGGTCTTCCATTTACCCTCTCTTGTTATTTCAAATGAGTTTGTTTCTTAATTTTTATGGAGTTGTTTACTACTATTTTATAGAAGTACAATTGATTTTTTAAAATATTTATCTCATCTCTTGTCACATTACTGAACTCGTTTGTATTGGTTTTTATTACCACACTATAATATTCCACTGTTACCCTCTATATTTGGATTCTTCTCAGTTTTTGAATATTCTGAACAACACTGCTATGACCATTTTTGAACATGGTTTTTAACAACTTTTAATGCAACTACAAGATTTCGGGTAAGTTGTTAAAAGACAAAGTAACTTAAATGTAAATAAATAAATTTAAAGAAGTAATTTATAGACTATTTTTCTCACATTGCTTCCCTTTTCTAATGAAAGAGGTCAAAAAATGTAAAAACATTATTTTATTGAAATAATTAACTAAAGAATGTGGCAAGGTTAAAATTTTCATGCTTGATGAATCCTAGCCTATTTGAGGTAACCTTGAACAGATTACCCAAAATCTGTTTGCATGGGGAAATAATGAAAAAAGTCATGAAAATGTCTTAAACTTTAACTAAAAATAGGTAAAGCTATACATTCCAACATTGGCAAGATTTCAGCTCTTAAGGAGAAATGAAAAGGAAGCCAAATTCAAAGAAAAATTGTTTAGTATATTTAAAACGATTAAATTATTTTGTGGGCACTTTATAGGACATTTTGATCTAGTATTTTTGGATACAGGTGATGGATTAAAGTTTTCTTTTTTTCTTTTTTTTTTTAAGTCAACAGTGTTGATCTGAAAGTTTAAAAGTTTCTTGAGTTTAAGGGCATTATTTTTATTAACATCATTTTTAGTCCTGTTTTCTTCCTGTATTTTTTCTACCCTTCCTTTCCTAACCTTTACGTAGCTTATTTCAGCATCTGTGTTTATGAGTTTTCCAATATATTGTCTCCCAATTTTGTCACCCTCCTCATTTTCCAGCAACTTCTCTGGCTCTTCATTGGAACTGGTTAAGATCCTAGCTCTGAAGTTCTGCTTTTGGACCGTGACTTTCATTCATCTCTCTCATTGTTACTTTTATAGAGCCTGTTCTCTCTCACTGAACAACCTCTTCATCATTATTTCCTACGCCTCTAACGTTAACCTAGGCCATGCTACTTCTCTTGTGTATCATTAGAATTAATGCTCTTAGTAGCTACACAGAAATGCTTTTTCCTTTCACTTTATGGCTTATGGGCTTTGCTGTTTCCCAATTTTTTGGTGAATGACAAAATCAGCTTTATCAGCTGTCACTTCTGGGAGCTGAGTTTTCCTGGAGATGGTCCCATGACAAATGTTGGTTAAGTATTCTAAAAGGAAGTCAATTGAGAGCCTCAATGTTCTCATAGAACCATGACCCACTTGATTATTAGTTTACCTCCTGCTTCTTCTCCAGTAGAAGTTACTCCAGTCTTAATACCTGATTCCCACCTGGGTTCCCTCTGTCCACTCTTGTCAAATAAGGATGTTCATCAACTTGCTTCCTCTCTTACCTAAAATCTCTTCACCTATTCTCCCATTCTTTCCCTTCTATCATTGTTCCTTTTTTTCCCTCCAATCTGAGTTTTTACATGGGTGCCTTTGATCCTATCTGCATGTTTTGAGCCCTGCTCTGTCACTTACCTTTCTTTCTTGGTCAATTTCTTAAACTCACCTATTTCTGTCTCTAAGGAAATGGTCCTTTCTCTAAGCCAGTGGTTTCCAACTGGGGATAATTTGTCCTCCCAGGGGTTATTTAGTAATGTCTGGAGATATTTTGGGTTGTCACAAGTGGTAGGAGGAAGTGCTACTGTTTTCAATGATTAGAGGCCAGGGATACTGATCTCAGAAAGCACAGAGCAGGCCCTCATAGCTAAGAATTACCCTGCTTGAAATGTCATTGGTGTCAGTGGAAGAACTCTAGTCTAAGCCTAATTCAATCTCAAATTTTACTTCTCCAGGAAATTTAAATAATATGTTGTTTTGACCATGTTTATCTTTTTCAGCTCTTTCTTCCTGTCTCTACTTTTTCACTAGAAATCTTTTAGAATGGAAGTCAGTACTTCCTAGCTTAATTCACCTAAGTTGCACGAATATCACTGAAAAACACATGATAATGTTGAAAATTTCTACCCACCAGAAATTATTAAGGCCTTTAACAGAGTCAGTTTTTCCCCTGGGCTTCTAGCAATGACAAGGGAATGAATGAAGCTGATGGGAACACTTTCCTTATCCTCAACTTGTGAGTTGGTTATTGGCCACAGAAGCCTATGGTCTTGAATATAGATACTTATTTAGACATTTACTTTATTATGGAGAATAAAATTTGTCCTTGCTGATTTTTGTTTTTAGTAATGCTGGGCAATAGATTCATGAAATGAATATTCTTAAAGATGCACTTAAAATTCAGTTGTGTGAGACCCATAGGCACATGAAAAGATGCTTAACAACTCTAGTCATTGGGAAAATGCAAATCAAAACCACAATGTGATATCACTTCACGCCTGTTAGAATGGCTATCATCAAAGAGGAAAAAAAACCCCCAAAAGCATTGGCAAGGATGTAGAGAAAAGAGAACCCTTGTACACTGTTCGTGGGAATGTAAACTGGTGCAGCCACTATGGAAAGCAGTGCAGAGCCTCCTAAAAAAATTAAAAATAGAACTCATACAATTCAGCAATACCACTTCTGGGTGTTTAGCTGAAGAAAATGAAAATACTAATTTGAAGAGATATGTGCACCACTATGTTCATTGCAACACTATTTACAATAGCCAAGACATGAGAGCAACCTAAATGTTGATCAGTAGATGAATGTATAAAAATGTGGTATGATATATGCAATGGAATATTATATTACTCAGCCATAAAAAGAATGAAATGTTGCCATTTGCAATGACATGAATAGACCTACCTAGAGGGTATTATGCTAAATGAAATAAATTAGATAAAGACAAATACTGTATGATTTAACTTATATGTGGAATCTAAAAACAAAGCCAATGAACAAACAAAACAAAATAGGAATAGACTCATAGATACAGAAAATGAACTGGTGATTGCCAGAGTGGGAAGACATTGGAGGCATGCAAAGTAGGTAAAGGGGATTAAGAGGTACCAGCTCCCAGTTACAAAATAAATAAGTCATGAGGGTGTAATACACAACATAGAAAGTATAGTCAATAATATTGGAATAACTTTGTGTGGTTACAGGTGGTAACTAGACTTACTGTGGTGATCATTCCTAAAGGTATATAAATATCAAGTCACTATGAGATATACTCAAAACAATAGGATATTGTGTACCAATGATCTTTTAACTTAAAATTTGATTCTGTAAAATAACTTTATACAGTATGTGTTTTCCAGCAATAATAGACTCCATTAAAAAGTAACAACAACAACAGGTTACTTGGGCCAAATCTGCAAGGCTCTAGTGTGGGCGTGGTTCTCCCCAATGAGGGCACCGTGCACCCTGAAGACATCAACAAATGTCTCATTCATGGAGACACATTGCCCTAAACATTTGCTTTGTTTTTTTATTTCTCAGTGTGTTTAATAGAACATATTTAGCATATTAAAAACAACAAATCTCTAGTAAAATAGTAAATAACCCTAAATTTTTCCTCTACCCTATAAACTACTGAGGCAGCTGGAGTTACTGGGGGTCTCTGAAATCAGAAGTGAGTTCCTGTTTTCCTGCTTGGAGGAAGAATCATGGAACATCATAGGACAAAACCCCAGATAAAGCTTCTTATTCTAATGATAAAGGATAGCTTGCAAGTTTGAATTATTCTTATGTAGATTAAAAAAAAAAATTTGAGTTCTGTCCAGTCACTATTCTCAAAGCAAATCAAACTGCAATGAAAATAGAGTCTCTGATGATGAGTGGCTCTGTGTTTAGACATTTAAAAACATGTAATGAAGAATGCTGTGTTAGTTTTTTTAAAAAATTAATCATTAACTTATTTTTCTTTCACTGGAAAAGGTCTTTGAGAGTATTCCTTTAAAGAAATAGAGACTCACCAGGGATTCAGAGTTTTCTATTTTATTACCCAAGTGGTTTAAACTCTTACCAAGAGATGATATATAATGAAATTTCTACCCAAAGTAACCTGAACATATACCAACAGATTCTATGAAATTCATTTTTGTTTTTTTCTAAATTGGCCATCAATATAACAGCATCTTATTAAGTAGCCAATGTTACAGGTAGGAAAATTTTTTTTAGACCAGAGGACTGTTGAGGTCTTGAGAGTAGAGGTGAAGAATTTCAAGAATAGAGTAAAACCCTAACCCTAAAACTAAAATGCTGTTAGTATTGGTAGATTTGGACATTTCTCTGCATATAGGAATGATTTAGTTCACAGTAGCTTCTGAGAAATTGATAATAACTCTTTTTACTCTCTTAAGGAATTTGTTCATTAATTGAGAATATCTCAAATGAATGAGAATAGCTATTATGAATGCCAGTAAGCCATATATCATAGCTATATAAAAAAGGAATAATATTTATAGATAACAGCTTCATCTCTCTCTAAATTATTCATTTTTTCTAGAACTCAAAATCAAGAAGATAAAAAAGAGGAAAATAGCTAAAGAAATTTAAAAGTTCTTGTTTGACAGTAATTGGAAACCAGTGATAGGAAGCACTTGGTGCAATGCATTCTACAAAGGACTTTTTAAATCTTATGTTTTTGATTGCTTTTCAAGTTCTTCATCCTTCCAATGCAGCTTCAGAAAAAAAGTGTCAGATTGGGGTTGAAATACTTTCCTAACTGCAGGAATAAATTTTGAAAAGAGAATTGCAGTTTTCATGGACCAAATTATATCTTAGTTTAAATTTAAGGAAAGAATTCTTTCATTGTTATTCTAGGGTCTGAATGTTTTATTTCTGACAATGGAGGATGACTCCAGAAGAAAACATAGTTTGTGAACACAGTTCAAGGAATTCCTGCTTTATTCCTGTATCACGTGTTAACATTTCCTACTCGGCGTTTATAAGTCAGGAAAACAAATGGCACCCTCAGAGGACTTAATTGAGAAGTTTAATGAAGGGACTGTTTATAGATTTGCAGGCAGGGTTAAGGGAAACAAAACAGAGATGTGAAATATCACGATACCAGCATCGGTTGGGAACCTGTACTGCCTCTAAGCCTGATGGGACCGTCAGTGAACGTGGAGGCAAGATCTGTGGAAGTAGGTCCACCTGATAGGAGCTGCAACCTTAGGTAGATAAGCTGTGCTTTCCAGGTTCTTGTGTCTGCTGGCCCCCTCTTGCTTGGGGCAAATAGAAGCAGTGGTGGGGGACTAGATGGGGGGGAAAACAAAGGGAGAAGCCACTGCCTATTTTTTCTCGGTTTCCTTCGTAGTTCTAGTTCCCGTCGGACAGTCCCATCGTGGGTCCAGCTGCTGCTTGGTAAGCCTCGCCGCCGGCTCACATTTCCCACATAGCATTGGCTTTGAGCCCTTTCTGTCGCTCATCTCTGAGTTGACGCTCTTCCGTCTGGCTTTTATTACTTTTGAAACCAATCAACAGCTTTAATTCCCTCCATTTTAAGAACTAATAATGGTTTATGTTTCCCTGTTCAATCCTGATACATATTTTATATTTTTAATTGCTACTGTGAACAGTATTTTATTTTTCCCTTGTATCATCTATAATCTATATCTTATTATCTGTTTCGTTATTGCTGGTATAGTAGAATGACTCTATATTTACCAACCAGGCTGTACTCTGGTATTAATTTAAATGTTTATTGATTCTTTTGTGTTTTAAATGGAGATGATCATATCTGGGAGAAAGACTTACACCTCTAATTTCTTTTGCTTATGTATAAGTGCACAAGACTTTAGGTCCTAGAGTTGATGGTAGTAGTAATAGCAACATTCTTTTCTTGGCTGTATATTAATTGGAATGTCTAAGTTTTACCATTTCGGTACAATGCTTGTTACAGTTTCTTAGATACATAGATGTTTACACATTTAGTAAGTTTCTCTATTTCTAGTTTGGGTGTTTTAATAAAAAATTGATGGTGAACCTTTATCATTACTTTCTCAGCATCTACTTAAATAATCACACCATTTTCCTTCTTTCATTCCTTAACATGGTGTATTGTATGGGTAGATTTCCTGATGTCAAGACTTTTTTGCATTACTGGGATAAAACCTGCTTAGTCATGACTTAAAAAATAAAACACTGTTGATTTCCTTAGCTTGAAGATTTAGCTCCATGTATCCATCATTTTTAATTAACTTCGGATTCATGTTCATAAGTGAATGAGGTATTTAGTTGTCGTTTGTCAGCATCCTGTCTTAAGGTTTTCATAAATTCAGCTTTTCATTTTATTAATCTTCCATATTATTTCTGTTTTATTTCTTTAATTGCCTTCCTTCCAGTTGCATTGGATTTACTTTATTGCTATTTTTCCAACCTCTTTCACTGTTCATTTTTTCAGTATTTTTTGTTTTCTGTTGTATGCTTTTAAAGCTATGAATTTCCTATGAATATTGCTTTAACCGTGGCCCACAATTTTTGATAAAATTCATACCCCATTCTCTGTGTGATTTTAAATTTCCCTTATGATTTTTTTCCTTTGGTGGAGGGGTTATTTAGTAGTGTCATTTAGTTTCTATATGTTTGTAATTTCTACATTTATTATTTTGCATTGATTTCCAAATTTTCTAAATGGATTGTATAGTAGGTGTGATAACTTTTTTGTTTTAATTTATTGAGGTTCTCTTTGTGGAGCTCTACATAATAGTTTTTGTGATCAAGAATTCCAAAAAATACATTTTCTCTCTTGGTTGTCAATTCCATATAGATCAATATGTTAGTTTTAATATTTTAAATTTTTAAATTTTTGTTATGCTTAGTTTATTTGGTTCTGGGAGGGACAGGTGAAACTTCAGTTCTAATTGTTGATGTATGTTTTTCACTTTATTTCTCTCAGCTGTTGCTGTACTTGCTTTGAGTCTATATTCTTAGGTGTATATGTTCGTAATCTTGCATTCCTTTGATATGCTTCTCTTTTTTCCACCATATATTGTTGCTCTTTATCTTTTATGCCTTGATTTTTATTTTGTCTGATATTAACATTGCTACTGAGGTTAACATTTGATTTGTTTTCTGGTTTATTACTCTTGATGTCATAAAGGTACTCTCCTATATTGATTCCAAAGGTTTTGAAATTTTACCTTTTACATATAAGTCATTACTCCATTTGGAATTGTGTATGATGTGAGATAGGAATCTAATTTTATTTTTCTACACAGAATCAACAGCTATTACTTTTCCTACTGATAGGAAATGTCAGCTCTCTTATATATGTTTCCACATGTATATTGTACTTGTTTTGGGCTCCCAACTCAGGTCTATTTGTCTATCTTTGTACCAAATACCTTGGTCTTACTAACTTTATACCAAGTCTTATATAATGTAAGTCCTCCTAAGTGTTTTAATTCCTTCTAAGCATTCTTTGTGAGTATCTTGGTCTCTTTCTCTGCCATATAAATTTTAGAAAAAGTTTGTTGAACTGCAGAAAATCTTGCTGTCTCTTGTTTTGGAATACCTTGAATTAACATCCTGAAAACATTTGCATCTTGTATTCAGGAACATGGCTGTTCTCCCTGTTTATTGGAGTACTTTTTAATGTTATTAATTAAATTCTCATAATTCTTAACATAACAGTTATTCACTTAGAGCACTGAGCTGGAGTCTGTCTCTGCAATCATTGCAAGTTCTTTGTAGGGCTAAAGTGATCAACACTTGACAAAAGGTAGTCCCCTGTCTTTAGAGTGTCTTAGTCAGCTTGATCTGCCATAATAAAATACCATTCACTGGTGGCTTAAACAAAAAACACTTATTTTCTTATGGTTCTGGAGGCCACAAGTCTAAGATCAAGGTGCCAGCTGATTCAATTTGTGTTGAAATCTCTCTTTCTGGCTTGCAAAGAGCCACCCTCTCACTGTGTGCTCACATGTGGGTGGTATGCAGGAGGTGGGGGCAGCAGAGAGGGTAAGGCGTGAGGGACAGAGAGACAGAGAGCATGAGCGAGCTGGGGGTCAGGGAACAAGCACAAGCACACACATGAGTTTTCTGGTGTTTCTTTTTATAAGGACACTAATCCTGTGGGATCATGGCTTAACTCTCATGACCTCATTTAACCTTAATTACCTCCGTAAAGCCCCTATCTCCAAATATAGTCACGTTGGAGATCAGCGCTTCAACCTCCAATGAATTCTGCAGATACATTTCAGTCTATAGCATAGTTCTACTGGTTCTTCTTGTAGCCCTTTGTTTTGAGGACTAGAGGTAAAAGGCACCATTGCCTGGCCAGCCACAACCCTCCACCACCGAGCTAAACAACTTCCTCCTCCTTATCCTGCTATGTTCTGGCAGTTACAGTTTCAATATGATTGCAAAGATGTTTGAGAAGTATTCCTTTGGAAATAGAGAAAGGCAGACTTGTGTAAGAGAATACTGCTTATTTTTCTTATCGCCCCAGGTCCTGTTGAAAGAAGTGGAAAAGGGGCGAAGTATTTTCTTCTTCCTCCCCATTCTTTAAGGCAGGAAGGGATGCTTTATCTCACGGGTTAAGCGTCAGTTGGTTACACTCTAGTTTTTTGCCATCCAGCTCCAATAGCCTTATAGCTAGAAATGCCTTCCAGATGCTGGTTTTAAATCAATTGTATTAATTTCCAGCATTGTTGTAAGCTTTTCTAACTTCAAAGATATTGTAGTTGGAAGGCAAAGAGGCTAACTCAACACCCTCTTAAACAGAAACGCCCAAATTTACCAGTATTAAAATCAAATAAATTTATGTTTTTTGGCCACCAAAAAATAAAAACAAGACACCCAGAATAGTGGGTGTTGAAACTGGAATTTTTATGAATGCTTAAATAAGATCCATATTTTCAGTCATGACTATTTTTCCTTTTTTTATGGACATATCATCAATATGCCCATAAAGAGAAGAGAAGCCTGCCAGAATCATATAAAATATTGAAATAAGTTTGAATGTTTTTCAAGATTTTACTATTTTTGTTTCTCATATTTGTTCCAAGAGTATAATAGTTAAATGCCTTCCTGAGGGTCAGCTCTTTTGTGGTTTTGATCAATAGCAATTCTTTTTCATTTATACATGATATTATATGATTATAGTCTAATGCCAAATTAATATTTCCATAGTTTTCCAGGGTTGATAATAATTCACATAAATATGTTCTATCTTTTATATTTTGAAGATCGAAGTGGAGTTCTAAACTGAAAAAAAATCATCTTTTAGGGGTCACAATTTATAAACCCTTGCAGCCAGGACTCACCTTATCATAACCACATATAATGTAGTGGTTTAAGAACACAGGCCTAGGAGTCAGGAACTTCTACTGAACCTTGAGTGAATAGTTAAACTTTCTGAGCCTTAGCTTTCCAATACATAAAATGTAAATGATAATAATACCTACCCCATAGCATTTATGTGACATTTACAAGTTTTATTTAGCATAGGGCTTGCCATAATGAACATTCCTTAAAAGTTGGCTATTGTAAAGTATTATTGTCCTTATGAATTATACCAAAGACTAAAAGATGTTTTCATCTAGTTACATGTCTTCTAAAATAGCATTTTACAAACCAAATGATACAATGTGCTAATAAGCTCTTTACACACTGAATCCCATAAGTAAGGAAAAGCTAAGCATAACTGGTTTTGCCGAGAGGGGCCTTGGAGGGTCTTGGAAGATCATAAAATATACCTGCTTCTTGACATCTTAGAGGAAGAAGGCTAAATCTCATTGTGATCGTGCTATTTGTCCTATATGGAGAATGAAAGTATTATACATACAACTTTTGGAAACAGGGCAATCGATAGCTATGGATTAGTATTTTTTGTTCTAAACCAATTAGGAAAACACTAAATAAACTCTTAATACAAAGAAGTTGGCATTTTTGTCTTCCAGGAATTTCAAACATCTAGTTTCCACCTCAAACATCTAATTTCTATCTCAAGTGACAAAATGGAACAGTCATTCCAATGAAGATATCTGTTCTCTGTTTGCTAGTTCATTGTTCAAAAAACAACATTCTCATATATGAATTTGTTTTTCTCTGAACAAGTCTCCTGACCAAAAAGTCAGTGGCCAATGCTGCAGATGGCATGTGGCACCTTGTACTGTGGAAGAAAGATGGATAAATGTCATTGCTGGCAATATCATTGCAATTACAAAGCCTTGTTCCAAACATGTGCACTCCAGTTGCATGCATTTACATTTAACCTTTTTCATTAGAAGCTGGTTTGTGTTCCTCAGTGGTCCTTTGAATATGCCTCATAGAGATATTTCCTCTACACAAGTGGCTTATTAAATTATTCCTACCAATCACATACCCTATTGTTATGGTTTTTGTAGGTCTGGAATTTAGGCAGGATTTGGTGGGGTGATTCCTGGTCAGAGTCACTGGGTGGTATTCAGCCGGTAGCTGGTCTCATGTAGAGGCTCCAACACATGCCCATTGCCTTGATAAAGTGGCCATAAAGCCCCTCTATGTGGTCTCTACAGAAGGGTGGATGGACTTTTTACAGAGCTGGTGGCTTTCCCAGAATGAGTGTTCCAAGAGAAGAAGATGGAAAGTGGAAGGCTTCTGATTGACCTCTGAAGTCAGGCAGGGTCACTTCTACCTCATTCTATTGGTAAGGAGGGAGTCACAGGCCCAGCCAAGGTGCAAGGAGAGGGTAGGTGAATACACGAGACCATGACTGGGGAGGAGCTGGTTCATTGGGTGGCTATCTTTGGAGACTGGTCTCTCTAAACAGAGTCTGGATAAAAAAATTCTTTCAAACCTGATAAAATACCAGCAATGCCTTTGTAGCCCCTATGTACTGACACCTTGGAAACCACCTGGTTGGCAGATGCCTTCATCAGGCATCAATCAGGCAACCGTGGAACACAGCCGCAACTGTTTGTTTATGTATTATCTGTGGCCGTGTCCTGTGAAGGTAGAATTGAATAGCATCAAGATATCGCTTGGCCCCCAAAACCTAACATATAAATTATCTGGACCATTTCAGAAAAAGTTTGCTGGCTGTGATTTCATACATTGATTTTTCTCAACTTTTGTTGGTAGGCCATGTGTATCAGAATTAACTGAAGAAAAAAAAAAGTGCAGACATTCCACCTCTCTCTCGGACATTCTCATTCAGTGGCTCTAGAGAAGGTTCAGGGTTCCGGCCCTGGCCTGTGAGGCTTTGTGGGGAGGACAGAGCATCAGCTGGGCTGGGACTCCCTGAGTCCCCACACATGGAGTGCTGCAGTTTGTCCTTCCAATAAGTTAACTGAGGCTTTACTTCCTGTTCATCCTACCTCATTTATTCTCTGTGTTATCATACAAAATACTTTCAGAAGGCAGTCTTGTTAGTAATGACAGCACACATTTTTCTCAGAGTTTATTATGTTTACATCCTTAGAGTATCTTTAGTTACACGCTTATGTTAATATGGCAATTTAAATAGGGTAATATCATTTAAAGAGACGAAATCCATGAAATGACATTACAGATTAAACTACTTGTCAGGCAGAACAGATTAAGTACCAATATTCATTAGCAAAACTACTACCAGTTTCTTGTTAATTTAGATTTGAAGCTAGAACGATGCTCAATTCTGAATTATGCCTGGAGAAAAAAGGGATTGGGTTCATTTATTGAACAAAACACGGAACCCTATATTCCAGTTCATTATATAGGAACAAAGGTGTTAACCACATGCACTGCTTCCATCACTCTGTGTTGAGTTTAAGTAAGGACTTTTGACCTGAATCCGTTAAAACAGAATTAGAGGATGCTACATCTCTGGGAAACCCTCATAGACTACGCTCTTTTTCAGTCTCTCTTTTTGGCTCTATTTAAGATCTCTATGACTCATTTATCATGTGAAAATATCTAAACTCTATAATGGCATTGTTATTTTCTTCAGGGGTTTATGATCACAAGGCTTACTTTTAACATAAAAATGTTTTCTTCTCCCCTTCTCATCTCCCAATCTTATATCTAATTAATCAACAAGTCCTGCTGATTCTTTTAAATATGCCTTAATTGTAAATGTCTCTCCCTCCCCCCATATCGTCGTCATGGTTGAGCCCACATCATTTCATGCCGAAACTATTGTAACATCCTGTAACTGGTCTTTGCCTCTACTCTGGTCCTGTAATCCATCCTCTACAATCTCCTTTCTAAAACACAAATGTGTTTATGATGCTCCACTGTATGAAATTTTAATGACTCCACATTTGTAAACCAATACTCCTCTAAGTTTAATGTGAATTAAAATAATCGGAGCATCTTGTTAAAGTGCAGACAGAGGCAGATTTAACGGCGGGCGCACTGGGCGTGCACCCTGGGCCCCGACTTCTGAAGGGCCCTGCAAAACCCCAACTTTACACTTTTTTCTAATGACACCAAGTTTGGTTTCATATGTGCAATTTTAATTACATACAAGTTTACAATCAGCGGTAAAACATGATAGTATGTTTAAATATTTCTTCTGTTCCTGGGGCCTCAACCAACCTTAATCCACCTCTGAGTGCAGATTCTAATTTAATAGGTCCTGGGCCCCAGACTCTGTATTTTGGAAAGTGATGAGGATGGTGCTTGCCCGTGGACCATATTTTAAGTGACAGTGGCCCAGAGGCTAACATACATATTCCCTAGAATGGCATTCGCTGAGCTCTTCCTATCTGGCCTCTGGCTAATTCTCAGCCTTCGAAAATACTTTCCCTCATCTCCAACTCACCTAAGCTGCTTATTACTCTTTAGACTCTCCAATCTAAGCCCTTCATTTTTGGCATGTGAAAAAAATTCACTTATGCTGAAACCCCAAGTTAAAAATTTTAGCACCTCTTTGGTCCATCCTTACAACCTCATCACTACTAGTCAATTGGGGCAGAACAGGCAACAGGTTCGAACCTCAGCATCCACTCTGCCCTCCTCCGGCTTTTGCTTTCAAATGAATCCACGGAAAGTTCTTGGTAAAATCTTCACAGTTCTCTTTGTTGCCTGGTCCAGTTCTGCACGTGGCTCATTGGAGTTGGAAGTGAGGGAAGAAGTGCTCAAGCTCCCCCTAGGCCAGCACTGGGGAGTAATGGAAGCAGCGAGATGACCTGGGTCCTGAGGCCGTTCCAGCCGGCTTTGAGAAGCGGCCGGTATCTCTGGGCAGCGCTCTCATCTCTCCGCCGGAGACCACGGTCCTTTGGTCTCATGCAGCCAGTTTTGTCATGTTGTCTGAGGCGTCCCCCGGTCTTGTTCAATGCGCTCGTTTTCTTCCTTCCCCTTCCCCATGGAGGTTTCTGGGTCAAGCCCTTATCCCAGTGCACTCTTCCCCTGTGTGCATACCGCACTCTCATATTTCTGTTTCTTCATGAAGTCAGTAGTTTTTATTCTAGAAATATTTACTGCGCAACTGCTGTGCGCCCCAATTTGTGCAAGGTATTGGGGATATAGTGATGAAGGAGGTAGACAGAACTCCTGTACTTAACAATTGCTTCAAGGCCCTGAGGGTGGCAGACAATTAAACAATGAGGGTAAAGGTAAAGTGTCATTTTAAAAAGAAATAAAGACAAAATGCTCTGAGAGCCCGTAGCTTACCCCACTAACCTGGAGTTCTGGTCATTTAGTTTACTCCAAGATTTAATATCAGGTGTTACTGTGTCTCAGCTCTTGCTGGTATTGCCATTTTAAAAATAACTCTTTTTATTGCTAGTACTGTTAGTTATTATTACTTTTTATTTTCAGAGTTCAGATTTTGCAACTACGAGTAAATAAGTTCATTTTGTATATTTGTCATTTGGTTGTTAAAAACAGACACTAGACTGAAGTACTTCAGCAAAGAGAAGCAAGCCATACCAAGAGCTGTGGGCCACGTTGCCCCGCCAGCCCCAGGGAAGGACAGAGCTGTAGGTGAAGTCGGGGACAGCAGAACTTGGTACTTGAACATCCTTCTCTTTCCCTTTCTATTTTCTCATCTCTGTTTCTCTGTCCTGTTTATGTCTTACAGCTTCTGCCATCAGGCAGAAAGAGACTAGTTTTCCTAGTTTCAATATGAAAAAGCTCAGAGAACAACTCAGTAATCACTTCTAGACTAATCATGAGTGTCCAGGGGAAAGAGCCGGCAGCTTCTGCTGTGGCCATGTGATGGGGGAGGGGAGAAGGGCACCATTCTTAGAAGGCAGGGGTGATGAGCAGAGACTACTGTAAGTGTCTATTTGCTATACTCGGCCAACAAACCACTAGTGTTCCCAAGTGCCAGACATATATTAGTATTTGGCTTCAGGAACAAGAAATCAGAATTCCTGGCAATTTTCAAAATTATAAGCCATTCTTAAAATACATGCGATGTACTTTAACCACTTAAAACTCATTATTATGGATATGTAGAAATAATTTATAAATAAGAAATATTGTTTGAAAGTTAGTTATTAAGAATCATACTCCACAGTGAATATGTGAAGATTGGAAAATGCTAGAGAACATACTTAGGTAGTGTTCAAATAATGTAACATTTACATCTTCTGGCAAGACTGGCAATACCATAGCAAACACATGTCTAAATTGCCAATTTAAGGTCTTTGTTTCTTGAACTGTTGTTCACTGGGATACCTTCCGTAGGGTTTGTGTAAAGGACACTACATGTATAGGCTATGAACACGCAATATGGCAACAGTCACAAGTGACCGATTAGACTGATCATTTCTCTTATGTGGTTCCATCCTGGTTCCTGGGAAAGTTGACCTTGACCTTCAACTTCAAGTGACAGCTTTTACTTCTCTTGCTTTTGACTTGACATATGGATTTCCTAATCAGTAAAGTCTTTACGTTGATTAGTGAGATTTAATTCTTGCAGGAGAATTATAATTTTTCCCCTGATTTCTCAACTGATTGATCTTGAAATTTGGGATTTGGAAAACCATTTCTTGTGAAGTTCTGGGAAGGAATCCCCACCTAAAGATACTGTTATTTAAACATAATTTTTATAGGGAAATGTATTTTAAGTTGCAGTTGACTCTTGAAAACACCCTTTATGGGCAAAGGGTTTAACAATATAGCCTAAATAATTATTCTTCCTTTCCCTGGAGCAGAGATGGAATTATATTGTTACCAAGCATATTGCTAACAGACTCTGAATTCCCCTTATGAAAAATTTTATACATAATTCAGCAAAGTATACATTGTGAGTTCCCTAGGTAAGCTTTGACCAGATGCTATGCTTGCTCTAGTTTTGACACTGGTACTAGAGAATAAAGGATAAAGAAGCCTTTTTCAAATAAGGAAGTTTTGACTCAATGTTAGCCCATCTTATCTACACACCAGGGGAAGTTATAAAACAGGTCAAACAATCCCCTTTTTTTGAAGCATTCACTGCCTGTCTGACCAGGGTTTGGATGGAGTCAGTGGACAGCATCTTCTGGGGCTGACCACTGATACTGGGCATCCAAAGTTGCTGTGGTATTTGAAAGAAGAAAACAATCTCTCTAGCAGAGGGCTGACAAGCAGCGTGGGCAGTATTTGGACTTGGGGAGATTTTCATGAGAACTGCGAATAAAAGAGAAACACAGTGACAAGTCACTGACACCACAGGATGGCTTTGGTAGTTCACTTGTGTGTCTGCCAAACACATGTACTGAGTGATCCCTAAGGGCTTAAACAGAGTAAGATGGGAAGGCAGGAAAGGAACGAGGGCAGGTACGGGACGCTCCGTGGCCAGTAGACACTCTGCGAAGCGAATTGCAGCAGGAATTCCTTGCCTTGAAGGCGCCTCACAATATAGCCTGATCAATAAGCCAAAGCCAAACTGGAAAACTTAAAATCACCTCTAAAGAAATTCAGAAACAAGGACAAATCAGGATAGGGTAAATATACCATAGCAAAATCCTCAATTAATCATAACCTTACTTAATCACAGCCCTTAATTACCTAGAGTTTTAAAGAAAGAACAAAACATCAGAAGACTGATGGCAGTGTCTACTAAGAACTTAACATTCTACTTCCATCTCTAATTGCATCAAAAATAGTTTATCGTGAAAAGTATGTTCAGAATGACCCATTTTAAACACTGAAATGACCCAATGAATAAAATGTGTCTGTTCTTTATATTTTTTATTAAGGTAAGTAAATGAAAAACATTCAAAAAGTGTTGAAATAAAAAGAAATTTTGTAACCAGAAAACTTAAACGAAGCGAAATAACTACCTGTCTCTACATCCTGGTTACTTGAGGCTGCTTTCTACCTGGGTACTCAGGGGAACTGGAGTTATAATATCATAGCAGCTTTTAAACCTTCTGGATTTTTAGGTGGTTATGGGGATTACTAAGATCTGACTTTTGTTACACGGTTAATCATTGTTCTAAAATCCGACCCTCCAAATGATGTGGCTCTCTACCAAGCCCCTCTGTGTCTTGGGGAATTTCCATTTGAACCAAGCAGCTACTGATAAATGGAGTCCTTTGGGAAATTTCCATTTAGGGGGATCTGATATCTGATTTTTTTCCCTCCAGTGCATCCTCTTGAGGTTCTCTCAAGTGTGGCCTAGGGTTATTTGAGCTGTCTCTTCAAATTTATCTCCCTATTCTATCTATCTCAGCCCCAAGCTGCCTTGGCAGATAGTTTGGTAACTGAGAGAGGCTGCAGAGTAGCCAACCTTCCTCCCCTCAGGGCTTTACACACACCTACTGGGAATAAATAATATTACAGCAGTCAGGCTGCTCACCTGCAACGGTGAGAAGCCTTTGGGAAAGGCTGGGAGCCTGGAATAATCTCCATTCCGAGCCTAGACTGAAACCAGAAGCTCAGAGAAACTCAAGGATGATTTTTCAATTTCCCAACTCAGCCAACCTAAAAGCAAATAAAAACAAATAAAAGAAATGAAGGAAAGAAGAATGAAGCTGATCCCAAGCTACAGTTATAAAGCTAGTTGTGGAAGAAACAAAATCTAAACATGATAAGCAGGCAGCTCTTGTGGGACGAAGAAATGCCTTTCCACTAGCAAACTACCCAGAGGATATCCTTAGACATTACAAAAAATGTGTTCTTCGCCTTGGCTGGGTAGCTCAGTTGGCTAGAGGATCATGCTGATTTACCAAGGTTGCGGGCCTCATCCCTGGTCAGGGCACATACCAGAAACAACTAATGAATGCATGAATAGCTAGAACAAGTCGATCTCTCTCTCTCTCTCTCTCCCCCACCTTCTCTCTCCAAAATCAATAAAATTTTAAAAAGTGTTATTAAATAACAGTTTCATTTGTTATTGAATATTACTGTTATCAACATACTTTTTTAAATGATGTGGTAATGAAGAAGCTATGTTAGTCAAACAATAAAATAATGTGGCTTCCATTTTCTACTATGGCAGCTGTTAATGAAGTAATATAATGTAGTATAATATACTTTATATTATATTAAAACTATACAGCTGACTACAGGGCTTTTGCCCAGGGAAAATGGGTCAAATTGACCACAGAAAACATATTCCTAAAATAGATGAAACAAATGGATTCAATTCAAATACCTGTTCTCAACGGAAGACATTATTTGATCCTTCACACGCAAATGAAACGCCCTGTCATGATATCCCAACCTTTGACTCACTGTACCAGTTACTATCAGTGTCCCTCCAACATCACCTCAGGCTTCACATCTCTGGGCGTCCCAGCCTCTAAGCTCCTGTGACCCTTTCCCTGAGGGTTTTCGCTTGTCATTGGAGTTCACCTAATCCATGTGTGGGACAGACCAGAAATGCCTAGGATGTAACACTTTCTGGGAGCCACCCTCAACCAGACACTAAAGAAAGTTGGTAGAAAAATAACCCAGCTGCCTCACCCCTCAATTGGGACAATGCTGAATGAAGTATATTCTACAGTTTGTCAAAGTTCCCCAAAGGGACTGTCACCTGGGATCACCTGCTACTCAATAAATCAATTCTTGTGCTACATCTTTGTCTCTGTATGTTTTGGGGGAACCCAACCTAAGATATCCATCGAAGGCCTAGTTTCACCCTTTCTATCACCTTTCTCTCTCCGACTCCCATCTCTAATCACCTAGGGACCAACCAGTCTCAGAAAAACGTCAGTCTAAAGTAGAAATAGGAGCATTCATCGCCTTCCTTCTCCTGGCTTGTATCCACTACAGCCCACCTGTAACTTCGTTGCCACCTCCAGTCCCTCCCTCACCCCGACCCAATTCCCAACCTTTCACCTGTAAGTTGTCAGTCCTGGAAATAATACCTATTGCTAATTCTTGTTCTAAAACATGGAGCCGCATTTATAACATAGCAGATGGAAAAGATAGGTACACATCAACTTCCTGCACACACCCTTTCTCCATTCACTAAGACCAGAGTTCCAAGGAACATCCGGATATCCAGACATTTCCTTTGATTGTCACAGCCGTGATAAAAGTAAGCAGGGCAAATCCCTGATTCAACGCCCACCACCCATCTTCCCCATTCCAAGGTAATAAAGTGTTTACAATACTTGGCTTTAACTCTTAGGGTGTATTGCTCCTGCTATTGCTTTCTGTTTATACCTCTGGTCCAATAGTTCCTGGAACTGTTGGTGCATTAAACTTAAACCAACTGCTACAATTCTGAACAAAACCGATGGCTCTCTCTCTGGGTTCTTTAATTAGGAAGGTCTTTAAGGTAAAAACTGGGTAAAAAGTATATATGATTTATTTCTAAACAGGTGTTTTTTTAAATCCAAATCAGCGCTATTTTCCCCCCAATTTGTCCTATATGTTGTTTGTATTCCTAGGTGATCATTCTTTAAATTTTTTGTTCAGTGGGGACTATAGCTTAGCCAGGAGCTCCATTTATTCTCTTCTTCTATCATCTGTCTCCCCAACACATGTAATTTTGGACAGACCAGTGACTTTAAGAGAGTCTTCCAAAGCTAGGTCCCAGACCACCTGCATCAGCCCCATATGGGGTGGTTAAAAAAGTAAATACATCAGGCCACACTCCACTGTCTCAGTGCAATTTGGGGAGAAGCCCAATGAGTCTCATGTATAGTTAAGTTTGAGAACAACAGGTTTGGGTGTTCATATCTGACAAGAAGATTTAGATTATGAAGCTTAAATCTGTGTTTTCCTTGTCACTCCCAGGACTGAATTCATAGCACTGACCTCACTAGTTGGCTGTAGCTAACTAAGCTTAATAAGCTTTTATGCTAACTCTCATTTGTAGCTGTGACAAAGACTCATGCTAATCCCTTCTGCTGGGAAAAAAAAAAAAACCCACAATGAAAAATATTGTTTCCAAAGAGTAAAATGTACCTATGTTTTCTAATGGAAAAAATATGCCACATGTAACATAACACATTAGGGGGTGGGGCAGGGGCAGGGCTCATATTTTCATCATTTCAATAGACTATTCCTCTGGGAATAGATCTGTGAGGAAAGATGTTCCAGTTTCCCGACTTAGATGAAAGAGAAAAATTGAGGAGGTTTGTTTGTATTTGTGCTAGGAGAGAAATGTTTTCTCTCTCTCTTTTTTTTTTCTCTAAAAGCAGTGTTGTTGTTGATATCTACAGTTCAAATCTCATATGATCTTATCTACATGCTCTTGGTTTTTCCATCTGTCAGGATGCTATTAATTGAATTTGGTCCCTTTAGAAATAATCATGATTTCACATTTATGTGGAATCTAAAGAACAAAATAGACTAACATACGAAATGCAAACAGACTCTGACAACAAAAAACAGACTGACAACTCTCAGAGAGGAGGGGGTTGGACGGCTGGGTGAAAAAGGTGAAGGGATTAATAAAAAAATAAATAAACTCATAGACGCAGACAATAGTAAGGTGATTACCAGAGGGGAAGGGGATGGGGGAGGTAGAAGAGGGTTAGAGCAGGGATAAATGGTGATGGAAGGAGACTTGACTTGGGATGGTGACCACCCAATACAATATACAAATGATGTATTATAGAATTCTATACCTGAAACCTATATGATTTTATTAACAAATGTCACCCCAATATATTTAATTAAAAAAATAGAAATAATTATTGTTTCCTGGCCCTGGATTTGGAAGGATTTCCAGACAAGATGACGGAATTTGGAACTGAACCACACTTGGCATTGTCCAATAGGATTCATTTTGGGCATATAGAGTATAGCTCAGCTCAAGAAAGAGTGGGACTCTTACTTTAGAATCCAATAATGAATGCATTTGTGGTTATTAACACACCATTGTAAGAAAACATACATGACTCTGGTGAGTAAGCAAATATTGATTCTCTCCTCCTGGAGTTGGGAACCAATTGTGATATCAGTGGATCTGTGTAAAAAGAGAACAAGAGTAATTTCTTTTGAAAACTCCCAGCTTTCCAGCAAAGTACCAAGTACACATTGGTCGTGATGAAGAAGTTTGCATTTGCTAGTGATGGGAGATGGCAGCTTGTGGCATTTTCCCATAAAATGTTTGTATTGTTCTTGGAAGATTTCAGTCTGTTCCTACATGCATGTAAGAACATCACCAAATGATACCGTATGTGGCTTGGTATTATTGATTAAAGTCATTATGTCAGCATTGGGTCTATATGAGAGATGTTTATACTACAGGAGTTTATTAATAGAATTGTGGCTGATGAAAGGAGTGTGAGCTCCTGCCCTTGAAACGGTTTATTATCTCCACTGTCTTTTTGGCCTAGTAAGTTATATACTCCCTGTCCTCCAGCTCTCTATCTTGTCATACTTAGCCAAGAATTTCCTAAGACAGAAGATCTGGAAATGCTCCTTTATCACTTGACTACCAGGCAACATGAATGAATAATATTTTCCACAGCGTTTCTGTTTATGAGTCATTGACCAGAGGAGCATGAAACAAGTTTTTTAGCTTTTAACTTATTCAAACCTTTTGTTACTCTCCTTCTAATTAATGTCCATTATGTTTCAAACCCATTTATGTATTTATTAATAGCAAAAATATTAAATGAAACCATAGAAACCTCTGGAGGAGGAGCAGTTTTATTTCTTTTTAAAAAGCAATTTACTTAACTTCTTTTCTAGTCAAATCAAAAGCTGTAACTTTAACAATTGGAAATTATTATTTGGTGACTTCTTTTTTTTTGGCTATTTAGTAGCTTTGAATTTCTACTTCTACACATAGTCTGTCAACTCCTTAAACAATTATTTTAATTAACCAATAAAAAGTGCTTTTGAATAAGTATATAGCTCATATACATGTTTTAAATTTTCTGCCTTACTCAATATTTGGACTGCTTAAAATGTTACCTTAAAATACAATTTTTGCCATTTCTGCACCATGGATATAATGATTATTTCTTGCTTGGATTTTTAAAACATTAACTTTTAGGATTTTGGCTTCGATTTTATCCTAAACCCAGCCTTCAAATCCCAGCTGAATTTGATAATCTATAATCCTTGCCACTCAAGATGCATCAGGTGCACCTGGGGATTTGTTAGAAATGCAGAATTTCAGGCTCCACCCAGACCCGTTGAATTAGTATTTGCATTTTAGCAAGAGTTCATAGGTGACTGTTGTACACATTAAGCTTGAGACCTAATCCTTCCACTTTATGTTAGCATTTCTAAATTAAATGAACTTAGTAGGTCAGTTTTTATAATTTATGGTATCTTCCAAAGATCCCATAATCTGAAGATAGTGACTCCTCAAGATAGAAGGCACCTCAATGACAGCATTTAGTGCCGAGCCTCCTGCTGGGAACTCATCTGTGTTGAAGGTTAAGAGCTATAGTGTTAACTTGGCGACCCCCTGGCACTGCACTGGGACTGGAGAAAGGGTTCGAGCGTGTGTGGTGAGAAAGCTCACAGTGAAGAGAAGAGACACACAGGTATGGCGTACTATTGACGATAGGGATATGGAAGTAGGGCAGATGAGGGATTAATTCCATGGGTGGAAGGTGGGTCAGAGAACAGAACGAGGAGGTTTTTCAGAGGAGATGAGTTGATTTTAAGCATTTCACCCCAAGGGCAAGTTGGAGGCTGTCCAGAGGGACAATGAAGACAGATAAGTATCTCTAAACAAATTCACATGGTTTGGTTTTGGTAAATACAAGGTAGTACAAGTGTGTGTGTGTTGGGGGTGGGTAGCAGGTGAGAGGCAACCCATGGAAGGATGGGAAATGAGGCTGAGTAATAGACACAAATGCTAAGGACCTTGGCTTTTGTCAGAGGGGACCTGAAAATTTTTAAATAGAGGCTGGGCACAGCCAACTTGATGTTTTCCCAAGGTCCTTCTGGAGGCCATGTGGAGAATGGGCTGGAAGCAGGTAGGGCAAGAGCCGGTCCAGGAAGACCTGCCTGGAGGTGGCTGCAGTGGCTCTGGTGAGGCAATGATTACCTGGCATGAGGCAGTAGCAGTGTGGATGGATTAGAATCCAAAAATAAAGAGGACGAATTCCTTTTCTCTTCCACCAGCCCCTCCTTTGAACCTTCAAAGGCTACAGTTCTTTGCTGGGTCTTTCCCTCTTCAGAGCAAACACCTCCAGATCTTTGAATTGCTGCTCAGGTGCCACAGCTTTATCCCCCTCTGCAAATACTTCAGTTTATTTATGTCCTGCATGCACTGTAGTGCCCAGCGTTGAAGGAAAGGCCAAGTTGAGTAGGGGGAGGGAACTAACAATTCCTGGGTATGTAGACATGCCCTGTGCACCATATATATTGGTACTTTTACTTCCCTCAAACCTGCAAAGTCTAATTAGCTCTATTTTAAAGGTGAAAAATACAGTGGCCCTGGAGCCTAAGGATCTCCCCAGTGATTATTAGCTACTACTAGAAGAATCCAAAGTTGCACCCAGAGACCTGAGATCGACATATTAAACTACTGGCACTGGAAGGATGCTTAGAACAGTTTTGGGTTTGCTGAATGTACAAGGTTACAATCAGTTGCTTCCTCTGGGTACCTCTCTTGCCTATTGAACAAATTCTCTAGAATCAGAGGAGACGCAGAGAAGACTCCTGAGTGACCACATAGATGACATGAAGTCCAAATTCTCTATAAGAAAGGACTTCACAGTCAGTATGTTTACTTTGTTTGTACACAATTCTCTCAAGCTGGGCCATGTGTTTTTGCAGCCCACAGAGCATTAGAAATAGCAAAATAAAAATGAGTGGGAAGCAAGTGATGTCTAATAGCTGACAAGCTGATATCAAGGGAAGAGATTGAAAAATGGAAAGAGCCGTGGATATAAAAAGTCAAGAAGCCTAGGGAATAGAGAGGTAGGCAGTCCCACACACTCTACTGCAGCACAATTTATAGACCCTCAGAACCCACGTAAACTTCATCTCCAATGTGTCATCCTGGGTTATGGGGTCTTTTTTGCCTGAGCCATTTCAGGAGTACGACAACGTGCATCTCTTTTCTGGTTAGATGCTGTTAACAATTGTAGAAGATTCTTATAGCCTGCTAGGCAAAAATCTCTCTCTTAGCAATGTCTGCCAATTGGCTAGTGTTCAGTACTTTTTTACATGACATCAATCAAGGATTAGGAGACAAGTGTTACCAGTGTGAAATGGTAACCATAAATGTCAGGACTCATAGTCTTCAAAGAGTTGTTTCTTCTTCATCTCCCACTTCCTTTCAAGCCTGTTCTGAGATGATACTCCCCCCTGCTAGGGCAGTCCCATGACACTTCTGGTCAATCTCAGAAAATAAAATTCTGTAGTCACTTTAAGGTGTGAATATAGAAACTATCCTCTGATTTAAACTGTTCAACGAAATATAGCAATTGACTCGTCAGTGTTTGTTGGAAGTACACCTTCTTCCTGTCCTCACCTTCCACCCTCTTACCTTTGAGTAGCAAGCAGCCTTTCCTGTTATCATCATTGCTCATCTCCTCAACTCTTTATAACTGTGTTTCCAAGCATGGACATCTAAGTAGGGAGGGGAAGGAAAGTTAAGGGGGAACAGCAATGTTCTCACTTGACTGGTACCGCCATACAATGGCTCCCAAGTCTCAAAATTTAATATGCATATGCATTATGTGGAGATCTCATTAAAATGAAGATTCTGACTCAGTAGGCCTGGGTGATATCTGAGATTCTGCATTTCTAACAAGTTCCCAGGTGATACAGACAGTGCTGGGCCATGGATCATGTTTTGAGTAACAACGGTTTGGAGATCCTCCTTTGAGCTCACTCACCGCACTTCATTTAATGCAGTTAATTACTGCAATTCCTTTAATTCATTTACCCTGTTTCAATGATAGCCCCTGGTGGCACACACCCTTAGCTTTTAACCTCACCCCGAAGGGCCACCCCCTTGGTCAGGATATCTTTCAATATAACTTCAGATTCAGTTTCCACTGGTAATCAGTTCATCTGGTCCCTGGGTTACACATACCAGTGACCTTCATTTTGACATATTGAGTAAATACAGTTACTTCCTAGACAGTCATTTGCTGGGGAACCATAGAGAACTGTAACTTTCCAAATGGCAAGTCGGAGACCAGTCCCTCAGTCCCCCACATGTAGGGAATGGACATGGAGCTCTCCTTATGGAGTTAAGAAGACTGCACCGTAGTATGGGGACTGGAATGGGGGGATTTCAACTGATAGTATAACTTTCTGTGAAGAAATTGCTTCACAATTCCTCCCTCCTTATCAACAATCTAGCTCATAAATCAATAAATCCCCAGCCTGGGTAGAGGTCCATGTGTCCTGTAACCAGCTCCAGATACTTTTGAAAATTCACAGCTTGGTGATTGCTTTCATGGCTAAATTTGGCACCTCAGAAACCCCTTGTGTTTTCTCTTCTCTGTGACAACCATCTTGTTTCCACCTAATATGGTTTTGGAATAGTCACCATTTTCTAGATGCCTTTTCATGTGTCCACTTTACTCCACCTAAAATAAAGTACCTGAAAAGATACCTAGAATCAGAATCCCCATAGAGTCTGGCCAGCCCAGAGTGCATTAGGGTGGTGTGTTTCTGTCCTTTACGTGACTTCATTAACACTCTTGGCAGTTTAATATATGTGGAAGAGAAAGGGGGAAGAATCAGTGATAAGCATATAATGTTGAGCTTGACTACCTGGAAAATTGAGATACCATGAATAGCAAACATAGAAGTTAAGATAAGGTGCTGGTGGGAGAAGGGGAGTGCCGGGGGTGGGGGAGTAGTTCCATTTTAGGCATATATTGAGATTGAGGTGCCAGCAGGATGCCTATGTGGAAATGCTCAATAGGTGCTAAGAAACTGGACACTGGCACATACTAGAAGTTAAATCTAGAGACAGAGATGCAGGGGTCATCTTTATAAAGATAATATCTGAAGTCTTGAGAATAGAGGATATATGCAGGTTTGCCTTAGGGGAAGAAGGTAGCTAATTCAGGCCTAAAAATGATGAAGGTTCATATACATTACAAGAGAAGGCAACATAGTCTTCAGGGCTGGATATTTACCTGTGTGACCCAAAGTATCGCTACCACTGGCCTGCCACATTGTCTGAAAGTTACAACAGCTTCATTTCTTAGAATTCTCCAACAAAGAACTGTACATGGTTTCACTTAGGAGAGAGTCACATATCAGCTTGGCTGTGTTCACACCTTAAAATGTAACACATTTACCTAGCTAATAACCATTGCCACTCACTGCCTCCCAGGCCAGAGTTTTATGAGAATGGGACATGGAATTTTGATGCCTATCAGGAATTAGAGGTCAGGCCTGGATCACTTGGGAAAAAATAGTCTTGGCCAGCCAGGGGTTGGTTAGACCAGCAACTAGGAGGGTATTTGCAAACATGACAGGGAGACTCCAAAATTTATTGCTTAATGGAAATACCATATATTCAAAATGAGTTTTGTTTTGTTTTTTTTTGTTTTTTTGTTAAAACCTACCTAATGATTTTTATTTAAAAATTTATGTATTTTAGTTAAAAGTCACTTAAGGGTCACTTTTTCTCCTTTCAATTAAAAAAATTAAATTATGGAATTTCTTATTATACATTTGCTATCTATAGTCAAAGGAGTAAGAATGGCTGTTTTACAGAAAAGCATGAAGAAATGGTACAATAGAAACTTGTTCTAAAGAACATCCACATATATTTTCCTATTTCAAAATGTATTCTTTTTACTTCAATCCGGTATTAAATATCTAAACTTCAAAATATAAATACCCAATATAAGTTTTGATTATTTTAATTTCTATAAGTAAAATACAAAGGATAAGCATAATTTAAAATTTAATAATTATATGAGCTAATCAGTTTAATAATTGCATAGCTAAAGAGGAATACTGTCAAGATTATATGTAAAGGGTATGTTATTACCCATTGGGTTTAAACTCATAAGCTGTCATCTTGACAATTTAAGCAAACTAATCTTACATGAATTATATACATATATGATCTTTACAATAGAGATAGTAATACATTCTGAAAAATCTTTGTTCAGACCTGTTACATCTTTTAAGAAAAACACGTTCAGTAGCATAATTTTTGGTGGAAATTTTGTTAGTATTACACAAGCTCCACAAATTGGCAATGTTTGGTAGCTTTTGACATTGACTGAAAATGCAAAGATGGAAATCAGACTTTTAAGGATTCTTTAGGAGGGTGTGGGGGTGTGCCAGAGGTCACAATAATATACCACAAACTTGGCTTTTAAACAGACAAGTCTCGAATTCCCCAAAGTTAGCCAATCCCAAATAACATAGTTGGGGTTAAAAACACATATGGTAAAGGCTGGGCGATTCAGCACTTCATAAACTGGAAATCTCAGGCAACCTGAAAAATTGTAATTACTATTCACAACAATGACTCTCAGTATAACAGTCTTAACTACTGTTTCTTTTATACCCACTATATGGCAGAAGCTTTAATAAAGCTTCTAATGTAATATTATCTTATTTAAGTAACAGAAGCATTCTATATAATACATTGCATTATCATGGTACAGATAAAACAAATAATGTTCAGAAAGGTTAAAAGTAATTTTTTCAAGGTCCATTGTGAGAAACAGGCATCTTTGTGTATTCTACTACATCCCAGGGGTATGTAAGTTCCAAAACTTTATCATGTGCTCATTCTTGGAATGCTGGTAATCTGTATTTGATATGTCTTTGACAAAATAAAGTATTTCATTTTCAGTCATGTTAGATAATAATATTCATTTGTATTGGGTTGGCCAAGAAGTTTGTTTGGTTTTTTCCCATAAGTTGGCTCAGTAGCACTTCATTGCCTTCGACTTCATTCGAAACAGTTTTGTCAGATTGTATGGTGACAGCTGTCAACATCAGCAAGCATTTAAAAAAAACTTACCAAAATTGGTGAATTTTTGTATAGCTATTTTAATATTGAAGATAGAAGAAAATATGCAACATTTTTGGTATCTTATGCTTTATTATTTCAAGAAAAGTAAAAGCACAACTGAAATGCAAACAATGATTTGTGCAGTGGATGGAGAAGGTGCTGTGACTGATCAAACATATCAAAAGTGGTTTATGAGGTTTTGTGCTAGAAATTTCTCACTGGACAGTGCTCCATGGTCAGGTAGACCAGTTGAAGTTGATAGTGATGAAATGGAGAGATTAATTGAAAACAATCAGCATTATACCACCATCAGCATTAACTGAGGGCAATCAGCATTATACCATAAGACATTAATTAAGAACAATCATCATTATACCATTAACAGAATAATCAGTATTTTTTGAGTATGTCAGGAAATAGCTAACATATTCAAAATATCCAAGTCAATAAAGTTATTGGTGAAAATGAAAAAAATGTGCCTTTTATTTTATGGAAAAAAACAAGTAGACTTTTTGGCCAACCTAATATTTACATACCCTGGTTGTTTCTTCTGTACAAGTGCATGCCACTGTGGTCAATAGAATAGGTGCTGTAGGTTATTTATTTCCAGTGTTAAAGAAGGGATTGGGTGTAGTTATCCATCCGGTGTCTAGCCTTTTCCCATCAGAGCTCTCTAGTGACCAACAGGCTTCTTAAGATGGAAGTCTAGAGATAATATTGGAACTGGTGGCCATGACTTAGAGCATTGACTCTATTTTCTCTCTTTCTCTCTCTCTCTCATGTGCACTCACACACACATACATGAGATAATTTAAGGTTTATATGTAATATAGATTTGGGATATATTTAGGAAGTAAAATCAGTGCGATCAGACATTGGCCTTTTGCTTTTAGGGCAAAGGATTTCATTTCCTAAATACATTGTGAATTCTTCTACTTCTCTGTTCCCACAGTTACTATCCTCTTCTAATTCATTATCATCTTCTCTCTGGACTTAAGTAGCATCTTATCTAGTCTCATTGTTCCCACTCATGCCTCTGTACTCCCCACCACTGCCCTAGTCCATACTCCTCAGTGCAACCAGAGTATTCCTAAAATGCAAAATTTACCATCTTGTTTCTTTGCCTAAAATCCTGCATTGGCTTCCCACTTAGGAGCTACGTGGTTTGATCTTTTCCTGTCTTCACAGTTTGCCTCATCTTGAGCTTTCTTTACTCAAGGTACTCTGGCTTTCTTATGATCTCTCTTACTAAGCTCCACCTAGCCTCAGGACCTTGGGACTTGCCATAACCTTACTTTGGAGCACTTCTTTTCTCTCTTTTTATTTGACCAAACATCCTTTAGGACTAATTTCTAATGTCAATTCATTAGAGTAACTTTCCATAATACCCTGAGTATGTTAAGCCTGCTAGTTATACATTCTTATAGTACTTTGTCCCTTTCACAGCGTTCCCTATAACTGTATGATTTAATTAAACAATAACACTTTTTTTTTTATTAAACTCTGTCTCTTACACTTAGTAGTTAACTTCATGAGAGTAAGGTCTGGCTCTTTCTTATTCAACACTGATTCCCCATCTCCTAGCATAATGCCTGGTATCAGTAAGCACATAATAAATTTACTTTAAAATTTTTGCTTATGCTTATAGTTATTAAGTTTTTTCACCTTTTCATCATACAAGATGACTATTGGCCTATGGCTTAGAAATGGATGCAAGCCATGTGGTACTGGATATTTTAATATCAAGAATTTGGCAATATGAACTCAGAAATTCATCATTAAGGTTGATAAATCATTGTCAACTGGATTTGTTTTGCTTTATGTTTGATCATCTATTAATTATGACACTTACTGATAGTTAAGTTATAGAACTAAGAAGGCTTAGTAATGGAAGGTATTGAATAAACATCTGGGAAAAGATAGCAAAAAGCCATGAATGTAAGATGCAGGTAGTATAAACAATGAGAAATGACATCAGGCTGGGGCTAAAGAGAAAGAAGAGACACAGACAGAGATGTAAAGATGAAAGGTGTTTTCTGAAAAGTACTTGTACATTGAAAAGACTAAAGGTTAGAGATAAAGTGGCAAGTTTAGATTGGAAGAGATTAGTGAGAAAGTTTGGCAATTTTTCCTTCCTTCCTCCTATCCTTCCTTCTTCCCTTCCTCCCCGTGTCCCTCCCTCCCTCCCTTCAGCAATTAGTACCCTGCTAACGAGAGTGGGATCATTTTACAAGCACTGGGGTAAATAAAGGTCAAGTGATGATCAAAGTTTATAGAGAAACTGAGATTATGATCAGGTAATTGGTGGTGACAGATTCAGTAAATAAATTTGAGAATAATACAGAATATTTATCAAGATGGTGAGTTTTAACCACATCTATTCCCTAATAAATCTGTAAAATAATTTGCAAAAAATGTTAAGATAACATAAACACAGTCTACATAAACACAGTCTACATAAACACAGTCTTAAAATAGCAAATAAAATTATAAAACCATTTATCTCAGACAATTCAAACTCTGGCATTTTATTTTCCCTGAATGGTGAGAATAGATTTATTTATGAAACTGAATGCTTCTTTGGTCGAATTAAATTGTTTATGTATTTATACTGATTAGCTGTCAGTGGAAGGTGAATACTGCTAGCAATAGCTTCATTTTTGCTTTTGAATGTCATTTTAAAAATTTCAAGATTCAAAAAATAGAATTTTGTGAATCACATCTGGAGTGCAGAACATGGGTGAGTTTTAAGCCTGTGCTTTGCACTTGGAATCATGCCTGTGCCAAAGCATGGGCAGTAACTGGACATTTCTGAAAACAGTGTCTGTGCTTCCCTGGCAAGAGTGTTAAAAAGGAATGACTATTGGCTTGGTAAAAATGAGAGAGAGAGAGAGAGAGAAAGAGAGAGAGAGAATACAATCAAAAGCCTCACAAACATCTGAAACCCGGTCATCTCGACGCATGGTATATTACTGGAAATGAGCAGACACTTCTAACAGGCTGGATGCAGTTTTCAACTCTTTCTGTAATCAGAGGAAGAATGTCTTCATCTGGATTCGCAGTTCAGTTCCCTTTTGTGTAATTCATTTATTAGGGGCAACTTGCGGAACTGGAGACCCTCAAGGTTAGGAAAATCGTAAACCTAGATTAAAAGTGAAGCCCATGGATAACCCACCTTAGGTCCACGATGGGTTAATCTGCCTGTTCATAGCAGGCCGAAGACTACATGTGAAGGGGGAAGGCGGCATCAAATTTTTATTCAGTGCCTGATTTGGGGGCTTCGACTATTTTCAGCATAGTCCACAGAATCCGAAATCCACCTGTGCTCAAGCTAAATGCGGTTTTCAAATGACCACCATGTTGTATTAAGAGGTTTCTTAAAGCAATATGACCCATGGCCTCAATGGAAGTGAAATTATCTGCAGAGGGTTATGCTTATCTATCATCTTTTAATCAGGAATGTGTTGTAATGTCCCAATTTTTTGATGTAATTTTAGGGGAATTAAAGTGGAACAACTAGAAGTTACATAATTATATAATCAGTGTCCAATTACATTGCTACTTGACACAACCCTGCTAAAAGAACACGAAGATGAATCAGCCACACATACCTTCATTGGCTGGTAGGGTCTAGTAGCCAATTTTCTCACTATGGGTTAGCTAATCAGGAAGCACTCAAAACACACACACACACACACACACACACACACGCACACACGCACACACACATCTTTTACGCTGGCCACCTGGAAGATGGGGGACTCAGGTCTCAAAGCCCTTTTCCTGGGAAGATGGGGACTCACATGTCAAAGAGATTCACATCTCCACATCTCAGTGGCAATAGAGGCTTTTATAAGGAGGGAGAGGGTAACAGAACAAAGAGATCAAGGCAGAAGGTTGAAAAGTTCTCTTCGTGCAGGCAAGCACAGTCCATTCCGATAAGACAAGTGACGGTCTGGCGTGTATCATCCTGCTTTAGTCCTCCTGGCTCCATGGTTGAAGGTCAGCAAATCTCCCAGAACTGGGGTGCCTGAAGGCTGGAGTGCCTGAAGGTTGGAGTTTGCTTCAAGCAGTTAGTTCCCAGGATTCTTATACAAACATGATGTTCATTTACAAACAACCGAAGTCAAAGGCAGCACTTACAGAAACAATGTCAAAAGAACAGTGGGGTGGCTTACAATTTCTCACTATTACAATTTTCCACTGTTACATTTAAATCACCGTTAACAGTGATTTCAAGACCAGACCTTTACTCTGGCTCTGTACTGAGCACTTATAGGTTCTAATACCTGAAGTGTTTAAAAATATTGATGCCCAGGCCCCACTCTCACAGAGCCTAAGACCATCAGACAAGAACAGAGCCTCGTCATTCCTATATTTCAAAAGGCTACCAGGTAACTCTTGTGTAAATCCAAGGTTGAGAACCATAGAAAAATGCTATTTTATTCCATCTTCCTGATCTCCCCAGTAAGTAGGCTTTGCCATTCTAATTTTTCATATTAAGAAATTCACATTTCTTAAGACTTTCAGTGAGATCAAAGAATTTTCACAGAAAGATGCTCATGACTATTGAGAGAGAAAGGGAAAAGAAAACTCAATTATAGCGGTTAGGCTAAAAATAGAAGTTTTATTTAAGGCTTAGCAGATCCTCTGAAGTTCTACAGGTTTACCCTGATGGAGAGCTCAGTGCCTCTTACTCAGTTACATAATGTCACATGGAAAAAGCTGGCACTGATGTATCAGATCTCTCCCTTCTTCTCCCTGGTCCCAAAATGTGAACTTTAAAGCAGGGCACAAAAAAAGTGACATTTCAGAATTTTCTCAACATGCACTTTAACTTTATAGACAACAAAATTTTCAAACCATTTTTTCTCTGATATTCTCTTCCATAAAAATGGACAACATAAACTGTTATGTATCTACCATTTCTATGATTGGGCATTTCCTTTGAATTTCTCTGTTCTTCATTTATATTTGGGGTGATAAGAGGAGGATGTTAAACGGGCAAAATATTATCATGGGCATCTTACCCCTACCGTATCCTCAATACGCAAATAATTACCCAAACATAAAATTCTACATCCGGGCCTTAGGTACGTCAGCTTTATCTACCATCAGAGGCTAGGCTGGTCTCCCCTCCTCCGATTTTCATTCGCTCTCTTTGGCAAAACCTTCTGTAGCAGATTAAATAAGGTGGAGAGCCACCAAAATGCTAATCAAGTCCTTGTGATTGTGGTGGTCGTTATCCCAAATTTCAGATTCAGCAAAACAATTTTATTAACTCATCCACAAATGATGAGGTTCTTGATGGGAAGAATAATTCGTATTGACAAAATTCACAAACAAGTAATTTATAAATCATGACACCAATTCGTTAAGTTACAATGGCCCAAGAAGGGTTTGCTCACTGAGTCTTGTTCTTTTTTTGTTGTTTATTTATTTTTAAGCAAGAACTAGTGGAATTCCTCTTTCTTATAAGGTACTCTTCCCATGAGGCTGGTCTTCTGTCTTCTGAGGATAACAGATTATAAAACAGAAATGCTTTGGGTTGTTTATCGGTAACAAAGAACAGAAACCCTCCTAGGCCCATTTGAGTTAAAAGAAGATTTATAGAAAAATAAAGGACACATTCAAAAATAATGTGTAGGAAGTGAGGAAAGTGGGAAGTTATTAAGTATCTCTCTCTCTCACATGCTGCCTCAGACCAAATGGTGTCTTGAGTCTACAGCTCTCTACACATCCGCCCCCGAGAGTCAGGTTTTCTGTGCTCGCGGCATCCCAACATGGCTGCCGCCCCAACACAATGAGCAATTTAGAATGTAGGAGACGTCAGGCCAGCCGGAGGGCCCGTCCCTGGCAATCTGATCAGTCTCTGGGCTCTCAGTTTTTATTTTCCTGGAAGGAGTCTGATTATCTTAACCCAGTCTATGGACATTTCTCCAGACCAAGTGTCTACGTCTGGCCCAATCACAATCTCCATACTTGACCTATGTCTACTAGGGCTGGGGATTCAGTTTCAAAGGAGAGAGTGTGGGTGAAAGACCGTGGGACAGCATCTAATACATTGGGGAATATGAGACATTCTCTGGGCATTCTCCTGGTAGGTATAGGAGCACATTGAGTGAGGACTGTTTAATGGGACCAGCTGACAGGGAAAGGGAAGGGGGTGTCTTTTCTATTATACATGCCATTGTGCCATGGAAGGAAGGATAAGGCGGGGGGAGGGCCCATTGAACAGGGGCAGCATCTCACAGATTTCCATGCTTTTAGGATACACAGCTACAGTGAAACACTGTTGTGCAGAGGGGTCTTCTAGCTGTTTCCTTTTTCCCTGCCCCAGGAAGCAAGCATTGTAGAGTCCCTTCAATGTATTTAATGGACAGGCAGGACAATGAAACTCACAGAAGGGAAGGCAAAGAGAATTTCTGGGAAGGATGCTGGACGCTGGGTATAGTGGCTTAAACAGAGACCCTTAAAAGGGATGTCCAAAGCCCAAACTCTGGTATCTGTGAATGTGATCTTGTTTGGAAATAGGATGCTTACCTATGTAAGGAACCCAAAATGAAAGCCTCTTGGATTAGGGTGGGTCCTAAATCTAAGGCCAACAGATGTCCTTTAGACCTTAGGCAGAAAAGGAGAAGACATAGAGAGGCCCCGGGAAGAAAACCATATGAAGATGGAGGCAGAGCTTGTAGTTATGTTTCCATGAGCCAAGGACTACCAGGGCCCATAGTAGCTGTGGAGCCTACAAAGGAGCACAGCCCTTGAATTTGGCCATTAGGTTGCTAGAACTGTGAGAGAATAAACTTCTGCTGTTTGAAGCCAAGGAATTTGTGGTAATTTGCTATGGCAGCCCTAAGAAACTGATTTATGACAGGTAGAGCTCTTTTGGGAAATCCAATTTGAGCCAAGGGAGATAAGGATCAGGCACCTCAGAGCATGCCTCAACTTTTTTCAGTAGCAGCTCCCAGACCATGAACAGAAGGGTGTGAGGCACTGGGGAGAAAGTGGCGGTGGTTGTAGTGGGGGGGGTGCTGAGAATTCAAACTCTGAGCCAGAGTGGATGGAGAGGTGTTTGTTCTGTCTTGAAGTGGAAATACTTGATTGAAAGTGAGGTTCGCCCCTCACTGTACCGCTAACTCCCTGCACTGCACGCCCTTGTACAAGTTCATCAGCAACAGCAACAAAATAGAACCAGAGGCATGGACACGTGGAACAGACTGACAGCTGTCAGTTGGGACTGGGCAAGGGAGGACTGGATGAAAGAACGTGATAGGATTAGCGAAAGAACATACATCCCTAACTCGTAGACCCAGACAACAGTGCGGTGATGGCTAGAGGGAAGGATGTGTGGGGGAAATGGGTGGAGGCGAACAAAGAGGGGGAAAATGAGGACATCTGTAATAGTGTCATTAATAAAAAAAATACATGAATGGGGGGAACATATTTCATAGGATGGCTTCTAAAGGTCCTTGTGGTTGAGGGCTTCTGGTTCATAGGCCTATGAAGTTAGGGTGATCAGAGAATCAGGCCTGAACTTGCAAGATGTCACCGTGGGCATCTTCCCTTGGTTGGATACACTAGCTTGAAGGAGGTGTTTTTTTTTTCCTTATCACCTGGGGTAGAGCTTTACACCAGATCCTCCCCATGTCTCAACCCCTACCTAGAGAAGTTGACCCTTGAGATGCCACTCATGGTTAATACCCTTGCCTGTCTTGGGCTTTTGGGGACAATTTGAGTACTCCAGCCATAGAACCCAATAGGAACGTTGCTAGATGTCCTATATGGCCTATGTTCTTCCCGGCTCAGGGCAATGCTGGAATGCTCCAGGTGGCTTTGGGGGGCGATGGAAGTGAGCTCCAAGTGTTCCCCGGTGACCCTCTGCTGAGGGCACCATTTGGAGCTGTGCTCTTCAATATGGTAGCCACGGGCCAAATGTGGTTTTCTGAACTTATTTAAATGAATACATTTAAAAATTGAGCCTCTGAGTTGTACAAGTCACAAGCCAATTGCTTGATAGTCACATGTGGCTCGTAGCTATCATACTGGACACTGCAGAGAGAGAACGTTTCCATCATTGCAGAAAGTTCTACTGGAGACCACAGCTCTGGATCTATGTGTCAAGTCATCTGAGGATCTTGTTAAAATATAGCTTCCAATTCAGTTGGTCTGGGTTGGGGTCTGAGATTCTGCAGTTCTAGCAAGTGCCTGGGTGGCGCCGATGCTGCTGGTTCATGGACCACACTTCGAGTGGCCAGGGTCTGGGGAACATCACTGTAAATCAATTACGGCCACTGTGCTAGTCGTATGCAGCAGCAGGGAAAGGGTAGAACTTTTTGTCTATAAGAAGTGAAAAAAGTACTGGGCTACCTTGGTTGGAGTTGAGGCTTTGTGACAGATAAAAATGGGATGCCAGCCCAAGATACATAGTTTCCTGTGTAGGGCAAGGCCTTCCAACTAAATTGAGAGATATATTTGTGCAGGTGTTGACATACTTTTTTTTGGAAAAGGTCCAGAGAGTAAATATTTTAGGCTTTGTGGGTCATTATGGTCTCTGTCTCAATTACTCAAGTTTGCTGTTACAGCATGAGTGCAGCAGCTTCCAATAAAACTTTTTTAAAAAAGATTTTATTTATTTATTTATTTATTTATTTATTTATTTATTTGAGAGAGGGGGCGGGAGGGAGAAAAAAAGGGAGGGAAACATCTGTGTGAGAGAGAAACACTGATTGATTACCTCTCATATGTGCCCAACCAGGGGTGCGGACCACAACCCAAGCATGTGACCTGACTAGGAATAGAGCTGGCTGACCTTGTACTTTGTAGGATACTGCCCAACCAACTAAGCCACACCAGTCAAGGTTCAATAAAACTTAATTTATAAAACCAAATGGCATGTTGGACTTGACCTGTGGAGCAGTTTACTGACTAGTAGCTCACACGGGGGAAGGAATTTAGAGTGTAGCTGCAACTTGTCAGTTAGAATTTTTATGTAATATAGAATCTGCTTTTAACTGTCATCATTATTAGCTATTACTAATAAACTAGCAGTCAATGTCAGTTATTAGTATAATTGGTTCAGTTTCAGTTACAAAGCAATAGTTCTCTAATATGTACAGTACATAATGACTTTTAAGTGATATTGTGGTTAAACTAAGTGTTTTGTGCTGGTCTCAGCCAATCAGTAACCAATGCTGTGGTTGGACCAGCCCCTGTGGTTCTTATTATAATCACAACATGCCCTTCAGCAATAACCATCCAGAAACTTTGAAAAAAAAAATTGGGGCTTATTATGTACAGACTCTGGAAATTACACAGCATACCCAGGGCCACACAGCTAGGTCACAGACAGAGGGATAGAGACCAAGCAGGGGTCTGGGAGTTTACTGGGGTTAAGGGGAGGGGCCTAGGAGTTCTGGGACTCATTCTTCATTGGTGAATTTAAAACATAAGAGTGGGAATTTTAGGGTGTGGGAAGAGGAAAAAAGAAAACCAAGTAGTACAAGCGGTCAGTTATTGAAATTAACCAAGCTCTCTAAAGCAACGGTACCTCAATGGGGGGAGCTGGTTTGGTGCTTTATCCAGTACTGTGGCTGGCAATGTGTTCACTGGAGACAGCAGTCTTTGAAGTGGATGCCTCAGCAATCAAAACTTATGTCAGGCACTTAAACTACAAAAAAGAAAAAAAAAACTGTCAGAGTTTACACTACACTATGATATGTAAAAACTATAGGCTGCCCAGAAACACCAAGTGAAACAACATCTAGAAAATCAATTGAAAAATGAAAATCCCCTCGTTGGCACATTCTAGTATCATGTTATAACAGAAAACAATGATCTAAATCCTAGGCAGTAGAATGGCCTTATTTACCACGAGGGTTAAAAAAGACCTACGGAGAGTCACTGGCCCAATGTCCACAGCTAATGGTTGACCAATTTGGGATAAAACCAGGGCTCTTATTTCCTAAACAGCATGTAATCCTTCCCTGACATTAACTCTACAGAGTGGACAAAGCACTATTCAAATGCCGAAAGTACAGGGTGCCCCTAGTTCAAAAAATGATCACTGAGCCCGGGGAAATGGTACTAAATTATGGCTGTAAACACAACTGTTGATATTGCAGGCATTCACTGAACAGTTCATAAATAACCTCCTTGTTTTCTTAGACTTTTTGGAAAAGGATTAGGATAATAATCATCACTCTAAAGAGCGATCCAAGAAATTTTCAATGAAGTCTTTAGTCATTCTGCAAGAATTTTTGTGTGACAAGCAAAAAATCAAGGTAATTTCAATTCAAATTTTTGAAGAATAAACTATTCTATGCAACAGTTTTGTTGCAGGAAGCACTTGACCTAGATTTTAACAGATCTTAGGTCCAAGGAAGGTCTGTTGAGACTTCTGCTGATTTAACTCTCTGAGACCCGAATTTCAGATCTTATCGCCTCTGCCCGATTCTCTCAGATCTCTTAATTGTAAGCACATTATCCTCTCGAAGACTTGACTTTCTTCATACAGCCTAGTTGGAAGTCATTCAGCCAAGTCCTAGATCACCACAAGCCTCATTACAGGTCATTTTAACAGGATTAAACACTATGATCCCATGGCACCTCTGTGAGCCATGTAGGACAAATGTTACCGATTCTGTTTTACAGATGAGGTAATCAAGGCGCAGAGAGTTGCATCAACATGCCAAGATCATTTGGATGGTAAAAGACCAGCCTCCACCCACATCTTCTGTCTCTAAGTCCAGCCCTCCTTTCCCACACTTAGTTATAGCACTTGCAGTCTTGTCATTTCCCAGATGTCTGGTGGGACCTTGGACAGGGCCCAATCATGATAGAAATAGAATGTCCCAACAGCCTCATGTGATGGAAGAACAAAGAGTCAAAATAAATTTGATTTGACAGAAATAAAGTAATATTTCTTGAACATTAGCTGTAGACTGATATTTTCCATATAATAAGAATTTATTATGTTAAAATATTTTATTGTCATTGAAAATGTCTTTATCTCAATGAATGGTATAACATAGTCAATCCATTGATTTAACTCATTATTAATCCTAATTCTTTGCAGTAGTCAATCACCCATTTAATTTTAAGGTAGTGCTTTAATGTTGGATTTTTAAATTTATTTATTTATTTTTTATTTTTAATTCTTACCGAGGATGTTTAAGAGAGAGAGAGACAGACAGACAGACAGAGAGACATCGGTAAGACAAGAAACATCAATCAGTTGCCTCCCGTATGTGTCCCAACCAGGGATCAAACCCACAACCTTTTGGTGTATGGGACAATGTTCCAACCAACCAAGCCACCTGGAAAGGGATAATGTTGGATTTATTCTTAAAAATCACAAAAGTAGGGGGCTCCTGGTTGAGATGATGGCATAGGCAGACATGGCTCACCTCTTTGCAAAACCACATCAAAATTAAAACCAAAATATAGAACAACCATCACTCAGAACCGTCAGAAATCAAGTTGAGTGGAAATCTGACAACTACGGAATTAAAGAAACCACATCCATCCTGACTGGTAGTAGGGGTGCAGATGTGGAATAGGCTGATCCCTCACCCATGTGTGGTGGATAAGAATTCAGGAGGGATATTTCAGGAGCAAGGAGTTCCAGCCTCACACCAGGGCTCATGGTTCCATACCAGCCCCACACCTCAGCCCATGGTTCCAGTGCCAGGAAGATAAGTCCCCACAAGTTCTGGCTGCAAAAGCCAGCAGGGATTGAATCAGTGGAAGAAACTGCTAGAACCCAAAACAGTTCCTCTTAAAGAACCAACACATGGACTCATCTACTGAGAGTCCCTCCCTCTGAGCTCCAGCACCAGGGTAGCAGCTTGAAAGGTACCAGTAGCAAACAGGGAGAAACCAAAGTGTCTGGCATCAAGGTGAGCAGATGCAGTTGTCCCTTTTCTACAACCCTCCCCGCATAGGGCTGGCAATCTGGTGCCATCTGAGACTCCATTAACCTGGATAACACTGTTTGACCCACCATGGAGATGCCCAGAGACTCCGTCCCACCCAACTTATGGGCCTATCCAAGCTGCTTTTCCATATAAATGGCTGGTATTTATATGGTTCTTCCTTTACAACTTCCTAAATCCTCACAAATAAGCAACAGCCAGGCTCAGTGAGCCCCCAGTCCCCCACACTTCTTGCTAAAGGGCCCCAGGCCCAGCACTAGCAGCAGCCAGTTTAGATTCACAGCTTGGTTTCACCTGGGGATCTCCAAGCCCAGCAGAAGTAGCAGTCATCTCGGATTGCTTTGTAGCTCAGGCATGGTGGCCCCAGGCAAAACACAGGTGGGGGTTGACCTTGGCCTGTACCACCTAGGAAACCCTAGGGCCAGCACACCCAGTGGACAGCTACAGACTGTGTTGGAATATGACCACCCTGCCCCTGCACAGCTGCTCCTCCATGGAAGGTGGAGGTTGGTGGTAAGTGGCCACAGCCAATCCTTATAGCTGACTGGCCTAGGTAAATCCCTCCCACTTATCTTCCAACAGCAATCAAAGCTCAGCTACAAGAGGAGCATGTACTCAGCCCACACAAAGGACATACCTCGGGTACCCAGCTTGGGTGATAGGAGAGTCTGTGCCACTGGATCCTACTGGACACCTACTGCATTAGGCCATACTACCAAGGTATGGAGTCAAAGCAGCTGTCCCTAATACATAGAAACAAATGCAGGGAGGCTGCCAAAATGAGGAGACAAAGAAACATGGCCCAAATGAAAGAACAAATCAAAACTCCAGAAAAAAAGCTAAACAAAATGGAAATAAGGAATCTATCAGACACAGAGTTTAAAACACTGATTATAGGGATGTGCAAGGAATTTAGTGAGGACCTCAGCAGCATAAAAAAGACCTAGTCAGAAATGAAGGGTACACTAATTGAAATAAAGAACAATTTACAGGGAAACAACAATAGAGTGGATGAAGCCAAGAATCAAATCAATGATATGGAACATAAGGAAGAAAAAAACAAGCAATCAGAACAAGAAGAAAAAAGAATCCAAAAAAAATGAGGATGGTATAAGCAGCCTCTGGGACAATCTCAAGAGGTCCAACATTCACATGATAGAAGTGCCAGAAGGAGAAGAGAAAGAACAAGAAATTGGAAATCTACTTGAAAAAATAATGAAAGAAAACTTTCCTAATTTGGTGAAGAAAATAGACATGCAAGTCCAGGAAGCACAGAGAATCCCAAACAAGATGGCTACAAAGAGGCTCACTGCAAGATACTTCATAAGTAAAATACCAAAGATTAAAGATAAAGAGACAATCTTAAAAGCAGCAATAGAAAAGAAGTTAGTTACCTATAGGGGAGTTCCCATAAGACTGTCAGCTACCTTCTCAAAAGAAATTGCAGACTAGAAGGGATTGGCAAGAAATATTCAAAGTTGTGAAAGGCAGGAGCCTACAGCCAAGATTGCTCTACCCAGCAAGGATGTCATTTAGAATCAAAGGGCAGATAAAGAGTTTCTTAGACAAGAAAAAACTAAACTAGTTCATCATCATCAAACCATGGAAATGTTAAAGGGAGTTATTTAAGAAAAAAATCAACACTATGAACAATAAAATGGCAAAAAAAAAAAATCTATCAATGATTGAATCTTAAAAAAAGAAAGCACACAAGAAGAACAGAGACAGAATGGTGGATACAGAGGGTGTTTTGATGGTTGCCAGATGGGAGCGGGGTGTGAGGGAATGGCTGAGGAGGTGAGGGAATGAAGAAGTACAAACAGGTAGCTACAGAATAGCTGTAGGGATGTAAAGTACAGTATAGGAAATGGAGTAGCCAAAGAACTTATATACTTCATTCTTATATTAAAATTATTAGATCTTTAATCTCTGTGTTATTTTTATTTCCATAAGGTGTGAGGAGGGGGTTTACTCTTATTTCTACCAGACAGATAGGCAGTTGGGCTAACCGAATTAACAAAAATATCCATCCTTTCCCAGTGAATTAGAATGGTACTGTTATTATTTACTAAATCCCCATTTATTATAAAATATATTTTTGAACAAACTGACAGTAACCGGAGGAGATGGGGAGGAGGATAACACGGGAAAGAGGGGGAAGGGTCAAGTCAAGGAACATGTGTAAAGGACCCAAGGACAAAGACAGCACAGGGTTGGGGGGAGAGGATTGAATGTGGGAGGTGGAGGATGGGTAGGGCAGGGGAGAGTAATGGGGGAAAAATGGGGACAACTGTAATTGAACAACAATAAAAAAGAGAAGACAACTTGTATAAAGTTGTATCAATTTATTGGTTCATTTGGTAGCTGCCTTCTCTTAAAAGTCTCCAGAGTAGAAGTTTCTACCACCTCCCAACTCCTATTTCATGGATGATCTTTTTTATGTCCCACATGTTCTCATTTGTGTCTGGAGCCCGAAAGACTCAATATATCTACTTTTAGGAACATAAGGAGGGAGTCCCCATATTTTAAGCAAAGCCCTCTAGTTCTCTGTGACTTCTAATAAACACTGACATTCCATCTCAAGGTTCTGAAAAGGGGAAAAGGAGAGATTCTTTCTTAGGAAAATGAGCATCAAAGGACCATATATTCTCTCAAAATGCTAATTTCAGCCACCTTTCTCTCTTATTGAACCTCGTGCTTCCCTGATCTTGTCGACCCCATACACAATGGCTTGCATCTGAAGTCTTGTCCATTCCACAAATACTCTGAACCACCTGTTTAAGCCCCTCCTGACCTAACCATCCCTATAAATCAGACATCACAGAGTGTAAGAATCACGCAAAACTCAAAGTTTTTGCCTTAAGTGCTTTGCAAGTTAAAACAAGAAATAAAACAAAATTTCCCCATGTGTCTGAAGACCTCTTATGAAAACATTTTAAAAACTTGGATTGATGATAGCCTCTGAACTCCAGTTTCTAAGGTAAAAAAGTAATAAGCATAATACTGATAATCATGTACTAAAGAATGGAGAAAATTGCTTTAAGTTGTTTTTAAGTGAGAAAAAAATCCCAGCAACTTTCTCTCTCTTTTTTCCTGCCACTTCTCCCCTCACGCCCACCAGGTATCTTCAGTTTCTCTGTAAAAATAGATTTTAAATGTGCAGAGATAATGTCCTCTGGGGCTGAAGGTCCTGGTGTAGAAAGCAAATGTCTCAAAATTACTAACTAAAATAGGAAAAAAAGGAGCCTGACTTTTACAGTCTTAAATTCCTCCGGGAATTCTTTTAAGATAGCTTCAGAATGCAACAGCTTGTGAGGGAGCGGCATGGCCACTAGCCATGTTCTTGGCATCCAACTGGGCCTGTGGCTGTTCTCCACCAGCCCTTACCTGGAGACTCTGGGATGGCAGAATCACCTGAAGGTGCATTTTCACCACGGCAAGGGTCTTGTCTGCCAACTCCTTCCATCCAAAGGGTTGAATGGGACATTTCCTGTTACTCCACCTCTTCTAGAGCTATGGAAATGGATATGTAAAATATCCGTGCAGACTCAGATCGAAGGCCCCACCTCTAACTCCTCTGAATCATGGGGACTTTGTGAAATTTACTGCCCACAAGGGACAAAAGAGCAAAACAGATGGTAAAATTTCATGTGTTTTTTTCTCTGGAGAGTTAAAAATATCATCAATCATGTACTTAGAATTTGGCTGTAACAACATTTTTGTTATTCCATAAGTTGGGGCAGACTCAGAAAGTTTTTTAAGCCAAAGAGCATGCATGGATGCCTACCCCGAGGTAGACATCGTTTGTGGTACCTGGCAGCCCTGTGCATTGGTAGAACTCAGCTTCCCTTACAGCTAGTGCGCTGGGTGGCCCAAGCTCTATCAGTCAGACACATTGAGTATGAGACCTCAATTTGAAAGTGAGCTACTTGAGAAGGAAATGACAGATGGACTCCACTATGGTGACAGCAGACACCTCTAGCTTTTGGTGCGACCACGATTACAAGTCCTAGGAGTGGCATAGATGGATGGCAGGGGTCTTTGATTACTTCCCAGGCCAGTTCTGATGAAGGGTTTTGGACACCATTCCTGGACGATTGGTTTGGGTATGGTTTTCCATTTCTCCCAAAGACCCCTAATATTATTTTCATAAACTCTGTTTCTTTTTTATAAAGCAAAGGCATCTTCTGTTTCTTGCAGTTAAGAATCCTAAGTAAGAGTGCACCTATGGCTTTTTTTTTTCATGTGTATTGGGAGTGAAAAATATTTTGGCTTATCCTTTCTGTTCAAAGCCATCGACAGATTTAACCTGTCAGGAGACTAAGGTGCCAGAATTGCATGTGGGGGAGGTGGGCCTCTGAAGAAACCCGCAGAAGCTGTTTGGTGGAGCGGCTGATTTGCCTGAGCCCTGAGAGCTAACCACCTTTTTACTGAGAAGGAGCAATCTTGCTCAAAATATCGTGTGTGCCCCAAATCTGAAAACCTTACGGGCTGAAGAGGTAATTTCTCTGGGGATTTGAGACCCCTCCCTTTCTCCCTTTAAACCATACATGCACTACTGAAAGAATTTTGCATTAATTATTTTTGGTGTTGTTTCTCCTTCTATGTTAGATTGAAAAGTCTGACTCCATGTGTGAAGGAGAAGGTGGATAGAACAGATGCCTTGCATCTGATGAGATGCTTGGGGAGATTGTGGTGGGCTGGATACTTTTATTTTAGGTAAAAATTGCACAATATAACATACATATAGAAAATTATATAAAATGCGTATGACTTTTAAAGAGTAATAATAAAGTGAACACATATTGCTGTTGCTCAAAATGAGAATAAAAAGTATTGCCAATCATCTACCAGCCCACCCCCCATGGCTGCCCTGGAGCGCATTCCCCCGTACTCCCATTTTAGGACAACCATGACCCTACCTTTAGGGATAATCATTCTTTCACTTTTATTTGTAGTTTATGGCCTATAAAGGTACCACTGAAAATACCATTTAGTTTTTTCTGTTTTAAAACTTTATACAAATTTACCTCACGTGTTCCTTGTGTCTTTTATGCAACACTACAGTAGTAAGATTTGTTCATATCGTTGAATGTGGTTGTAGTTCTTTCATCTTCATTGCTGAGTAGCATTCTGTTGTGTGACTGTAGTACTGCTTCTCCGTTCTAGTGTTGATGAATGTGTGGATGGTTTCCAATATGTGGCTATTGCAAACAATGCCGCTGCGGACATGCTGAGTGTATCTCCTGATGTACACATGCAAGTGTTTTGTATGTATATGCCAGACAGTAGAACTGTAGGCTTATGGACATTATTCGCTTTTCTGAGTAATCCTTAACTGTTTTCTCAAGTGCTTTTTATCAGTTTACAGTGCTAACAGCAATGTAAGAGTTCCTCCCTTTTTGCCCATACTGTTGGAGTTTGTCATCTGGCGACTTTCTAATAATATCTCAGGTTGGTTTAGGTTACATTTCCCTGGCAGTACTTGTGAAGCATGGTTTATATTTTTATTTATTGAGTTATTGGTAACTAATTGGTTTATCGGGTATTTGAGGTTTCTCTATGATGAAGTGTACTTTCAAGTTCTCTGCTCTTTCTGCCTACTGGGTTTTTATTGTCTTAGTCTGGGAGGCCCAGAAAGCAGAGCTGGCAGCCAATGACTGTGGCCCGGTCCTTTGTCACAGAGAACACCTAGGGCAGCAGGGTGACAGAAAGGAGAGTGAGGCTGGGAGGCAGGAGCCACATGGGGCCAGTTTGCCATCAGTTTACTTTCTCTGCTTGAACAATAGATGCATTACATAGTTATGATGATTTTTAATACCCACTTATAATATTGATGTAGAAACATTGTTTCAGGAAACTCAATATTATAAAGATGTGAGTTTCTCACAAAATTTATGTAAATTTCTATTTAGTTTTAAGAGATAAATGGAGGGTTTTCGTTTGACTTTCATTTTTTGTTTTGCATGAAGTCAACTTGAGGAAAACTAAACTTCAGAAAATTAAAAAGAACAGTAATGAAGAAAGACTTGCCTATCCTATAATGACATGTTAGCTGGCACAGTATTTAGACACATCAGTGGTAGAGAAAGGGCCATTTAGAATCAATGAGGAAAAACAGAATTCCATAAACGATACAGAGACAAGTGGCAATCATAAAGACAAAGAAAAACAAAACAAAACAAAGCCGAAGCAAACAAAAATAAAATCTTAAAGTCATTCTTAACCGTGTATTTGACATGTCCTCCCCGCAAAATACACAGAATGGGGGAGGGTGGGAATACTCTATCCATTACACAAAAGCTAGAAACTATAAAAGAAATGGTTGGGAGCTCTGACTACAAAAAAACATAGCCTCTATTAGAAAAAACACACCTTATAAAATTTAAAAATAATTAAAAAAAGTATTTGTCTATAAAAGACAAAGAAGCCTTACAAATTGAAAAATAACATAGCGCAATTTTTAAAATTCACAAAAAATGCAAATGGTAATAAACATCAAAACTATGCAAATGCACACTAGCAATCAAATAACTTGTTTTTCAGCTGATAGGTTTGCAAAGATTTAAAAGATTCATGAAACTCAGAGTAGGAGAAGATGTGAGAAAGGAAGAAATTTCACACAAGTTTGATGGGTCTGTATATTGTTACAACTGTACTGTATATTGTTATAACTGTACTATGTTGTCATAATTACAGCATATATTATTAAAACTATGCTGTATATTGTTAGAAGTATGCTTAAAAATGGCCATACTTTTGAATCAGTTATTTCACTTTAGAAATTTATCACAGAGAAACAATGAGGCATTATGTAAGGGCATATGGACAGGACACTTATCCAAATGTTGTTCAGAATAGTGAAAAAAAAAAAGCAGAGTATCAGGTGTGTTTACTAGTGAGCGTTTCTTAAATTTTAATCCACCCATAGTAGACAAATATGAGAAAAGCCTGGTATGAAAAAAGAGATCAGTTTACCTCTATTAGTTGTAAGATATGATGACAAGTAAACATGGGGGTTTTGGGGTGGTTTTTTTTTCTGGCATAATTTTGGTCCCAGAAGTTTGTGCGGTTAATATGTGTTTGTAGGAAAACCACCCAGCACTTAGGGTTATCTCCAAGAAAGGACAGCATTGAGCAAGAATACATCCTAGGACCTCAGAGCTTGTCGTCATATGGGGAGGTGGGTCTTCACTCTCTACTGGATCTCAGAAATTGATGGAACAAGTGGGTGGTTTCGAGGGTAAAGACCAGCAGCATCCCAAGTGGAGTCCAAAGCGGGCAGATGAAGAAAAGGCCCCCTAGAGTCAGCCGTGTTTGTGAATGCAGCCTCCATGTGCGTGAACATCACAGAGGCTGCAGGCCTGTTGGTTCTCCCAGGAATCTAGATACTTGTCAGTGTAGGTAAACGTGTGCTAGATGTTGGAGGCTTTGCTGCCTCCACCCATCATTATCCCTGCCAAGTTTGCTCTTAGGTTGGAAGAAAAAGGGATCCTTGGCACTATCTGTGAGATGGATTGGGATTATAGGGATTCTGACAGTTTGTTAGGATAACTGAAATATTCCTCTAATCCCTTATACCTGCAGAGAGGGCGAGACCTTGGGGAGCAAGGCATGGCTCTCAGCTTTGACACCATTAACATTTCGAGTGGGTAATTTTGTGTTGCAAAAGAGAGAGAGAGTGAGAGGCTTGCTCTGTAGGATGTTTAACAACATCGCGGGCCTCTATCTGCTAGATGCCCCTCCTTGTGACAACCAAAATTGTCTCCAAATATTGATGAATGTCCCCTGGGGAAAAATTACCACTGGAACAGGGAGGATAATGTTTTGTAATGTGAGATGATATCTTTAAATAAGAGAAGTAGGTTACAAAGCAGGGCGATCTTACAAAGCATTTGGAAGATCCTATTTTTATTGAGAAAATGTGTATCTATGTATAGGTACACATTAAATGTTTGATTATGAGTGTTGTCAATTTTGTTTTATATGTATTTTGGTATTTTATAATTTTTGACATATAATTTTCACATTGAAAGAAAAACTTGGATATTTTAAATCTTTGTATTTGCATACATGCATAGAAAAAAATCTTGACATACAACAAAATGGTAAAGATAGTTACTTCTTAGTATTAAGATTTTTTCTTGTTTTTCTTAGTATTTTTTGAACTTCTTCCAGTGAACAAAGATTCATTTTGTAATCATAAACAAAGTACACAGAAGTTATTTCAAAGATAAATCCAAGATTCCAACTAGCCACTAGGTGCTTGCAGATAATTAGGCCCATTGAAACACATGCTTCTAACTTCAGTTGCTCAAGTCATTCTAACTCTTAGAGAATGGTTTAATGACTGCTCTTAGTGGAAAATAGATAGTAAGTCTTGCAAATGCTCACCACTCACCTCTTCACACCTGCATCCCAGCGGAAGGATCACTTCTCATTTTGATATGAAAATGAGCGCCATCGGTATCAGCCTCTTTAATTTTTCTATCCTCAAAATTTCTCTGCATGTTAATTTTTCTTTCTTTTTTAGCTTCTGTTTGCTGTAAAGAATGATCTATGCATTTTTTAATTCACAAGTTTTTTCCTCTTCCCTTTTTTTACTAAAATCAAGGAGCAAATCCAGAAGGAAATAATGAAGAAGGGTTTTCTTTCTTTAGACAACAGATCACAAGTAAGGCTCAGAATCTAAGATGGGCTGGGTGGGTTTTTCTCTATAAGGCTCCTTGTCTCCTCTCTCATGTTTTGTTAAGTAGGGAATCTGAGGGTGGGAAGTGGGCATGAGAAGCTTGACAGAACTTTTCCACCCCACCTGCCCTACCCTGGTTCTAGTAAATGTATTCACGCACACACACCTGCCCCATGTGATTCTTGTGGGGCTGTCTTCCACCCCTCCACCCCTCTTAGTATCACAGTAGTGATCACTGATTCCGGCTAGGCCAATCACATTCCCTCTGCCTGGAATTTGAATTACCATATGTGACAGCAGGTAGTCAAGGATGGATTATCTATCTGGTGGGGGGAGATCCCTGGAAATGCAGTGGCTTTTGAGGAGTAATTAGCTGCACACACCTGACTCCTTGCTCCTTCTCAACCCAGTCCAGCCCCAAGAGAAATGTCTCAATTTCTAGTTTACCGTATCTAGGTAGTGACCAAAATTTCCCAGTAAGTCCAGGGTTAGTTCCATAGCAGCAGAGAGTAGTAGACTATAGTTATTTCCAGCCTTTGTAAATGCTTAGAAAAGTCTCATTCGTACCAGGTGGAAATATGGTTGGCTGTGCCTTCAGACAAGCTTTAACCAGAAACAAAGAGGCAGTGATTAAGTTATTGAAAACCAAAAATGTGTCAGTGGTGAAAATGTGAGACATGAGCAGATCCAATAACATTTTGATTGAGTGAATACCATGGTCTCTACTAAATTAAAGGTGCAAAGTTTGAAGCACCAAGAATAAACCAGAAATAATTGGGTTTGGGGTGTATGGGTACCACAGTGGCAATTTTTCTTTCTCTGTTGGAGAGATCCCCAAACAGGAATATTTTGTCCAAGTTGACAGTATAATTTCATTAACATAGGAACAATTTTGAAGTAGAGTCAACTAGATTTTTGAAAGTCTATCAAATATTACCAGATTGCTTTGCTTTACTTCTAAAACATTAGGACTTTTGTATTCCTAAAAGGTAAGCTTGAAATAATCCTAAATTTTATTGATTTGAACCATTATAAGGTTTGATAATTCCCTGATGTTTATACTGTTCCTATCATACATACTTACCTTCAGCTTGTATCATAATATCCAATCATAAAAGCGAAGATCAATTCCACCATTTTATATATAACAGGCTAAAAACCATAGAGATGAAATGACTTGCCAAGGTCAACTAGCCAAATAATCTGAAAAATTAGGACAAAAACTCATCTTCTGAATTGAGGCTTATTTCCACCATGACAGTTATCAGTTATCTTGCCAGATTTAAATCAGATGACTCATTAAATTAGCATAATTGAATTGCTACTTCACTAAAAACATTTAGCACTTGGTATAGTGCTATGAGGAAATGCAGTTTGTGAAGAAATGACCCACTCTCAGGAGCTCCTCCAGCTACTCACAAAACTATGCAATGATTCCACCGCTGATATAAAAGAGTTGGATATAGTCTGAAGATTATGAATAATTGGAAATTAAATACAGTAAGTTATTTATATGGTCAAAGTATATGGGAAATATATATATATATACTCACTTTGGCAGCTACCAAAAGTAAAAATAAATAGCTGCCACCTGCCAAGACAATGGACACTAGATCATATAGTCACCTCTGCCCATGGGAACTCAGGATGTTACCACTGAGGTCAATGTTCGGACGTGTGACTACCAGTGCTCCAGTTAAACAGACTATAGCTCTCAGACATGGAGATGGTACTTGGAGCTGGTCCTTCCTGGATGGCCTGCTTACAGCTTCTCTTTCTTTCTTTTTTTTAATTGATTTTTTTTAGATTGAGAGAGAAGAAAGGAGGGAGGAAAGGAAGAGAGAGAGAGCGAGTGGGGGAAGAGAGAGAGAGAAAGAGAAAGAGAGAGAGAGAGAGAGAGAGAAACATCAACATGTTGTTCTACTTATTTATGCATTCGCTAGTTGCTTCTTGTTTGTGCCCTGGTCAGAGATAAAACCCGCAGCTTTGGCATATTGGAATGATGCTCTACGTTGTCTAAAGTCTATTAAACCGAAGTACAAGTGAACCCAATTAGCCAGCTGGACTTTTTAAAAAACAGAATAAAACTTTGAAATGTAAAGTTGGTGAGTTGACCAACTACCCTGAGACTCAGGATTTTCAAAACTAAAATGGGGAAAATAAGGGCAAGCCATGGCAGGCGGCCACCTCGATATCCGTACCTCATTAGAGCGGAGGGCTGGTGAGAGCAGACAGAATAAAGTCATTTTACCGTTACCAGACAAACCCACACACGATTTTGTTATATTTAGGTTTATGTATTGACCCTAAAAGAATCAATATTAAACCGCTCTTAATTTTAATTCAATCTGGAACCTTAAAAAAAATCCCATCACAAATTGAAGTCCATTAAGAAAATTGATATAAATTTGGTGTAAACTCAGAATCAAATCAAATTTCTTCAACAACTAGGTGCCATTTGACCACCTGGTGCATGAGGTGATGAACTGCCCCAGGTGACCTGGGACTGGGAGGGTCTCTGGATTAGTGACTTTTAGTCCTAAAACCAGGAAGTCCTAGGAGACCAGGCTGTTTCGTATCCTACTCATGATATATTTCTGAAGGAGTATTTAAGTTAAATTTGTGGAAAACTGAAGCTTCACTTTACAGATGAGGAAATGGAGGCCTTGAGAGGCTAAGCCAAGGCGTCATCCCATTTCATAGTGTCCGAGTCACACTTTGAGCGTGTCCAGGGCACCTAGCTGCCAGTCCAGACAAGCCTCTTCTTTACTGGGTTGTTTCCCCTTTCCAAGGTGGAAACACTGATTAAATCGCAGTGTGCTAGAAAGGCTATCTTCCCCAAAATTAATGCTAAATTTGTGGAAAGCTTGGGAGGGCTGTAAATAATCCCTTATCAACGCATCTCTGCTCTCGATTTATGAATCCTTCAACTTTGAGAGGTGGAGGGGAACGCCCTCTGAAGCTAATTGTGTTAGAGTTGGTCGAACTACTGAATGGCAATTGTGACATCACTTCTGTGGGCCCTGATTCATCATGAAAGCGACAGCAAAGAGTGGACAATAATGAGTGATGCGATACCTCACTGGTTCTCAAACTTCAGTGTATTAGGATCACGTTGCTTGTCAAAAAACAAGGCTGCTGGGCTCTCCCTCAAAGTTTCTGATTCAGTGGCTGAGCCTGGAAATTTGCATTCCTAACATATTCCCAGCTGATATTGCTGCGGGAGGTCTGGGGTCATACTTTGAAAACCACTGCTTTCTCCCAGTGACACACGCATACACACACAGCAGAATAGTCCTATTAGTGGAGAGGTCAGGTCAGGTATCTATTTTAACAAATGTGGTAATAATATGAAAAATTGCCAAGATTTACAAATTAAGGAAGGAATTTTTTTTCATATCTTTCTGTTTTTCCCCCAGTATCAAGTCTCAGTTTTGTGGGGTGAGAAAAGGTTTTACAAATCCCCATATTAAAAATTTTCTACTGCATTAGGATGAGAACCACAGGATAGCTTTTAAATGACTTCCTTGCAAATTGTGTTTTTATAGCCTTTCAGTAAAATACACCTCTAGAAAAAGCTTAGTAAGCTTACTTGTGAATCATTTACCACGGTTACAGCTTTTAACCCATCATTAATTTTCATAATAGCTAAAGTTTTATGACTCAAGTAATTAACTAAACAATGTTTCTCAAGCATTGTAAACAACTAGTTACACCAAGAGCTTTAATGTGTTTAACAAGACAGTAAATTAACAGATTTAGTGTCACTGGGAAAATTCTTACCTGTCCTTGGGTGTTAAGAGCTTAAGAAAAGCAAGTTCAGTCAAATCAGACATGTAGCTGCTTTGAGACTATCCCTCAGCCTTCAAAATCTAACTACTTTGTTATTTACTGTTCAGAAATTGACTTCTACCCTTAATGGCAAAGCATATTTATGATGTTATAGTTTTCTAAAAAGGAACATACAAAGTTTCCTTCTATAGCCTCTCAATTTGAAAGCGTATTTCATTACCACCTTTCCTCAAACTAAATCCCCGCATTTCCTTTAAAGCTGTTTTACCCAGCCATACTCCTATTCCTTTTTAGTTGAGTGATACTTCCTCAGTGAGGCCTTCAGTGATTCTCCCATTATGAGGGGGGACCCCCCAAAACCTGGAATTATCTTCTGGAGGGCTGGTCCCCTGTAGTATAGGTTTCCCCCCAGGTGACCATTCTGGGAACCCATCTGTGTCAGTATACCGGCTGGCGTTGTTATGAGACGCTGCATTCGGCTGCAGTGAATTTTTTTAAAGACTCTTTCAACATGGTTGCCCATTACGTGAAAGGTGATTTACGAGCGCATCTGGCCACAATGTGCTGAGTATTCGTCAATTTTTGACCAAAAACAGCATGACTTCTATGCCCTACTCTTCCTATTCACCCAGTGTCCTCCTGAATGACATTTTTTTGTTTGTTTGTTTCCCTGATGAAGAAAGTCCTGAAGGGAAATGTTTTTGCTGACGTGGAAAAGGTGAAACAAAAAATGGCAAAAGCACTATAAGGCGTCAAAATTGCCAAGTTCAAAAACCATTTTGGGCAGTGGAAAAAAAGTCTTGATAGGTGTACTGCATCAAATGGAGAGTAATCTGAAGGTGACTAAAGTTTAAACATGTAAGAATAAATACACAATTTCTTATAAATAAATTCCAGGTTTTTTTGGAAACAAAATAAAAATTGCTCAGGGCAAGATCAGGAAGGGTAAGCACAGGGACCATGCCGGTTTTTGGTCAAAAACTGCTGAACACTCATTGCAGTGTGTGCAGGTGTGCTCCTGTATGACCACCCATCCTGAATGGGCAAATGCATTGAGTCTTCAAAAAAAATTTGCTGATGCCAAAGACAACCTCTCACAACAACACCAGCTGGTACACTGACACAGATGAGTTCCTGGAATACCCACCTTGGGGAGAAGCCTGTACTACAAGGAGCCAGCCCTCCAGAAGGTAACTCCATTTTGGGGGGGTTCCCTTCATAGACTCTATACTTTTAAAATGACATCAATAATTTGTAAATGAGTATTGCTTGCTGTCTCTAATTGAATTTTTAGTGATAAAGCAGCATCATTTTCCACTTTTCCATTGTGTATTTGGTAACAGTTTTAAATTTATATTTGGTAAATATTTTTTAAATCAATGTTTTTATTCAATATACCCAATAATTCACAGAAGCCCAAACTTCATGGAAGTTGGAAGCTATTAAAAAATGAGTGGTGTTGAGATTTTTTTATTTATTGTTTACTTATCAAGTTTTACAATATGCAGAAAAGAAAAAAGTATATTCTAAAAGTTCTGTCTTTTTAGGATTTTGTGTTGTTATAAGCTCTTATGTTTTCTGCATACATTTGTGGCCTTATTGTATCCCTGAATCCACAAATTTTTTTGTCTAGATTTGGTTATGGAAATGATCTACTAGTGTATGTTTGCATAGTCATGTTATTCTACTGGAAAAAAATCCCAAATGGTTCACAACATGAAACATTTATATTTGGGAGAAACTGTAATTCTATCAATAATTTTATTTGTTTTACATTATTTATAATAGGTGTTGAGAATGACAGAAATATTTATTATTTTTACTTTATTTAAAAAGATTTCATTTAGTACATATTCTATAATTTTACTTATTTTATATACTCAACTGTTATAAGATTTTGCTTTCATTGTTGGTATTCTGAATTAATATTCTAACAAAATAACAAAATATTTTTATGAAGTGTATCAGGCTTAACAGTAATATACCTATATGCTTTTTAGCTTTCGTGCTCTGTGTCTCTAATAGCTAAATATTTCTAATTTCGGTTTTGAATATTAACATTATTTTTTGATGGACATTTATAGTTCTTTATTTTACAAAGAGCGCATGATATGCGCCTCTGCCAATGCCAGAGCCTAATCTCTCTCTCTTTTAATCCCCAAAGAGTTTAGCATATCGATTTCTTAGAAGTAGATTTGAGTTTAATATGTTTCTGAAACTTACCCATTCTGTCTTTCGGAAAATTAAAATTTCATGCTTGAAGCGGATATCAGTCAATGAGAGAGACTGCTGTTTAATTGAACTACATAGTCGTGTAGTTTTATGAGCAGAAAGAATACTGATTTTAATGGAGACTTTTTTGTAATCACCCCGTTTTCCTTGAAATTCATCTTTTATGATTGAGATGGAGTTAAAATAAATTCATATTCTGCTCCATTAGGGATATAACTGTGAGTTATTAGCTTTAAAAATAGAAATATTAGAAATACCCAGTAGAAATTAACTAAAATATTTTCCTTGTCTTCCAGCTATTTCCCCACATTTTAAAAGTATATAAATATTATATTTTATTTTCCTTTTAAACACTGTGTCATTTTCTGTTTTCCAATTCTGATTCTCCATACAAGCAGTTCTATTTTCCATCAGGAACAAATGTTTTATCTTAGAATTTATAACACTTTAACCCACTTAATTTTAACAGTGATTAATTTTTATACTAGTGGAATTTGCATTAAAAATAATTACTAGAATAAATTAGCATAATTATGTTTTTACAATGTTTATTTATAGATTATTAAAGTTAAATATGCTCAGTTGCTACATAATATTTAATGACATAATTAAAGTACTTGTAAATTTTATTTTGGTACTCAAGAGCTCCATTCAGGTGTGTATATAAATGACAGAACATAGAAATTGCAATCTGAAATGCCAAATTTAGCCAAGGCACTAATAACAACAATGAAGAATAGTAGCTTCTTTTTAGTAGCATGGGTTACTTGAGACGTTAGATCAACAAGTTGTGTTTTTTTTCATTTTTTTAAATTGGGTAAAATACACATAACATCAAACTTACCATCCTTACCATTTTTAAGTGTACAGTTCAGTGGTGTTAAATGCAGTCATAATGCTATGGAATCATCACCACTCTGTCTCTAGGACTCCATCTTTTTCTTTTTTCTTTTTTCAAGATTTTATTTATTTTTAGAGAGAGGGGAAGGGAGGGAGAAAGAGAGGGAAACATCAATGTATGGTTGCCTCTTGCAACCCCCCTACTGGGGACCTAGCCCGCAACCCAGGCATATGTCCTGACTGGGGAATCAAACCAGAGACCCTTTGGTTTGCAGGCCGTCACTCGATCTGCTGAGCTACACCAGCCGAGGGTGGGACTCTTTTTATCTTATACCCATTTAACAATGCCCCACTGCCCCCCTCATGTGCAGCCCCTGGCACACACCATTATACTTTCTGTCTCTATGATTTCAAAAATGTATTTCCATTATTAAGCTGGTTCTTGCCTTGTATTATAAATTTTCAATATGAAATTTTCAAGACAAATTTAACCCTTTAGAGTTAAGCACTTTATTTCTGTCACCTCGAAGACTGGCAGAATATACTCATTTGACAAGTTGTCTGTCAGAAATTTTCAAAATTGTTTTATGAAACTGCTTAATTATAATAAAAAGTTTTCAAAATAATGAAAATGTAAAGATATAAATGGCGCCATTAGATATGGCATCTGTGTGTAGTGCACAACCTGAACAACCAAAAGTGTTGTCACCCTAGCAAAGAAGTTGGAGGAATAAATAGTGTAAACATGTTCTTGAGAAGATGTGCACAGAGAGATATTTTGTATATAAAACAACTAGAACAGGAACAGAATCACAGAAATGGAGATCACATGAAGGGTTATCAGCAGTGAGGGGGTAGGGGAAGAATGGGAGAAAAGGTACAGGGAGTAAGAAGCATAATTAGTAGGTACGAAAGAGACAGGGGGAGGTTAAGAATAGTATAGGAAATGGAGAAGCCAAAGAAGTAACACATGATCCATGGACATGAACTAATGCCGGGGGAAGGCTGCAGAGCAGAGGGGAACAAAGGGGAGAAAAAATAAAGAGACAACTGTAATAGCACAGCCAATAAAATATACTTAAAAAATTTTTAAAAACCCTATGTTTATAGTATATAATTAGAAGTTCCTTTCCTCTTTCTGTAGATAAGTTGAAAATACTTGAGGTTCAGGACTCACAATGATGTCTGCCTTTATATTAAACACTTAAAAATGCTAATAAATGTTTTCAATGCTTTCCAGTGAATAATATTCAAAGTATGATATATTATACATATACAAGTATATATGTCTGTTTATACAGTATACATAAAATTTAAATATTAATGTTAAAATTAATATTAATAATTAAAATTCAGCTTAAGAAATACCCCTAGATTCTTATGAAGTTTTTACTTGCTATATAGAAGTTATATGCAGCTACATGCACTTGCACAGGGAAATCAGCATGTAGACTTTAAAGGGAAAGGAAAATGAGAGGAAATAGTGGAACAATAAGTTAAAATATATTTTGAACTTTTAAAGTTAAAATTATCAGCTTGATGGCAGAGTTCAAACAATCCCTTTATTTTTTTTTAATCTTATAAAACCTTCACAAACACCAAACTGATCATTAACAGATAATTATATCCCTAGTAATTGGCACACAGTACGTTTTCCACATAAATTTATTAAATGTGATCAAATGCAAGGTACCATAATATATCTTGTATTTCTTCTCTTCACAATTCTCACTCTTGTAATGTTGAAAAAAATCTGTAATTTACTTCTGTCCACATCCTGTGGTCTTTCCTGCCATCAGTTGCCTCCAGAACTTCTGAAATATTTTGGAATTTTACACTTCCATATTATATATACATATTTTTTATCCATTCCTTGGTGATGGCCTTCAACTTCTTGCCTCCACAAGCAGATAACTAAACTTTTAGGTTTCCTTACTTGTAAATTTCTTGTCTATTATCCATGCTTAGCAGGAATTCCTGTCTTTTTCTTGTTGATTTAAAGTAATTTTTTGTATATTCTAGATACTGGTCACTTGATGTTTCTTTCAGCCTGAAATTGTCTGTTACCTTTGTCCATTGAATGGAGGTTGTAAATTTTGATATAATCAAACATCTCTTTTTGCCCTTTTGATTTATTCATGGATGGCTAATCCACAGCCCACAGGCTGCATGTGGCCCAGGGTGGCTATGAAAGCAGCCCAACACAAAATCATAAATTTACTTAAAACCTTTTTTTTTTGCTCATCAGTTTTTGTTAGTGTTTGTATATTTAATGACCCAAGAGTGGCCCAAAACAACTCTTCTTCCAGGGTGGCCCAGAGATGCCCAAAGGTTTGACACTCCTGTTAGGGTTTTAATTTTGAAGTTCTTTTCTTTAATTCCACTTCAAGCCACAATATGTTCTATATTTTCTTGTATTAACTTCAAAATCTTAACTTTCACACTTTTTTTTTCTTAAATATATCCTGACTCTATGAGATATTAACCAGGTACCCATTTTTATTTCTCTCCACAGATGAGTCAGTTTTTTTTCTGCACTACACAGGGTTCTTTTCATATTTGTTTGTGATTTCATCTTAATAATAAAATGATCTCATAGATGTACTTTTTTTTGAAGTCCTTATTTTGTTTTATTGGTTAGTTTCTCAGTTCTTGAACCAATGCTATAATTTTGGTCTTATATTCTTAATATAGGGTAGGGCAAGTTTACTCCCTCATTCAAAATGAACTTACTTGTAATCTGCTTTTATTCTTTCATTTACATTTTACTTTATTGAATTTCTAAAAAATTCCAAGAAATTCTTATATGGGTTTCATTGGATTCATATTGTTTTAACTTGAAATTATTGTAATATGAAGTTATTCACATGGAATATATTCCAATTAAAGATAATTTTCTATGTCTTTTATTAGTTTTAAAATATTTTCTTCTTAGAGTATTTGTGTATTTTTTATTTTTAAATATTTTATAATGTTCCTGTTGGAACTGGTTTCTTATTTTTATTTATAATTTACATTTGGTTATATATAGGGTAGAGAGATTTTTTCCTAAGGTGATCTTGTATCCACCAATTTTACTAAATTCTATCCTTATTTATGGTAGTTTAAAAAATTCTGTAGGGTTTTCTAGGTGCATCATCACTATCATCTCCAAACAATGGCAGCTCTCCAGTTCTTAAACTATTTCATTTTTATTCACAGCATTGGTTGGGATTTAGGCATAGTGATGAAAATGGACATCACTGTCTTGTTTTTCATCATGAAGAGAATACACCTGAAAATTCTCCAATAACTATTATATTTCCTCTAATTTCTTTTACAAATATTATCAAATAGATGAGAGTTTTGGGCTTACCAATCATAAATAGATGTTGAACTTTATCAAATACTTTTTAAAAAACCTCCTGAGATAATCACAGTTTTCTCCTTTAATCTATTAATGTGGAGGATTACATTGACAGTTCTTCTGAAGGTGAACCATTCTCTTATTCCCAGGTAAATACTGCTTGATCACAATTATATTTTCTTAGCTTACATCTTATTTAGACCTTTTTGATTCTCACCTTTATTGAATGATTGAAAAGGGTTATACTTTTACTGTTCCAATTTTAATTTTTAATGCTTTTTAAATAATTTATCATCTGCCTAAGCTTTCATATTTATTAGCATATAACTTTTCACAAATTTTCTTTTACCATTTAAAACATTTCTATTTCATTTGTGTTTATTTCTCATTTTTTCACTTCTATCTTGTTTATTTTTATTAGCTCCCATATTGTTGACCAGTTTTGCCATAAGTTTAATTAATCCTTTAAAAGGACCATTTTTAAATTTTGTTAATACTATCTATTGATTTTTAAGAATTCTCATGCCATTGCTTCCTATCTTTGTCTTTATTATTTCTTTCAATCATATTTTTTTTGGATTTCTTTGTTGCTTTTTTTCTAACTTTTCAAGTTGAGCTTTTAGTTTGTGGTTTTTAACTTCTCTTATTTCCTAGGTCAAAGTATTTAAAGCTATAAATATCTCTCTCTGTGTTACTTTAGCTGTGTCAAATAAATTTGGACATGGGGTGTTTCATTGCCATTTAGTTTTAAGCATTCCTTATTCCCTTTTTATTTCAAGAGTTGTTCAGCAATGTATAATTTAGTTTCTACACCTACAGGAATTTAAAAAATCTGTCCTCATATTATTAATTTCTAATTTTATTGCATTATGACCAGAGAATATACTGAGTCTGTGAAATTTATTAAAGTTATCCTTGTGGCCTACTGTGCAGTCAGTTTTTATAAACATTTCTCACGTACTCAAAAAGAATGCTTTCCCTGTTTTTGTTTATTTGTTTGTTTGTTTTTGACTGACGTTTCCATATATATATATCTAGTATATGAAACATTAATTGAATTGCCCTGATTTTTCACATACCTGCTTACTTTTTGTCTATTTCAGCTTCAGGTTTCTAAGACTGGTGTGTAAGAGTCCTCAACTGCAATTATTGATAAATATATTTCTCCCTAAATTTCTGCAAATATCCTGAAGCTGTATTGTTTTGAGAGACTCGGTTTATGATGGCTAAAATTCTTATTCCATTATGTCTTTTACCAGTACATAATGTTTCCTCTTTCTTTCTTTTCTATTTTTGTCTTCAATTAAATTTTTGCCAGATACTAAGGTTTCTATTTTAACCTTTGTTAATATTTTATACACCTTTTCATTCTTTTATTTTTAGTTTTTCTGATCTTTTATTTTAAATGTGTCTCCTTTAAACAACATGTTGTTAGATCTTATGTTTTAAATTTAAACAATGCCCTGGCTGACTCTGCTTGTCCCCAGTGCCTTCTATATAGCTGCCTTGTTTTGAGGTTTTTTGGCATGTTACCCAAGTTTTTACAGATGTTCTCATTGGGGGGCTTATTCTAAATCTAGCTACTTTGCCATATCTGAAAACAAAAGAAATGCATTTCAAAAATAAAATTCGTATCTTGAAAAATATCTTACTTGTTACACTAAATGAGACTGAGACCATTTTTGAAGGAAATAGTACACTTTTCGAATAAGTATTTTGGTAGCAGTTAGATATAGGGAACATAATACATTAGTTAGTTCAGAATGCTTTGCATGTCAATGAATGCAATTCACCAATCACTTTATCTTTCATGTGATTTTTATCATCGGAATCTTCTTTACCCAAAATAAATATCATATACTATTTCTGAAAATTTATGTTATGGGGACATTAAAATCTGTCATAGTCCCCAAGGCGAATTGGTGTGCAGAAGAGTATTACATACATGGCGGAGATAACCTTCCTGGACAGAAATGTAAAAGAGGGGCTTCTTAGTACATAAGTATCAAATCAATCACTTTACCCATAATTCAAGGCTATCCTAGGATTTCAAGACTCATTTCTACATATATTCCATGTCTTGACCATTATGACCAAGGCTGATATATCAGTTCCCATGCAAAATACTTAGGCAGATCTCTGGTGACAATGGCTTTGTAAATTTTATATCATATAAACCAATGTTGATTGGCCTAAAGCAGTTGGTATAAAGTAAATGTGTAAAGTGACTTTAAAATCTTCTTTGAAAGTTTGTTTTCTTTAAAAAAAAAATCACTTAATCCATTAAAAAGTACCTTTTTGAATACACAGAATTGAAAATACCGAGAAAGCAAAGTAAATATAGATCATCCTTGGGTCTACACCCGCCCTCCATTGGTGAAGCAGCAGGAAGAGACCAGCAAAGACACAATTATAATCCCCAATCAATTTTTAAAGAAAATCAAGAATGCCTTAAGTTTTTCAATCCAATTTTCTGCAGTCCTAATGTGAGATAGAAACATATATTTGAGATTGCATGATTTATTTGCCCTGGATGCAACAAAGATGTGGGAGAAACAAAGAAACATGGCTGCTGTTCTGAACTTCTCTGCACACAGGTCAGGCTTAGCCACTCTTATGTAAAACCCCAACCCCACCCCTTGTACTTATTGGACAAACCTCTCCCAATCTTTTCTCTTTGACTCAAGATAGAGCTGGCAAAGACTACTTGTTTTCTGTGCTTCATTAATTTTTCATGTTATTTACATAAAGTTTTTCTCATTTTAATGTAATGACTTGCAGAAAGTGCCCTTTTTTACTGAGGAATTGGGGTTGAGGTAATCTACTGAGGTGGTTGCTGGGTACCGGTTCAATCTGTGTGGGGACCTCAGCTCTATTCGGTTGAATTCCAACTATGGTCTTGGCTCATCACATTTAAAGTCATGAGTGTTGAAAATACAAAATGAGTCTCTTTCCTATATACTCCTTAACTGGGAAAGGATTCTTTGACATTCTACCCAGCACATTCTATTTTCATTAATTAAAAATGCAGCCTTATATTAAATAATATATATGTATATATATGCCCATCACACACAAAACTCTAATACTAACAATGTATAATGCTTCAATATATTTTCCAAACTGATATTAGTCCTTTCTTAGAACAATAAAATCTGATATAATAAATATAATAAAATTCCCTTCTTCTTTGTATCATCTCCCATCCTAGATAATTCCTTTGTTTGTTTTGATTAAAATGGAAAAGATTATTGAATACCAGTTGCTGAGGTTAAAGATTGAGTTAAAAATATATGTTATTATTTCATTCTGGCATTACAACAAATAAAGTCACCTTATCCATGTGGTTTGCACTTTAGAATGTTATTTTTTCTTTATACCTCTGGTCCTAAGCAATTTTCATAAAACTATGAGATATTAGGTTCTCATTTAGTACAATGTTAATTTGACCAAGTTACAGATAATACTGTAATTGAACAGATAGGTATAGGCACAGTGGGATTATCATGTTCAAATTCAAAGGCAATTGCAGAATGTTTTGCTCCTCAAATTCAGAAAATATGATTACTGAAATTAGTGTCTCAAATGATTAATAAAATTTTACAAAGTTTATTCACATATATTATACCATTTAGAAAAACAAAGATCTACTATGTGTATCTTTTCAACTTTACTATTAAAATATATTTGAAATAAGGTATAGAAAAAATAAGTAACTAGTAAAAGTTAAACATTAGTCATCATTTCTAATTGTCTAGTTACCAAACCAGGTCAAGTATAAAGAATATGAATTGCTCAGAATTATCTGAAATTAAAATAAAGCTCATTAGGAAAGTTGTAAAACAAACAAATAAACAAAGAAAAACAAAGATCAAAAGAGAATATATAGAAGTGGAGATTCTTAATAAGCCTGGGAATGGGAGTGCAGTTTAAAACCTAATATCAGTTTTCAAATTGATAGGACCTCCAAAGAAGACAGATATTCACCATAAGACGACAAGAGGAAAACAGATATTAAAATTCATGTAATTTAGGTTTACATTAAGGAATTATTTTTCAAGAATATGTCTTATGTAAGTATTAAGTAACTGAGATGACCCCAAAATCTATGATTAAGAACTTTATTTCTCAGTTCTGTCTTAATGAAGGATTAGTTCAAGAATGTTGAACCTCAAATCCCAGTTCTGAGGACCTTATTTACTTATGGGCTTTAGGCTCCTTGACCCTTCTGAAATTATATGCAAAGTCTATGCAAAGAGGAAAAGTTGCTCTAGAGAGGGCTCATAGTTGGCATCAAATTGTCAAAATGGAGCCGCACACGACGCCATCCCCCTCTCCCAAGTTACAAACCAGTGGAGAAAATGATTTCATCGACTTGTTAATGGAGCTGAGCGTGAAGACGTATTTCATCCTTTAATGCCTTAAACAATGACTAAATTTAATCCTATAAATAGATATGAAAGACAAAAAGAAAAATGCAAACAGAGAATTCCTCCACTGAGAAAACATTTATATTTAAATAAATTGTCACTTTTTATAATTGTTACCTGACAAGTTTCCTAGATAAGATTTTGATACACAGCCAGGAAAGTATCAAACTTACTCAGATAGAGGTCATACCCTCTCATCTTCTTGAGGATTATCCTAATTTTAAATCACTAAGCAAGAGAAATAAAACAATTTTGAGAATGTGAATCAAGGATTTGGACTTTAGCTTAATGCCATTTGAACTAAATTTTCTTCATCTTGCCAAAGTGCTGTCACGAGCACTTCTGATATCATACTTCAGTCATGTTGTTGAAAGATTAAGACTCATAGTTAGATTTTATTATTAGAAAAACTAAAGTTATTGCTATTACTGCTCAGTTTTTATGTCACATATTTTCCTTACAGATAAGTGGGCCATAAAATAGACGAGCTACTTATCAGTCTTTTTATGACCTTTTCCCAATCCAGAAAACACTGCAGTCAATTTATTCTTTTTGCAGGAATCCTAAGTCAACATGTCTTTATGCCTCTTGAGTCATTCTTGGCAGGGTGTGGAGTAGTTGATCATGTTTTCTTACTGCAGGATAACAGAAGCTACAGAGTTATCTGAAACTTTTTACCATGTCTCTCAGAAATCTTCTATTTGCAAATCTATGATTTAATAATGCTACAAAATTTTAACTGGGGCTTTGCTGGTAACAATTAATTTAAAAAAAATCTGGTCCTCCCCGGTACCATACCCTTACTGCCTCCACACACACTTTCCCCCACCCACTCTAATTGTCATGTTCAAAACTCTTTGCTACCAGTCTTCACTCTTAAAGGACAGTTTGGCTGGATGTAAAAATGTTTGGCTTGCACATTCTTTTCATTGGTATTATGCAGTTGTTGGGTCACTGTGCTCAGGTATTAAGTGTGGCTGTGGAAAGGTTGGAGGCTTGGTTTTCTTCCCTTTTAAGAATTGATCTCATTTTGCTGCCTCCAAAATTCTTTCTTTATTTTTAAATGTTAATATTTTTAATAGTATGTATCTTAACACTGACTGTCCTGGGTTAATTTTACTTGTATTATGATGTTCCGTTTTAACATATAAAATTTAAGTTTTGTTTTAGGAGAGGCTTATTGAATTATATTTTTCATATTTGTTCTATTCTATTGTTTCAGTTTTCTTCTTCAGAAATCCACCCCCCAGTTGAGCCTTATGTCCTCTGTCTTTTTCTTTTTTAAAAAACTTTTATTAGGAAACTGAAGAACTGGTGTGTGCCGCCCATGGACATGGACTAAGAGGTGTGGGGTCGATGGGATGGGGTGCAGGGCAGAGGGGATGGGGGGGAATGGAACAGCTGTAATAGCAATAAATAAATAAATAAATAAATAAATAAATAAATAAATAAAAATAAATATTTTTAAAATTTCTTTTATTACGTTTGAGTTACTTTTTGGTTGTTCCACTTCCATCCTCTATGTTCTGTGTTTTTCTATGGTATCTATTTCTTTTTCGTGGTCCTTGTAGTTTTTTAAGAAATGATTTCATCTCTTCCTTTTCTGAGTTTTATCAGTTAGTATTTCACCTTCGCTTGTCTTCTGGTCCCATCCTCTGACTCCTATTTCAGCTTTGTGGTCTTCATAGCTTTAAAGAAATTTCATGTTGGAGTATTGGTATTATGTTTATATACAGGGAATTTTGCTGCTTTTTCACTTTGTTTCCTAGTAGCTCATTGGTCTGGGTGGTGTGTGTATCTCTTCTTTTTTTTTTTTACTGTTTTTATTCTTGCCTTTTAAAAAAATAAACTTCACTTTTTAAAAACAGGTTTAGATTTGCAGAAAAATTGTAAAGTTAGTACAGAGAGTATCTAAATATCCACATCCCTAATTTTCCCTATTATTAGTGTCTGACATTTGCACGGTACATTTGTCACAATTAATGAACACATATGAATACACTACAAGTAACTAAAGTCCATACATTATTCAGATTTCCTTATTTTTAAAATCTAATGTCCTTTTTCTTTCCAAAGAAACATGCTATCTATCTGCTCCCTTTAATAACTCCCTCTATCTGCTATCTATCCACTCCCTTTAATAACTAGTTGTTATTGTTCTTAGACTGTGACAGTTTCTCAGACTCTTTTTGTTTTTGTTGCCCTTGATTGTTTTTGAAGAATGCTAGTCATATATTTTGTCTCTCGAAATAAAGAATGTCTCTCAATTGGGATTTGTCTGATATTTTTCTCATGGTTAGACTGGCATTATGACTTTTGGGAAGAAAGACCAAAGATGAAAAATTTCATTTCTATCATATCAGATGAAGAATAATATCACTTAATCATTGTTGATACTGACCTTGATCATCTAAGATAGTGTTTGTCAGGTTTCTCTACTGCAAAGTTATACTTCCCTCCTCCTTTCCAATGTACTTTTTGGAAAGAAGTTACTACGTGTAGCCCACCATAAGAAATGGGGAGTTACGCTTATCTCCTTGAGGACAGAGTCGGGTTAGGAATTATTTGGGATTGTTTCTGCATGGGAGGTTTGTCTTTTCTCCCCCATTCATTTATTTATTCAGCCATTTATTTATATTATGAATCATGATTATTTATTTAATACTTTAGTTTAATCCAATACTACGATATTTTGTTGCTCAAGCTGTTGCATTTTTGCCCAGTGGAAGCTCTTTTGGAAACTCCTGTGCCTTTTTGGCATACTCCTATCATCTTGGGTTCTTTCTTTCTTTATTTGCACTTCATTACTTTCTGGCATTATGAGGTATTCCAGCTTCATCTTGTGTATTTACCTCCCCATGGCTGAGAATCCACCATTTTGTCAAGGAGTTATGGTTTCTTTTATTGGAGAATGATATTAGAAATCAAAACCTTAGCACTGGGTGTGTTTGATACTACTGGATCATTGATCCTTCTAGTCCCTCCTCAGATGAGAGAACAAGGAAATGTATGTGTGTATACTCACCTGGATTTGTGTCGATAAATATTTCTATATGTAATCATTGTATTTATATTGAATTAAACATGAGTTCATATTGATGTCTCAACTACTTATCCATTACTTCATGGATCATTCTGGTCTCCTCTTCTTATCTGTAGCCTCCTACTCCATCAGTGGATCCGCGATCCATTTATTTAATTGTTTAATTCCTATGTACTAGGGTAGTAGTATCAGAATTGTTCATCCATACCCCTATTGTTGATTAACAGCTTGATCAGCTAGAGCACAATTGTTATGTACAATTTTGTTGCCTTTAATTTTATAGACTCTCTTCATTTCAAAATGTTCTCAGGTCAGTAACTTTTCCTTCCACTCCCTTTAATAAAATTGTTTTATAACTTTTCAACACAGTTAGATTATTCTCACATTATGCATCCCATACTAAATGATTTTTTCAACATTGACATAACATTAAAGTTTACTCTTGGTAATCTAAAGTTCTATGGATTTTGTTAAATACATAGTGTCACGTATCCACCATTATAGTATCACACAGGATACCTTCACTATCCAAAAATCTCACTTATTAAAAAATTCTCCCTTTTTTCTGAACTACTGGCAACCACTAATATTTTTGTTATTGCTATGGTTTTGCCTTTTGCAAAATGACATATAATTAGAAACATGAGGTTTTTGTTGATATTTTCTGGGGGAATTCTCTACATACACAATCACGTCATCTGCAAACAAGGATAAATTTATTTTGTCCTTCCCAATCTATATGTCTTTATTTCCTTTTATTGTCTTATTATACTAGCTAGGAGTTCTAGTATGGTGTAGAATAGAAGTTGTGAGAGAGGACATTGTTTCCCTTTTCCCAGACATCTAGTCTCTCACCACTAAGTAAGATATTAGCTATAGGTTTTTAAAATATATGTTTTATTGATTACACTATTACAGTTGCCCCAATTTTTCCCCCTTTGCCCCTTCTACCCAGTACCCTCCCATTGCCTCTAGCAATCCGTTCCCTGAGTTCATGTCCATGGGTCATGCATGTAAGTTCTTTGGCTACTCCTTTTCCTATACTATTCTTAAACACCCCTCTATCTATCTTTGTACCTACCAATTTGTACTTCTTGATCCCTGCACCAGTTCCCCCATCTCCCCCTTCCCCCTCCCAGCTGATAATCCAACAAATGACCTCCATATCTGTGAATCTGTTCCTACCCTGCTTGTTTGCTTAGTTTGTATTTTATATTCAGTTGTTGATAGTTGTGAATTTATTGCCATTTTAATATTCATAGCTTCGATCTTTGTTTTCTTATAGTTTTTTAATAGTTGCTCTTTATCAAGTTGAGGAGGTTTTCCTATTCCTAGTTTGCTGGCAATTTTTATCGTGAATGAATGTTGGATTTTGTCAAATACATTTCAACATCAGTGGATATAATCCTATTATTTTTCTCCTTTAGATTGTCTATTATTATTATTATGATGTGTATTTTGAAGAATTGACCCTTTTAACATTGTTAATTTTTCTGGCCCTGAAGTCTGCTTTGTCTGAAATGTATACAACCAGTAGGAACAAGTGAGTTCCCATGGTCTTCTGCTTTGTTGCTGCCATTATGGACTGTTCTAGATAACAGGGCTCTCCATATAACCTCGCTTCCTTTGCCTCACAGAACCTAACTGATCCCACAGTCCTTCTGTCACAAACACCAAACTTGCTCAGGCCCGTCACTGGCTGCTGCTATCAAGGGACATAATCCCTGTCTTCTGAGACATCCCTTTTCTTTTTCAAAAGGTGGCACTTTTTTGAGACTTGCCTTTTCTGGATTCCACTCAGAATTTTCATACCTTTCTTCACCACCTTCAGCTATTATGCCCTGGTATTAATTTTTGTTCAAATAGATTTTACTCTCTTTTGTTGTATTTTACGAATTTGTCAAACACATGTTGATTTCTAACATTTGAGAGCAAAAGGCCTCATCTGCACTCCCTAGTCTTCTCCGCTGCATCTGGTAGCTTCCTGTACAGGACCTGGTCTCAGTTTCTTTTGGCCACATTTACACATAATTTGGAGTTTGTGGATTTTTCTCTGTCTCCTACTTTCACCAAAGATGTATTTCATGGCTTTATTTTTGTTCTCCTTGTTGTTCTATTTGGTTTCCGGGAGAAGTGGGAAGATTTAAAACTAAGCAGTTGCCATGTTCCTAACCTCTGTACCGAATTTGGAGATAATAAGAAACATTAAGAAACAACAGGGAAGTGAACACCTGAGGCATGGCGTTGCCTGGTGCAGAGAGCAGTCTAAATGGTGCCCTCTGCAGTGGCCTGGTAGAATAGCCTTTTTAAATGCACAGCTTTCTGTCCACTGTCCTTATTTCTGTAATCTAAAGATTGTGTTCTTTTTCTTCCTGATGTTTTATGCCCCCAACTTGGGTTTTGATAAAGAAACAGGTAGTAGTGTAAGTGCAAAGTAATTTGCTATTACTTGGAAGAATTGGGCTTTGAGAATTTGATTTTGATGAAACAGTACAAAAAAAAAAGGCAATTAAACTGGTATTTACTTTGCTGTAGATTTTTTTATCCCTTTTACCCATGAACCGTGACTATATAAACAAGTGATTGTAAATGATTCTAAAGTTTCTTTCATCCACCTAAAAACACATACATTCACACAGGGAAAATTTTTTAGATATACATGGGCATTCTGATAAAGTTTTGAATAGGGAAATACTTCCTTAGTAGTTTATGCCACTTTCCTTCTTCAAGGCAGAAAACCTTAAAATAAAAATATCTTCGATCAATACAATTGCACATGGTTTTCACATTGCCTCTGAGTAATTACTTAGACAGTTATAATAAAATATTTTAAATGCACTTGCGTTTAAGCATATAATTAACCGGGTCCATACAATTTGTGTTTAAAAGAAATCTGGCAACTTGTTGAGGAAACTAACAGAAATAGAAAAATCTGTTCTCAATAGAAGCTATTTTATTGAGCTTCTATAAGAAGTGCATGTCAGAGGAGAAATGGGATTGGTACGATGTCAGTTATACTTTATTACAGCATTAGAGATAAATGACATGATTTTCAGTGCCTCATTAGCTCTCCCACAGAAGCTGCTAACCCTGACCTATACATCCTATTTAACTGCATGCCTTAGCCCTGGAGTGCTAAATTTATTAAAAAGACTTGCCGAGTCTTTATAAAGAGAGCTCCAGAGGGCTTAGCACAGCCTCTCTAGTCCTAAGAAGTAAAGACTGGTGAGTTATTTTACAACTGGAAATAAAATGTTTGGGACCACAGACTCCAGAAAAAAAAAAAAAAAACTAGGTTAGGCTAAGTGGCCGTTGCCAGTCACTGACCTAGGGAGCAGGTAAGACCAGACCTGCCCAAGAGGAAGTGAGGACCCAGACAGAAAACACTGTAAGATCCCAGGAGGCTCTGCTGTGGCCATCCCAGGACGGAGCTGGGATAGGGGCAGAGATAAGGGCATAACGAGCCTGTGTGCAAATGGCCTAAGCTTCAGGGGAATGGAGAAGATTCTAGTCATAGACATGAGGTTTAGAAAAAAATAGAGGGAAGAGATCTGCTTCCATCTCCGAAAGTCGGTAAAGATTCCTTTGGACGTTGGGATAACAGAGATAAGAAGCAGTGAAGTAGAGGGCCCTTGAGCCCAACATCCTGGACAGAAACATTAGGGAGGAAGTGAGAGTCCAGAGAGGAAGTAACCTCTCAGAAAATCCATGTGCTTGGTTTAATGCTCTGCTGCGGCTTTCTTGAAAACCTTAATGATTTTTTCTTTGAACTTGTGTTTTGTGAGTGAGGTCTGATGGGAAAACAGCACATATGCAAGAGCAGAGGACCATTTTCCAATGCTGTCTGAGCTCAGAATTCCAGTGGACTCAAAGTGAGTAAGTGTGTTATGTCGGTGACTGAGTAACCGGGGACACTGACAGCTCTGAGAGCCTATGTTTCCCATCGGAACCAGAAGGTGCTTCCGATGCAGAAAGAAGACAATTGCGTCCTATGAACAAGGAATGACCTCAGCGAAAGGATTTGACATATATCCTCTCTTACTTGTGGACTTTCCTATATGAGTCAACAAGCTAGGCTGAAACGATGTAGCAGGAAAAGGAATGATGAAACCACCACAGCTCCTTTTTGTTTCAGTCCTTCCTTACTCATCGGCAGCCTGAGGGTAGAGCTTGTTGGAAGAATGGGCACGTATCTAGAAGTGAAATAGAAAGGGTCCGGTTTGTTTTGTGCAGAGTTTTCACTATTGTGGTAAAAGCAAAATACACAATATACGTACAATACTAGCTACAAATGACGAATTGTGTAATTTAGGAATTGTGCATGTGCGTTAGATGTCCCTCTATTTGCATTTAAAACTGACGTTGCACAATATAAACAGTGAAATTCATGGTAATTATTTAGTATTATAGTATTTCTTTATTTAGACAAGCATTAAATAGCAAATACAATGCACTCTGACCAGGCAAGAGAGAAACAGCTGAAAAAGGGAAAAAGCTTTGCATTTACGATGTTTAATAACATTTTCCCCCTACTTTTTATAAAAATTGTGTAGCTTCCCCTAGAAATAGTAGAGTGGTTGTCCATAGAGATTATTCCAGAATCTATGCACTGAGACTTTAGGGCAGAGGGATCCGCAGAGCTGAAGGAGCCGCACAAATAAGAATGGCAGTGGTCGTCAGCCACGTGAGGATGGATGAGTGTAGACCAGGTGGGCTTCTCTCCCAGCATCTGAGTGCTATGACAGATCCCCAGGATCTTGACAGATGCTTGTGGGAGGGGAGGATCCCCAAGACTGAGTTTAAAATACTGTGTAAGTTTCCCACTGCTGTTATAACAAATTAGCACATACTTCATTTAAAAGAACACAAATCTATTAACTTACAGTTCTGGAGGTCAAAAGTCTAAAATAGATCAATAGGACTGGTCTTTTGGAGGCTCTAGAAGAGAATCCCCTTGCATTTCACAGATTGTAGTGGCCACTTACATTCCTTGGCTTGAAGTTCTTTCTCCTGTTGTTAAAGCTACGTGGTATCTTCTATCCCTGCTTCCACATTCACTGTGTCTTCTGTCTTATAAGGAACTTATGATTACATCAGATCCACCTGGATAAGCCAGGATCCTCTCCCCATCTCAAGACCCTTAATCACATCCACAAAGTCCCTTTTTGCCATATTAGGTAACAAGTTATAGGGATTAGTAAGAGGCCACCTTTGAAGGGCCAAATTCAACCTACCACACCTACCATCCAGTGGGTTGAGTGCTCAACATAAAATTAAGCTTAGTTACAACAAAGTAAAACTATTTTGTAAACATGTAAGCGAAGACCCATCCCCTCTACATTAAAGTTTAAACTAGGCAAAGGAAGAAAATAAAAACAATCAGCATTAAAACCTCCATCAATGCTGGTAGCAAAAAGAGAGTTTGCATTTAAAAGCAAGGGATTTCCCTCCCCAAACTGGACAGGAGTTACAAAGTATATTTTTAAATAAAGCCTTTTTAAAAAATACAATCATCTTTCACTTATTATGTTATCAAATATGCATTTGACCCCCAGTCACCACCATAGAGGGTAAAAAGGCACTGATATTAAGAAAAAATCATTAATGCCCTTGATCCTAAGAGGTTGGAGGGTTTATTAAATCCATAAACCTTAGAAATTTATTTTAGTCATTTTGGGCTGTTATCACACAGGAGCACAGACTGGGGGCTGATAAACAACAGCAATTTATTTCTCATAGTCCTGCAGGCTGGATGTCCAAGGTCAGAGTGCCAGCGTGGCTGGGTTCGTGGTGATATTCCTCCTTCTGGTTTGTAGATGGCGGTCTTCTTGTTGTATCCCCACATGACAGGAAAAAGGCAAGAGAGCTCTCTGGGGCTCTTTTAAGGAGGGCACTGATTCTACTCACGAAGCCTTCCCTCTGATTACCTCCCCAAGGCCCCGCCTCCTAATGCTGTCACTTCTGTGGTTAGGATTTCAACATATGAACTAGGGGGGCACACAGACGTTCCATCCATTGCAAAATGCATACTCAATTAGAGCACTGTTACTGTAAATAAATGATAGAGCAGGCGCAGAGTGGACCTGACCAGAGGCTATTACCCCGAGCCACTTTTCCTACCACCAGGCCCCTTCATATTTTGTTTGGTAACTCTTTCCACTGTCCTAATTTAAGGAGTACTTCTCAAGCTTAAGTGTGCATATGACTCACTTGAGCATCTAGCTAAACTACAGCAGGTTTGGGAGGAGCCTGAAAACATACATTTCTCACAGGCCACCCGGTGATGTCTACTCTGCTCCTCTCTGGACTAAGGTCCTTGGGGATGTCAACCTCATTTCCAGGTGCAAGAGCTGGAGCCTGAGTATCCATTACCAAGCGTACCCCTTGCCAGGGGCTGGATTAGAAATGAGAGTGTGACCTCATTGCAGCCCAAATGATGCAATGGTAATGCTGCAGGGTGGATTTTGAGAGCCCTTTACTGCTTGTAAGTCATCAGTGAAGAGACATACTCCCCTTCCTCTTCACCTTGCTGAGCCTGGTTGTGAGTCCTAGGGCTTTGGTGGCCATCCTGGGACCAGAAGGTGAGCCAGCCTGGGTGCAAACCTGCTCCACCAAGGAGGGTGTAGCAGAGTTGAAGTTCTCAGTGGAGGAAGCACTGGCCATAGCCGCCATGTCTGATAAAAATCCATAGGCTTCTGTGAAGGAGATTTATACTCTGGTCACAAATAAATTCATCGCCAACTTCAGAATCTTAGGTAGCAACTGGAAAGCACTTGTGTAATTCTATGCTGTAAGAGTTCTTTCAATTCCTATTCACAAAAAATATACTGCACATGTAAATGCTGCTTGAAAATGCCCAGACTAGAGAAAAGAATTCCTAAAAGTGACTGATATCATTAAAAAAAAAAGTAAGAATTTGATTGCTGTAAGATACAGTGAGAAAAGTACGCTTGATTCTTGTGCAAGGGAGTGAAATCTCAGTGGGTGAAGGGTGAGTTGAGCTGATAATTTAAGGAGTTGTGCCTGGTGGGGTGGGAGTGAGGGTAACAGATTTTCTTGCTCACCATTGTATAATGAGGCATCTACTAACATTAGTGCTCACAGTTGTTTTAAAATAATGTTATTTGTCAAGTAGTTGTCACTCGTCATCATTCCTGGAGTCAAATCCAGGAGGTGTTGGTAGAAAATCAGCTTTGAAACAAAAATAATTGGCTACCTCTATCTGAACTTGAACTGCTCAATTGCCTCACCTCTGTCTCCTGGCCTCCTGTCTACTCTCTCTCAGATGCTTCTCCTGGCACATTTAGTTCAGTGGTTCTCAATGCCAGCTCCACACTGGAATGGCCTTGAAGATGCGTAAATGCTGATGGCTGGGTCCTACCTCTAGAGATCCTGGTTAAAGTTTCAGTGAAACCCAGGCATGAGTCTTGTTTGTTTTTATAATGTTTTATTTGGATATAATTTCAGACTTACAAAAAATTACAATAGTATAAAGAATTCCCAGATACCCTTCACCCAAATCACCTCCATATATAATTATTCTGAACTCCTTTAAGAATAAGTTGCAGAAATTTATACTCTGGTCACAAATAAATTCATCACCAACTTCAGAATCTTAGGTAGCAACTGGAAAGCACCATATATATATCCTAAATATTTCTGTGTGTACTTTCCAAAGAGAAGGAATTCCCATCAGTATCCACAAAACAATTCTTAAAGTTCAGGATATTAACAATACTACTCTTTAATCTACGGACCTGATTGAGATTTTTGTCAGTTGTTCCAATAACCTCATGCACAGCAAAGGAAACCCAACTGCAGGTGTGGTTATTTTTTAACAGCCCCAGGGTGATGCCAATATGTGGCTGAAATTGGGCCCCCTGCCTGTGTTTAGCTGAAGATGGGGGCCAAGATTCCTAGACCTCCAGTGGGGAGGGTTTGCATGGCGGTGCCTGAGAAGCAGTTTTCAAATAGTAGAGACATGGAGAGGCAGGCCCCGCATGTGGGGCCCGAATGGCATCAGGGCCAGGCTACGGGAGCTCCACCTGCAGAGGATCCAGGGGCCTGACATCCTCTGATCCTGAATTTCACCATTGACCCTGCCCCCATCTCCTTCCAGGAAGGCACAGAAAATGTTTTGAAAGTGTTGAAATTGTGGATTTCTCTCCAGGAGTCTCCTATAGCCTCTAGGGTAGAAGCAGATGGGTTCTTGCAACTGAAAGCCACTTTTCTCACCCGTTGTCCAAAACAAAGAAAGCTCAGTTGGGCATGTGCGGGGCACAGCAGGTGTCATGGCCAAGGTCCCTCTACCTCTCAGGGAGACGTGTGTCCTTCCCGGGGCAGGGAAACCTAGGGTGCCCACCCAGGCAGCACCCACTGTAGCTTCCCCAGTTGATCGACCTTCTAGGGCTGCGTCTGGAGTGAAATGTTGCAACCCCTCCACCCCCCACCAAAGCAGCTGGGGAGTGGGGGAGGGAGAAAACATAGGTGGTGAGGGCAGAACCTATTCCCTGGTATCAGAGAGCCACATATGGGAAAATAGGCAGGGAGGGAACGCTGTGCTGGTACACGCTAGTAGCATTTGGCTGGCCATAGAAGAACAGAGAAAGTTGAGGAGTGTGCAAAAGCAGTGCTTGTTGCCCAGTAAGTATTGTATTTAGCACAAGACAGTAGATGTATTTCCTCTGTTTTGGTTATATATTACTATATAACAAATCAACCCAAAAGTTTGGGCTTAAAATGCCCATGTTGCTATTTCTCATTTATCTCTTATTTATTGTCATTCTTGGGGTTGAAAATTGGCTTTAATAACTGGTTATTTCTTTCAGAACTTGAACTGCCCACTCGGCTCACCTCTGTCTCTCGGTCTCCCTATTGTCTACTCTCTCCTGTGTATTGACTGGGGCTTAGGTGAATAGGTTTTAATTTTTATTTATTTTAATTGTTTTGCTGGTCTTAGCTGGCATCTCCAGGGCAACTGCAGTCAGGGGTGGACCGGACTGGAGCATCTAAGATGGCTTCATTCACTGGTCCTGGGGGTGGCGGCTAAAAGGCCAGAAAGCAGAGCAGCCTCTGTGTCTCTCCATATGTGGTCTCAAGACCGTCTCTCTGTGGGTCCTCCCTGGCGGCCCATCCATGGGGTGCCTGGGTTTTCTGCATCGGTGGGTCAGGGCGCCCCAAACTGCAATGTTGGAAGCTGCCAACCCTTTGGACTTAAACCCAAAGCTAGTACAGCATTACCTCTGCCATATCCTGCTTCAAGTGAGTCACAGGATGAGCCCCATTCATTGTAGAAGGAACTACACAAGGGTCCGAATACTAGTTAGCATGGTTCCTGTGGGGACCATCTTTGGAGACTAGTTACCACTTTATTCAGGGGCCTCTGATGTCCCAGCCAGGTACCATGACAAGGAGTGTTACTGGCAACAAGCTAGAGAGAATGCTCCTTGCCATCACTCTGGGACATAGTGATGCTTTGGCAGGTAATGGTCACGTGGTACAACCTAGGGTTCCACATCCTAACCCTGGATTCTCAGTGTCTGCAAGTATATTTCCATGTCCCAAAGGCACTGACAGAAAAGGAGAGACTGTGTGAACCGGGACAGTGTGCATCTCCGAGGAAACAGGTTTGATGATGGTATGGAGATCTTTCCAAAGCCTCTGCACACTCTAACGCATCATTAAACATTGGCCCAGTGTCTGTGATTGGGTAGGATGAGCTGCGGGGACCTTAGGATGGCTGAAGTTGAGGATCCTTACCAGAATGGGAAGTTGATTTAAAGAATATAGAATTAAAATGTCTTTCTGTATACTTGATTTGGTGGCTTGAGACTGGCTATGTTCTTTTGTTTGTTTTCATAAAGAAACTAACAAAAATCTTAAATTCGTTGAAATTCTAATGGAAACACTGCCATCTTTCACATAGAACAAGTTTTCTTATACAACTTATTACCTGCTCTCTTCCTATCTAGTAGGTTCAATTTTAAGGACAATAAAGATAAAGTATAATTAAATGTGACCTGAATAGTTTACTGATCATTTGGAGAGGTCTACTAAGGAAGATAACACTGGTATTGAGCTTAGCCATTTCTAGACAGCTAAGTATTTTAAACTGATGCAGCCAACTACGTTTGCCTAAGGCATTTAGGTGTGATACCATCTATTCTTCTTTCTCTATTACTAAACCTTGATTTACATATTAAAGCATCAGTGCATTCACTCTAATATTTAGTTTCTATTCACCTTTGTGAACAACCCCTAAATTGCACTTTTATTAAGTATAGGAGCTACTGAGCCACACTAACATTCAGGATTTTTTTAGTGGGGGGCAACATTACTTCTTTCATCATGTTCCCAGATATGATTTAAATGCCGTAACTGTTTAAATTGGGTTTCTTAGTGAAGCTGCATTGTGAAGATCTAAAAAGGTCACAGGTCTCCATTCGAGAACTCTGGGTGTTTGCCATCTGTCTTGGGAGAGGAGGTCTGTAGAGTGAGGGAAGGGAAGAAACAGCACGAGTGAGCCCGTCCCTCTGTTTCCTCCGGACACCCACTTGTAGTCAATGCCAGTCCCTGCTGATGCCATTTTTAAACAATTTGGTTCTATTGCTTTTGTTGGTGAATTATCCTTTAACAGTAACATCCACTGGCTACTCAATTAGAGCTGCTAAAGAATGACAGGCCCTAGTGTGGGGGGCATCTCTATGAGTAATAAATGGGGCTTTTTCTTTTCCCTGGAAAACCAAATTGTACTGGTCTGTTCTCAGTAACAAACAGCATTATGCGTCTTATTACATACGAAGTACATAAAACCTGCTTTGGATGATGGATTTTATATCTCCAAAGAGGCTTAAACATTGTATTTAAAGCTCTCACCATGCTGCTTGAATTCTATGTTACATTTCAGAGTTTAAAAAATGACAGTACAAAAATAGAAAAGAATATAGAAGATGATTTCACAGCTCCCCAGGGTCAAGGCAGGAATGTACAAATCAGAGGGAAAGAAAATTGCATTTAAATATAGAATATTCTAAGTGAAAATTTTCGTTTTATTTTAAGCTTTATGTAATTGATGTAATTATAATTCTGCTGGACATATATACATGATGTAATTTTTATCTAAAGAACATACAGTAGCCCCTGCTTATCTATAGTTTTACTTTCTGCAGTTTCAGTTACCTGTAGTCAACCATGGCCTAAAAATATTAAATGGAAAATTCCAGAAATGAACGTTTCACAAGTTTTCAATTGCATGCCATTCTGAGTAGTGTGATGGAATCTCAACTCGTCTTGCTCCAACCCACCCGGCCTTGAATCATTCCTTTGTCCAGCGACTCCACGCTATATCTACTCCCCACCCATTAGTCACTTAGTAACTGTCTTGATTGACAGATGGACTGTGGTGGTATCACAGTGCTTGTGTTCAAGGAATCCTTACTTTACTTAATCAATGGCCCTAAGTATAAAAGTAATGATGCTGGCAATTCGGATATACCAAAGAGACGCTGTAAAGTACTTTCTTTAAGTGAAATGGTGAGTATGTAAAAGAAAAAAACATAGTGTATACAGGGTTCAGTACTATTGGTAGTTTCAGGCATCCACTGGGGGTCATACACTGCAAAGATAAGGGAGGACTACACTAAGCAACTTGAGAAATTTGTGCAAACCAAATTTGTAAAACAAGGAATATGGTTTGGGACTTTAAAAATAATAGTTTGCAATGTGAACAAAATGTGGTTTATCTTAGAAAATAAGGACTTAATATAATTTGCAAATTACTTTCATAATGAGTCCATTTAACAATGAATAGTTACTACTCTATTTTTATAATAACGAAATGAATGAGGTTAATGAATCACAATTTTATTATTATTCTGTAGAAATATGGGACAATAGAACTAAATTGAAATATTCCATATGGTAGAATTAAACTGAAATGTTCTCTATGCAAACTTTTAGCTTTTAGCATGCAGATTAAAAAATGGTTTTTTAAATTATCTTTTAACATATATCCTTTGTCAAATTGGCTGGAAGGTTTGTTAATTATCATATAAAAGTAAACTAATATCCTGTGAAAAGAGCAAATAAATTTGGTGGTGCTGAACACTAAAGGAAAAAGATATCTGTGTATATTTTATATATATATATAGATATACATATATATCTATAATCACAGAACAGGGTCAGCAATGCTTCTATAGACAATAGCAATCATTTGACATCACATTCCTCTTACAGTTTTGTAGTATGATTCATCCATCCATTCCACAAATACTTATTGAGTGTCTACTATATTCTACCCATATGCCAGAGGTAGATTTAATGGTGGGTGCACTGGGGGCACACCCTGGGTCCCGACTTCCGAAGAGCCCCACAAAACCCCAACTTTACACTTTTTTCTAATGACACCAAGTTTGGTTTCATATGTGCAATTTTAATTACGTACAAGTTGACAACCGGCGGTAAAACCTGATAGTATGTTTAAATATTTCCATCTGTGCCCGGGGCCTCAACCGACCTTAATCTGCCTCTGGGCCCAGGGCGCACACCCACCGTGCCCGCCATTAAATCCGCCTCTGCCCTATGCTAGGTACTACGCTTACAGAATTGCAGCTGAGGAACTAGAGGCCCGTTGGTCAGATGACCTGCAGGGCGTTCCCATGATTTAGGAAGGTTAGATGAGTAGCATGATGACCTAGTGAGGATAAAATTTGTCTTTGTTTTATTCAACTCTATAGAAGATTGCAGGAAGTTTTCTATATCAGAAGAGCGTGAAATTCACTTTTGATGGATTGAGTATAACTTCTGATCTCATTCTCCAAGCCCCTCGAACCCCGTTTATACTCACTCCCCCAGAAGCACAGGACATTTGGAAAAGGGAGGGATGGTACCTACTGCACCTGGAAATATACTTTCATGGTATATTTTTCTGTTAATAAATCTAAAACGATAAGTTTCTAGACAACAGAGAGAAAGAGGTTAGGGAGAAGAATGGTGTGGCGTTTGTGTTTTATAACGTTACAGTAACTTAAGTTGTCATCTCTTGGGGGTAGTATGTATGTTCAAGGGACAACTGCTATACACAGGTCTGAAGCAGGTGGCCAGGAAAGAGGCCACAGCCTCCTTGTGGCCCAGTGTTTCTCAGCTGAGGGTGATTTTGCCTCTGAGGGACACTTGGCAATGTCAGGAGGGATTTTTGATGGTCATGACTAGAGGGAGTAGTGTTACTGGAGAGAAGAGGGGAGAAGTCAGCATGGCTACTAGACACCCTACAACTCACAGGATAGCCCCTACAACAAAAAGTCGCTCAATATGTCCCTAATGCCAAAGTTGAAAAACTCTGTTGTAACCTGAAGGCTTAAGCATAGGGCCTTAAACATCCTGACTGCATCAGTTAATATGTGAGTGATTAAGTGAGTAAGCTGCCTACCTTAGGAAACTGATTACTCGATCAAGTCAATATTGTACTCAACTCTGTGTCCAGTTAGACTGAAGGTCCTGACTCCAAATTGGCATAGGGAGGCCACCAAAAAAACACTATTTTTTCTACCGGGCACTAACATTATCCTACTTGCTAGAGTTTACGGTTTATTTAATCAAGTTTTGAAGGATCATATTCATTTAACACACATTTTCTTTGGCACCTACTATGTGTCAGATGCAACTCTAGAGAAAAAGGCTGTTCTATATCTGTAGACACACCTGGAGCATACACATGGATTTCACAACAAGGTTTGGTTCTAGAATTTTGCCTAGGACATGGAGTGTTGGTCAAGGAAGATTTTATCAGTAATGTTTGAATGTTTTTTACAAGAATGTACTCGTGCATATTTGTATAACTGAAAAGTAGACATTAATTCCATAAAGTAGTACTACATGCTTTAAAAATATACATATACTTTATTTTTTGCTTAACATTTTTGTCCTTCACATTTCCCCAGCATTTTATTATAAAAAGTTTTCAAACACACAGAGAAGTTGAAAGAATTATACAGTAAACACCCAGATATTCACCCCCTAGATTGCTCAATAAATGTTTTAATACAGTTGGCTTCATGACATATCCCTCCTCACCTTGTCCATCCATCATTGTATCATAATTTTTGTTGTATTTCAAACACATTAAGTTGAGTGCATCAGTACACTTCTCTGTAAATACTTCAGCATGCATATCATTGACTAGAACTCAGTATTCGCTTACAATTCAAACACACTTTATATTAACACTATCTTCGTGTGCGACACACAATGCCCGAAATGTAAATGCAAGTTCCATTTTACAGGTCTGCCACTGGTTTTCTTGTGCAATTTATTCAAGTAAGATTCACATAGAAGCCTGACCTCTAAAACAGTGATTGCTTTGAGACTTTTCCTTAAGGGATACCCGCCTTGAGGCACTTTACATTTAACTCTTTTTTTCTTTTTAATGGAAGCATGATGCTATTTATTTGTATTAAAATAAAATATAATTTCTGCCTAAAAACAATTTCTAAATTTCCACTTAAGGTAAACATCTCTCTTTTTTATTTTTTGGTATATTTTATTGAGTATGCTATTACAGTTGTCCCATTTTCCCCCCTACATCTCTTCTGCCCTGCACCCCCTTTCCTCATCCCCACACCTCTTAGTCCCTGTCCATGGGCTGCACACACCAGTTCTTTGGCTTCTTAATTTCCCACACTACTCCCAGCCTCCCCTGACCACTTTGTTTTTTGTTTGTTTTTGTCAACATTTTCCCACCACCACTTTCCACAGCCCCACCCACCCCCACCTCCCACCCTCGATCCTTCCCTCATTTGGCTTTGTCACGGGTCCTTTATGCATGTTCCTTGGTGACCCGTCCCCTCCCTTTACCCTGTCATCACCCTCCCTCCTCCCCTCTGGTTACTGTCAGTTTGTTTTTTATTTCAAAGTTGCTGGTTATATTTTGCTTCCTTGTTTATTTTGGTGATTAGGTTCCACTTATAGGTGAGATCATATGGTATCTGTCTTTCACCGCCTGGCTTAACTCTTATTAATAAAAGGATCAGTTTGTAGAGCCATTATTTATTCTTTCTAATCATAAATTCCCGCTCCAAACTGAAAAAAATACTAGGCTCTATAGCATCATCAGTTGACCAGTTAGATTACTGGCTGGGAGACAAGGGGTCTACAGATCCAGAAAGCACTGCAGGAGTGTTCTCTGTCACTGGAAATCCTGCCCCCTTTGGATTTTGGTAGCCTTTCCAGCATGTATGAAAGGCCCTGTTGGGATGAGGGCGGGAAATTTGCCTCCTTTGTTCACAATCTTCCCCCAGAGGATAGTTCAGTGCATGGCACATAATAGACTCGCAATAAATATTCGTTGAATGAATGAATGGTTGAGTGAATATTTTGTGTGTAGATGGTATGCACAACATTATGAGAGGGGACCCATCCCAACACCAGATTTTATTTATAAAAATTCTGTATTTATTCTTACATGTTTAAATTTCAGTCACCTTCAAAATACTCTCCATTTGATCCACTATACCTATTGAGACTTTTTTTTTCCCCTGCTCAAAACAGTTTTTGAACTCATCAATTTTGATGCCTTTTAGTGCTTCTACCATTTTTCTTGTTTCACCTCTTCCACATTGTCGAAATGTTTTCCTTTGATGGGGTGAGATTGGGTGAATAGGGAGGGTGGGGCATGGGAGTCATGCCATTTTTGGTCAAAAACTGCTGAACGCTCAGTGCGGTGTGGGCAGGTGTGCATGTAAATCACCCGTCATGAAATGGGAAAACACATTGAAAGGGTCTTCACAAAAAATTCACTGAAACTGAATGCAGCTTCTCACAGCAATGCCAGCTGGTACACTGATCCAGATGGGTTTCTAGAGCACTCACCTAGTGGGGGAAGCCTGTACTACAAGGGGCTTGCCCCCTAGGAGATAACTGTGGTCTTTTTTTTTGGGTCCCCCCTCATATTTGTGATGTTGATTAACAAACCCGAAGGTCTGCAGAAAGAGCAGGACAGTGGTGACCTTCTGGCATTGGCACTTACAAAGTCTTTCATACATTCTAAGACATCAGTGTATGGAATACTGTGAGTAAATTTTGGAAAATATTTAATTCAATATCTTCATAATAAAGACAAAGCTACAAAGGCTCACCATAATTGTTAGGAGAAAATATTGGTTAGCTGTCTACAAAGACCAGAAAAATTATGTCCTGGATGTTACACTGAATAGTATATAAACTTGTCATGTTCTTTAAGTACAGATAGGTTTAGATTGGAAAGCATTATAATGAAATGACCTTGATATTTTGTAAAAATCATATTAAAATATTGAAATGATATTTTGGGTAAATATAGTATTTACATAAATAACTGTCTATTCTTAAATTGATAAGCAAGAAAAAATAAGAGGCATGAAAAAGTGTGGGTTTTGAAGACGGGTTCCAACCTCAGTTTCCTCCCTGTCACATTTCCTCATCTACACATGAGGAGAATGCTTCTACTACTGTTATTTCGAGAAGAAAATGAAACGAATTGCTTAGCAGAGTTTCTGGAGTTAAGCACTGCTCAGTTGTTAGTTTTCTTCTTTTGTTAAGAAATTTTGAAGCATTTGACAGCAGTAAGTAACAGTAAATTACTTAGTTTCTTTTTAGAGTGCTAATTTGGATGATTTGTTCTTTTTAATTTTTACCAAAATTGTACATGCAAATAGGTTAAAAATTAAAATGGATTAGAAAGTTTAGTGCTATTATGAATATCTTTTTGAAATTTTGTCTTCTGTTTGATGGCGTAGGAAGATAATTGATATTTATATACCGATATGGTATTAGCAGCTTTGTTAAACTGGCCTATTGCTGTTAATAACTTGTCTTTAGATACTTTTGGATATTCTTTTTACGTATGTTATCAGCAAATCGTGTCAATTTTATTTCTTCCTTTTCAATTCTTGAATCTTTTGTTTGATTTCATCGCCTCCTGACTGGTTAGATTCTCCATTGCACTGTTGAATAGAAGGGGTCAATCTTACCATGTTTTCTTCAGAGAAGAATCTTTCAATGTTTTAACTTTATGATTTTAGTAATAGGGTTTTAGGGGAGGAACAGCTACCTTTTCTCATATAACAGGATTTTTATTATATTCTTAGATTGCTAAACACATTTGCTATGAATGGATGTTAAATTTTATCAAATACTCTTTCTGCATCTGTTGAAATAATTATATATTTCTTTTTTTTCATCTGTTAATGTAACAAAGTGCATAGTTGATATTCTGATGTTAAAATAATCATATATTCCTGTAGCAAAGTCAACTTAGTCATGGCATTTTATCTTTTCTATATAGTATTGGACTCTATTAGCTAATATCGAGTCTAAAGTCTTTGAATTTATGCTCATGGAACAGAATGGCCTGTGGCTTTCCTTTCTCATTCTCTGTGTTGGTTTCTGGTATCAAGGTTTTGCTACATCATACAACGAATTGGTGCACATCATTCACTCCTTTTTTATTCCCTGGGTTGGACGTTATTTCTACCTGAAATGGTATAGATTACATTTTCTGGAATAGATATCATGGGTCTGATTTATTTTGTTTTGTTTGTTGTTTTGTATACAGGTGTGTCTGTGGGTCATTTAATTATGGAATCATTTTAATGGTTATAGGATTAATCAGGTTTTTAAATGTCACATTTTGAATTTTTGATAAAACGTAATTTTCTAGGAATTTTTCCACTTCATCTAATTTTTCAATTTGTTTTCATAAAAGTTGTTATCATCTTATCTTTTTGATGTTTGAAAGATCTGTAATTGCTTTTAATTACTATTATTGATTACTTGTGTTTTCTCTCCTGTTCTTGATTAGCCTTGCCCCACATATAGAAATTATATTAATTCTTTCAAGAAGGAAATTTTGGCATTAGTGATTCCCTTTGTTCTGTTTGTTTTCTGTTTTATTACTTTCTGCTCTTATAGTTACTATTTTCTTTTTTCTCCATTCTTATGATTTGATACACTATTCTTCAAACTTCTTGAAGGAGATAAATGAAAGTATGCTGAACTCATGATGTTGAGCCTTTTTTTCTTCTTTTTTTTCTTTTCCTCCAGTCATCACTTTAGAACGGTGGTTTTCAACCTAGGGTGATTTTGGCTTACCCCAGGGGACATTTCACAATATCTGGAGATATTTTTGATGGTGATGACTACTGGCCTTTAGTGGGTAGAAGCCAGGAATACTGCTAAGCATCCTACAATGCACAGGACAACAATCCCCCAACCATATCCCCAAGAAATATACTATCCAACCCTAACTGTCAGTTGTGCTGAGGTTGAAAAAACCTGCTTTAGAGCATTCTATAAGGTTTGAAAGGTGTTATTTTGTTGTAATTCAGTTAAAAATACTTTCTAATTTCCATTTTGATTACTTCTCTAACCATGTGTGATTTATAAACATTAAGCTTTAATTTAGAACCATGTAGGAGTTTTCTCCTCTTTTTTTGACTGACTGCAGCTTTTAATTTCCTGCTTAAATGAATTGTGATAAGAAAACGTTCTCTGCATATTTTCAGCCCTTTGAATTTTCTTAAGACATGATTTGTGGCCCAGTAAATCATTGTGTAAATGTTCAGTGTGTCTTTGAAAAGAAAATGTTTCTGTAGGTTTTGGGTGAAATACTCTGTATATATTAGCTTGAGTTTTATGACTATATTATTGGTGTTTTTGGTGCATGTCTGAAAAATTCCTAAAAACTGTTGAAACCTTCCACTATGATTGTGGAGTTACTTACCTTTTCATTGCATTTCTCTCAGGTTTTCTCTTTTTTCATTTTTGAATGTTTTAAAAAAAATTCTATTTGCCCCCCTTATTATTTAGGAAATTATAGCCTCTGTATCCATTTTCAGTGTTTACCCTATACCTTGAAGTATACCCTTAACTAAGACCATAGTTAATATTTTTTCCTCCTGCCCAAGAATGTCAGGAGGGACCCTAGAACATTTTAGACCACTTTGCCCACTCAAGTGCTATTGTGTTACACTATTTCAGTTTCATCATTCCTTTTTACCCCTATAAATAATTCATCATTATTACCATCATCATTTCATAATTCAATATTTGTTTAGATTTACACACATATATTTTTCTTTTATTTCTTCTTAAATTTTAAAATAATCACAATAATAATTTTCTTTATGCTTGAATATCAAACTTTCAATATTTTACTTTAGTAAGGGTTTATTGCTGTAAGGGGTAAACAGTTCTTGTTTGTCTAAAATGTCTTCATTTCATCCTCAATTTTAAAAAGGTAATCATTTTTCTGGGTATTTAATTCTTAATTAATAGTTACTTTTCTCAGAACCCTGAAGGTACAATTCTACATTTGTCTGGCCTCTAATGTTATTGAGAACTTAACCATCGTTGTATTCACTATTCATTTTTAGGTAAGTTGTCTTGTTTCTCAGTCTACGTTTCAGATCTTTTCTTTTTCTTTGCTGTTCTGAAGTTTGACTATGCTATGTCTTTGTACATATGTCCTGTTATTTATCTGGTTTGGGATTTATTTGACTTTTGAAATTGAGGATTTTTGCCTATCAACAAATCTGGAAAGTGCTCAGCCATTATCTTTTCATAGTGCCTCTTCAACATTGTGTCTTTAATCTCCTTCTGGGATATTTCTTTGACATACTCACTTTCTCAACACAACGTCTAGGCCTCACTGTCCCCGCTACAGCCTTTCTCTTGGTCGTCCTGTGTGTCGCTTTTGGAATGTCTTTAACTCACTCTTCCAGTTCACTCATAACATCTTCATGTTTGTCTCATTTGCTATTTAGCCTATTATTTAGTTTTAAATTTGATTCTCTTATTTTTAAAAGTTACATTTGATTGATTTCCAAATACTTTTTAAAAAATGTCTAGTTTTTGCTTGTCTTCCTGCCTGTCATTGATGCTTTCAAATATATTCAACATACTTCTTTTATATGCCATAATTCCTATATTCCATGTTTTGCAGGTTTCATTATGAAGTCTGTAGGTTTCTTCAGGGACTCACAGTACAGCGGAAATATTTTGAAATATACATAAAAAATTTAATCCCTCCACAGGAGATTTTACAGTGTTATTATCACATTACCTGTGGGCACTACCAACTAGGGGCCACTTTACATTAAATGTGCACTTGAGGCTTTTTGTCCTAAACATGTAGCAGGATTTCCAGCTTTTAAATGATATGAAGGTTGGCTTGCAAAATGAATTTCTGGGGAAAGTAATGAAATTTAGCTACAGGCCCCTGTGGGAATCCTCACTGGCAAGACACTTACAGGCCTGGTGAGGAAATAGCAGTGTGTTCACAGGGGCTTATGTTTTATCAGTATTGTCAAAGTGTGGCATTTGAACAACATTGCTTCAAACTATTGTCTCTTTACATTCCAACATCTCCTCTGTCATGCTTCCCTTTCCACTGGGTGACATTGGAGTTACCTCAGGTTTTTTTGGAATCTGAGTAAGAATTTATTTGGCTTAAAAAAATGCAACATTTTTATGGCAATTTGGAAGGATGTTTTGAAATGTTTTAAAAAGTGGGTCATTAATTATAGGTCCTTCTCAGATATATATTGTTGCCATAAAATTTATTTCCTAAAGAACTGAGAGATAATTCAGGTTAAAAAAATGGAATTTGAAATAAAGGCAATAGATTATCAATGATATCAAGAGAAATTATCCTGACATCAAAAAGTGAAAGATAACAAAAAATTTATCAATCATACTGAAAGCAGTATTTCATTGAGAGAAAGAGAGAAATGTCAAATGGGAGTAGCAAATAGAATCTTGATTGTTTCACAGTCCAACTGGTGAAAGGAGGTGAGACATGCACATATGTTGAAAAAATTTTAAGTTCCATGCTCTTTTGACAAGAGATATTAATGCTGAAGATGAAAACATAAATCTTATAACACATAGGTTTAATGAGAACATAGATGGCAAATTAATGAGTAATCATCAATTCAGATATGTTTAAGATTGCTCACTGCATGAGAAAATGTAAAGCAAATCCTTGAGATTTTCCAGCTTGTAAATGAAGAAACAATGGAGTTTGTGCCACACTTAGGTAATAATCTTAAAGCTTTTCATCTTACCAATAA
>PVJD01002230.1:0-213235 GCA_004026545.1 Mormoops blainvillei | reverse complement strand
GGGGGGCTGTGGAGAGTGGAGACAGACAAAGCGGACGCGCTATCTCGGCCATTAGCGAGCAGCTGCAATCCTTGGGGACCGCGAGTGAAACAAGTTTTCTCGGGTCAGAGTGTCTGAGCCGCTGTGGCCCAGCCCGTTTGATAGATAGCTGCGGAGCCGAGGAACACTTGGCAGGGGAGTGCAGCCCCTGGGCTGTGCGCTTCGCACTGCTGGAGCCCTCGAGATGCTCAAGAAAGGGTGGCAAGGAGCGAGCTGGGGGCTTGCGGCACGTGCCCTGGGCGCGCACAGCCCGCGCGCTGAGTGGGACACCTGGAGGGAGGACAGTGTCGAGAGAAGGGGCCCAAGTTTGGACACTCCGGGAACACTGCAGGTTGGGCAAAGTTGGGCAGTAGAGTTTCCCGTTGGCAGGAGGGACACACAAAACCGAGCCCCAGGCGTTTTCCGATGTCCTCCCAACCTACCCCTGGTGGGTGCGGCAGCCACAGCCGGACTCTGCTCCATGCCGCGCAGAGCCGGGGCCCGCGCGGCTGCCGGGCGCTGTCCGGCAGGACGCGCCCACGTGCTTCGCAGCCAATCGCTGAGGCCGCTTGATTCAAAGCTAACTGCTCAAAGGAGCCGCTACACCGCCCCCTCTTGCTAACGAGAAAGCCTCACTCGCCCTCTCAGAGTGGACCCTTCCTGCCTTTTATCGCTCAGTTGTGTTAGTTTGGAGCTCGGCAAAGAAATAGCCCGGCACACACAGGTCTGAAGCGCCGAGTGCCAGGAGAAAAGAAGGCGGGTCGAAAAATAACCTTGCATGTCGATCACTGTTTACGAAACCCATTTTTGAGCTTTGTACTGTGGGCTTGTCTTTCCACTGAGAGCTAAAACCCTCTGGGTTTGTTTGTTTGGTTTTGGGTTTTTTGGGTTTTTTTGTTTTTGTTTTTGTTTTTTAGGATTTGGAGTTTATGAACGAACTCTAGAGATAACCGGTCCACCCCACTAGTTTCACGGGTTAGGAAACTGAGGCCCAGGTAAATCTGAGTTGTCCAACTCAAGATAACCCAGCCACTTAGCCGTGGCCCGGCCCTGCTGCTTTGGGATCCCCGCGCAATCTCCCAGCTTTCTTTCAAATACTTAGTCACAGAGATGATTTATTCAGGCTGAAGGGGCTCCGCCTGTCGCTCCCAGAGTCCACAGACTGCCGAAACCAAAACTGTCGGTTCTTTTTTGTAATCCCACTTTTCTTTACCCGCGGTTTCTCCTGGTATTCGCGCTGAGAAATTTCGCTCCTTGCAAACAAAGAAAGACAGTGCCCTCTGAAGTCCTTTGTTAGCATTAAGTCGTCAGCCTCACCATGAGCCTTTACAAATCTGTTTCATATTTTAAATTCCTATGTAGAGTCTCAGCTCGAGACTGGTTCACAAAGCCAGAGGTGGCGGGATCAGTTCACCATAAGAAACACGTATGGCGATTGTGGGGCGCTGGGAGCAGACCCTGCTCCTGAAGGAGCTGTGGATAAAATCAGTGGGGACCAAACGAATAGAAACGCTGTGAACACCAGCAATGGGTGCTGAAGAGACGGGAAGTGGGAATGCGTGGCTATTACACGTGTCTTTTAAAAGCGTGCTTCTGTAGCCTGTGGCAAAGTTTGGGGGAGACTGATCAGAGGGGCCCCAAGGCACCTGGTAAAAGTGCTTTGTCTGTCTGTCTAGATGGTAGGTCAAAAGCTACCAAAGAAGACACCAAATGTTAATGTCTTCTTTGGGTGTGTGTGGTGGGAATACTCTGTTTAAATTAAGATATTAATACATTCTCTCAGAAAGAAGTCTTTCCTTCTACTACAGTCACTTTTCAAATCTACCTAGAATTTCACTCAGATAACCCTGCCTAGGAATAAAACCTGAACACAGCTCAGTTGGTTGGGTTTAGCTTTTGTCAGAGGAAGCCACTGATCTAGGAACAGGCCAGTCTGTGTTGCATCTTGACCACCTGGAAACTGCAGTATCCTTAACCAAGGGGACAGCAAAGTTTACTTCTCTTTGAAAATAGCCATGCTGAGAAGACAGGGATGTGCTGATGCCATTTCCCTGTGTCTGCCCTACCTAATGCTGCTGCCTTTCTGTGCTTCAAGAGAAGAGAAGGAAAAAAATGCTGTAGCCTGGAAAATCTTGAAATGTACTCAGTGGCCCTGTACATTGGCTTCCTCTGCCTCAGGGAGATAATCAACATGAGGCAGGGAAAAGAAATTAGCGTAAATAGGTTACAAAACGGAAAAACATTTTCCTGCCCAAAGACACAGGAACTAAACTTGCATTTGGGGGAGAACGTATGTGCTGCCAATGACCTCCTACAAACTGCACACCGGTTTGCTTGAACCAGGGTGTGAAAAGTTCTCAGCCTGTGTGCAGTTGCTAATGTTTATTTCACAGCTGAAAGTGATTTGCAATTAGCATATTTATGATCACAGCAACACAAACTGTGTTTTCTCCAACATTTCTCAGCTAATCCTAAAGGTTTTTCTTGTCACTTCACCCAAAGGAAGAAAAAATGAGCAAGTCTCATATCTGTGCGGGAGGAATTCTCTAGACAGGCCTGCGATCAAACTGGATGACCATAAACATAGTAGATCCCTGAGTCACAAAGAACTCAGGAAATGCTACAGACATCCGTGGTATTCTATGGCCACCACCTCACTCAATATGTTAGGCCAGTCCTGCATGCCCCTGGGAGCTGGTCTTTGGCTCTGCCTTGTGACACCAAACCAAGGTCTCATTTTTAATGCTATTAAGAAGCTGTGCCCATGGCTTTGGCCTCGTTATCTCCGTTAACAACATTATTTTGTTAGGCTGCAAAATAAGCAGCATGGGGTTAAATGTATTAGCTGCCTTCAAACTTAATTTATCTTCATTCCTTCCTAATTTACACTCTGGCTGAATTAATGAGAATGATTTAATTAACATGGTGCGACCATGGTACCAGGGACAGACAGTGGGCTAAGCAGCTGCCACCCTGCCTCCCAAGGTCCCCTGAAACCCCACCCGAATTTCAGGCACGTTCCCTCCCTGCCAGTCTTCCAATAGAGCCCTCTTTGTTCTTCGATCCACTTCCTGAATCTGTGCGAGGGAGATGCATGGCCTTCCCTCTGTGTGTTATTTGTGAGGTGGGCTTCAAGGCTGTGGCCTGTGGAGTCAGTGTGGCAGAGAAGCCAATGGCCCACCAGAGATCTGTGTTCTCCCTCCCTTGTGGCCAGGTTCATGCTGGGAAGTGGACACCCAGCCAGATGTGACATCCTCCTGGCGGCACATATGTCCTGGGATCAACATCTGTGGAAGGAAAGGGAGGGAAGCAAGATGGGCAGAGGGAGGCACGAAGCCGGGACCAGTCTCAGCCACATCGGAAGGACCCTGCAGACCGTCCCCAGTGACGGTGAGGCCAGGTTTCTAGGGCAGCATTACCATTTTCCGAATGCAGGCCGCCCAGGGAAAGGGCAAGGTCTTGGTCAAGGCAGCAGTCTTCCAGGGGTGGTGCTCACGAGGACGGACAGCTGTCTCCTCCTGCCAGCACCCCCGAAGCTGGGGGAAGAAGTCCTCCGTTCTCACAGGAGCACAGATGTGGGGGGCTCAGCGGGGTTCCCCCTTCAACATCTCACCCTAACACAGATGTACAAGCCTGGGAAAATAAGACCTCAGTTCCTATGAGCAATCCCTTACTTTCAAAAAAAGGGATACATCTATTTTTAAAGACAAGGATAAAGAAAAAGTAAGGTAATCAATACAAGAAGTTATCAGCAGTGTATGTTAGTTATTTTTGTCTCTGAGATGGACAAGAGAGCTTAACTGAGAGTCAGTTTTCCAAATTTCTGCATTTATGCCTTTTTAACTGTACTTGTGTTAAATATCTGTTATGATAAACCTTGGGAGTATTCTTAAAATTGTATCCAAATTGACTTGGTCAGATTTAAAATGTTCAGTTGCTTCCTACATTCATTACATGTATTTTATGAATTAAATTGGACTGTGGTATGGCTTCTAAATTTCAAATTTCAATTTTTCACTGCTGATATAGTATACAAAGGACTTTTCCATTATGACTTTTAATAGAATGTTTGGTGCGAAAGCGTATTTGTGTCCTTCGATTGCTAAGTTCCTCTGTTCAGGGTTTTTAGAGCTGGAAAATTAATTCTTCTTTTGAGACTCTGACACCTTTTACAGCCCCAAGTGACACTGCAAGGGGTAGACAGCTTATTGGCTGCTTACCGAACTACAGAGGGACACACTGTGTCACTTTTCCTTGGTGACTATTTATTCTATAAAGCCTGGCCATTAGTAAATCAAATAGTCGAGACTGCTGCTATTACTTCTACCTCAGAGCCCCTCAAGACAATGATCTTCACAGTCTGTTGTAAGTTACAAATTTTAGAGTCAGGATTTTAAAGAAGTTGATTATTTTCTCTTGATTACAAAAGCAATGCACAGTGCAAATTTGGGATAATCAAAAATGTAAAAGGAAAAATTAACCATAAACCCACTACTTGGAGGGAAGGACACTTAGCATTTAAATTTTAGTCTTTTTGTGTCCACATAGTATTTTTATTTTTAGCATTTAAGTGGTTAAGGGCAGAGTCTCTAGAGCCAAGCCAGAATTCCCGCTTTTACAGTTACTAGCAGGGTGTTTGGGAGCAGGTATTGTAATATCTCGGTGCCTTAGTTTCCCAGTTTGTAATATGAGCTACAACAGAACCAGGCTCAGAGGATTGCTTTGCATATTAAATAAACTAGCATATGTGCAGCACACAGAGCAGTGCCTGCCTTGTGGTAAGTTCTGTGTAATGTTTGCTTTAATGATTCCTTACTAAGTTGTTTAAGGAGAATGGCCCTAGGACCCCATAACCATTTCCTAGTAACGCTCCTAAATAAAAGTGACTTGAATCCTTTTTCAGAATTCCCATTTCCAGTCCTGACTGGTGTGGCTCAGTGGGTTAGACGTCATCCTGCAAACTGAAAAGCTGCTGGTTTGATTCCTGGTCAGGGCACATGCCGGGTTGCAGGCCCGCTCCCCGGTTGGGGGCGTGGCAAGAGGCAACCGAACTGTGTTTTGCTCGCACGTCTACATCGATGTTTCTCTCCCTCTTTTTCCCTCTCTTCCCCTCTCTCTAAAAATATATTTTTTAAATAAATAGTTAAAAAATAATAATAAAAAAGTTCCCATTTCCATATCTACCCAGTAGCACTGGGTTAAGGGACACTTCCTGCCCTGAATGAATTTACACTGTCTTGGAGTGTGTATTTGAGACTCCGCTCTTCCTGCACACCCAGGGACCTGACAGCTCATGCAATAATAGCTCCGATTCCTGGGATCTGCCTTTGTCTCCTTCCATCTCTCATTGATACTGTCTTCATGTTTTGTACAAGGGCCATCGGTCTTCAGTTGATGATGGAGAAAGGACTCTTTACTCTCCATTTAAGAAGTCACATGCGTAAAAAAGAAGGCTGCATGCCAAGAAAGAGCATACGTGGGACACAGGCCTGACTGTCCCCGGCCCTGATGTCCTGTCGGGCGCACTTGGTGAAAGCTGACATCTACCGGGGTCACACCAGCCTCCACGGGGTGTGGCCTTTTACAGCCCAGGGGCACCTTAAAGCGTCCCTCCCCTATTTTCCATGCCCTTTTGAGTGCCTGGAGGCTCCTGGATCCAAACGCTTAATTTGTTCTAAGTAATTACATTAAAGAATTGACCGTTGTTCCGTGCCGTGAAAATGAAGGTTTTGTTTGGCCTATGTGCTTTGCTTCCAGGGCGAGATGCCAAGTCTCTGAGCATGTCTGGGCATGAAGAAGGGACCAGAAGAAGGGACCTTTGTGGTCCAAGAGCTCGTACCTTTGAATGAATATTAAAAGGATTTTATGGCCCTCTGCAAGCACAGACTTTACTCACTGCATGCCATTCAGTTTCGACGGCAGTCTGGGAGCTGCAAGTTAATATTACCAGCATGAAGAAAGAATGAAAAAGGAGAGAAGGATGCTGATGTGTGTGTCCTGTCTTAAAGTTCCCAGGACTGTTTCTCCCCATCATTTTGAAAATACAGTGTGAGCAGGGATATACTCACATACACAAGCGTTCACAAACTTCCCTTAGTGTTCATGAATAGCTTTAGAAAACATTCACTGAAAGATCCCAGATAAAGTTGGAAGACTCGCTCTTTCTTTATCTGAGGATATTTGGGAATATCAGGAGGAAATGGTAACATCTAAAAAATTATGTATATTCAAATAGTTATAAATCAGTTTTTATATCCGTAAGTATCTGAAAAGTTGTGGTTTATATTCGCTCGGCCAATCAATTGATCACTTATCCAGCAAATGTTTATCAGTATTGCATTAATACTTGGTGCTGGGGTTATTCCCCAGTTCCACTCGGGTTTCTTCAGCCTTTCACTGTGACTTTACGACATGCAGGCTTGGCTCACCATCAGCATACATGTATCTGCATTTTGAATGTGTCTCCTTCCAACTCTGAAACCATGGAAAGAAGTCATATATAAGGAAACTTGAGAGGAATGAGGAGAAAAAGAACATAAACTTAGGCAGAAAAAAAAAAGAGCTCAGTGTCTGTCACCCTTATTAGACTGTTCGTCTAGAAGAGGACCACGAGAACGCAGACTGCTTGGGCTGTGAAACGGGCTTCTTCGATTGCCATTTTTCACCCAAGGATTACAAACGAAGCCATTATGGCCTTATTAAAAACTGGCCTGTTAAAAACGGTCAAGTGGCTCACAATGGCATTGGCCAAGAAGGGAGAAGGCGGACCTCAGAGGCAGAAGCACCGGGCAAGCGTCAGCACTGGACCCTCTTCCCCCTTCACAAAGGGTTTTGCCAGTCTGCGAGGAAACATCCCATGGTTCTCAAACCCTGCGCGTCTTTCCTGGGTCACTTCTGATGCCCAAAACCAACAGGAACACTACAGGAATGCCAAGTCACACTCTAACTTTTCAGGCAGTGGTTTTCTAGGCAGATCCTTGATCAATTTCATCAGAATGCATTTTTCTCTGTCTCACTTGCATATTTCAAAATTTCATATACAATTTTGATAACTTAAAAATATATCAAACATTTGTCGTCTCAATATCTGTTGTATATGTCTTGCTACAGACAAAAGGTTTTCTTGTTTGTTTTGTTCTGTATTTTTCCTTGCTGGTTACTGAAAAATGGAACTGCCATCCACAACAAAGCCAAAAATAGAACACGAGCACGGGACAGAAATGCAGGGTTACACCGGCCGCAGTGCAGAATTTTGGTGAAGCAACAGTGCCCTCCTGTGGCTACAACAAGAACCAGTTATAGAAGAATCTGACAAAATGCAAGATGATTAAGTCTTAGCGGTGTACTGTACAGCCTAGAGCCCAGTTAACAATACTGTACTGTGTGCTCAAAAATCCGCCATGACAGCCCTGGCTGGTGTGGCTCAGTGGATTGAGGGCCGGCCTGTGAACGGAAAGGTTGTCGGTTCGATTCCCAGCCAAGGCACATGCCTGGGTTGCAGGGCAGGTCCCCAGTTTGGGGCATGTGAGATCGATGCATCTCTCGCACATTGATGTTTCTCTCCTTCCCTGTCTCCTTTCCTCCCCCCTCCCTAAAAATAAAGAAATAAAGTCTTTTAAAAATTTACCATGACAGTAGGTCATATGCTTACCACAATAATAATAATTATAATAATAAGTAAAGAGAGTAGGAGAAAGCTTAGAGGTGATGGATATGTCTACGGCATAGGTTGTGGTGATGGTTTCACGGATACATAATTACCCCCAAGCTCATGGATTGTATACAAGAAGTCTGTACAGATTTTTTCATGTCAATCATACCTCAGTAAGCTAGTTTCTTTTTTAAGTAAAAAGGTAAAAAATTAAATCCAACATATTGAAAAAGTAAACGTGGTGTGTAAAACCCTGCGAAGCCTTTAGAGCAGTTATACACCCCTAAAGGTTATGTCTCAAATGAGCAATGTCAAGTGTAAGGTGGGGTCTGACCAGACTGCAACACTGTGATACGGTTCTAGAGCACCACAGACTGGCGAGCGGAGGGCCCAGGTTGGGCGACCCCAAGCGGCCTAGCCAGCGCCACACCCCTTCTGCAGACAACGCTAATACACATTGTTGTCAAGGGCTGCTGGACAGAAACCCATTTGTCTGCCAGGATGGCCTTGGAGCTAATAAAAATGGCTGGGATCCCTAACATTTATTTAGTTTTATCATGTACTAAACACTACATATGCCCATTTCGTTTAATCTCCACAGCAACCCGAAAAGGCTAAAGGTGTCATTGGTTGACGGTAGAAGCCAAAGTGGTTTTTATTTCACTAGAGTTGAGGTCCTAACCACTGACGTCCATGGCCTCCTCTCTTTTCCTGATTAGCGAGGGCCCCTGTTTCTGTCCCCTGGAACATCACCTTTAGAACCTGGCACATATGCAGTGAATTTAGAGGAGGAGGAGAAGAAATGAATTGCTTGGTTTCCTTTGCTTCATGTCAAAGGTCGTATAAAAGTGTGACAAATGAGAAGCTGGGATTAACTAACTAAAATTAAAATGTTTTTTAAAAATCCATTTTTACCCTTCAAGCAGAGTTGATTAAATGTTTTACCAGATCTTTCATTATGGCACATTATACCCACTGGAGATTGGTACATCGATTCATAAGCGAAATAATGTCTTAATGAGATTGCTCTTTTAGAATTCACTGAGACATTGTTTCTTAAATATGTAAGGAAGCACTGTTTCCCCAGCTATGATTAAATTCCAAATACTGAGAGTCGCAACTTCTGCCTGCTAAAATGTCCGCAGTCCAAGTGTCTGGGTGAGCTCCGTGCATCCTCCAGGAAGGATTTGGAGAGAAAATACAGTGAAAAGTAAAGAAAACATTTAACTTCTTCGCTGTATCCAGCAACTGTGACATTATAGATAAAAAGCCAAGATACAAAGACTGTGCTAAAGTTTGAAATCTTTGGGATTGGTTCCAGGACCCTCTGTGGATACCAAATTGAGGCTCAAGTCCCTTATATAAAATGGCATAGTATTTGCATATAATCTACACATATCCTCCACTATACTTTACTTTTTAAAAAATATTTTTAAAAATTTATTTATATTTTTAGGTAAGGGAGAGAGAAAGACAGGGAGAGAAACATTGATGTGCGAAAAATACATCAATCAGTTGCCTCTTGCACGCCCCCAACTGGGGACCCAGCGCACAGCCCAGGCCTGTGCCCTGACTGGGAATGGAATCAGTGGCCTTTTGGTTGGCAGGCCAGCACTCAATCCACGAGCCACACCAGTCAGGAGCCCTCCCCTGTACTTTAAATTGCCTCTAGGTTACTTATAAAACCGAATACAATGTAACTGCTATGTAAATAGTTGTTATACTGTATTGCTTAGGGAATAATGACAAGAAAAAAAGTCTGTAGTGTTCGGTTGTTTACATGTTCATGTACATTGTAGGCCTAACCATACAGTACACTTTTTTTTCCAACTATTTTTGGTCCACAGTTGGTTGAATCTGCAGATTCACCCCAGGGATATGGAAGGCAGATTGTACTAGGCAGTGGTTTACAGGTGGGAAAGATGTTATCGGTGGGTAGGCATGGAGCCTTCTTGAGTATGTTACTGTGTTGTTCACCAATACGATAACACCTCAATTGTCCAGAATCCATCATACTAGAATGATGAATAAAACACTTTTCCTATACTACCAAACTGGAGGAAAGATGCTAGAGACAAAGAACAGGGCATTGCTGCCTTTCTTCTTGTCCTTCTGGGCTATTTGACTGTGCATCCATGTGCATTAACTGCTTTGATTAGTGATGGAAAATTTTAAAAAGTCAACTACAAAAATAATTTAAAAGAACAAAAAACACCACCACTCCTTTAGTATCTCACAGCAGGTCAGAAGTGCCAGCACAGAGTGGCTCAGCAGGGTCCTCTGTTCGGGTTCCCCAAGACTGGAGTCTGCATTCGGCCAGCCCGTCTCTTAACTGGAGGCTCTGAGGAAGATTCCACATCTCAGCTCATTTCAGGTTGTTGACAGAATTCAGTTCCTCGAGGCTGTAGGACTGTGGTCCCATTTCCTTGACACACGACCCCCTTCATCATCAAACCACTGATGGTGCATCCAATCCTTCTCATGCTTAGAGTCTCCAACTTCCCCTTCTGTTGCATCTATCCGATTTCCTCTTCTGCTTCCTTTCTGCTTTTAAGGACTCGTGTGATTATACCAGGACCACCTGGATAATACAGGATAATCTCCCCATGAAAGCCAGTGGATTAATGACCTTGATTACATCAGCAATATCCTTTTCTTGCCACATCATATAATATAACCATGAGCATGACGTCATAGGGCAGAGACCACAGGGGACAAAATTCTGTCTACCACACAAGCTTACTTAGGAAGAAAAAATCAACAGTCCTTGGAAATGGGTTGAAGGGACAATAATGATATTCTTCTTCTTCGAAGACAGATGCTAGTGGAGAGAAGTTATAACCCAATATCAGGTAATAGGCTACTGTTATTTGTCAGCTAGTATCATCCTATGTTTTGTAGGTCTGGTACATAATCGTGAGTAGTGAGAGCTGAGTCAGAGAAAGAGTGGCCTGAGCTCTAGTCCCAGCTCTGTGGATTGTTAAAAACAAGACAACAGGCCAAAACCGGAGTCACTTATGCTAAGCCCCAAATCACCTGACCAAGGCTTAACTGAATTACAATTTTGGCTCCTCTAGAAAATGGAATCTTAAACCAGTCAATCAGGAACCACCTCATCAACACTCGTTAGGTCATCTGCTTGATAGACCCCTGCCATTTCCTACAAGAAATGAAACTTGCCATCACCAATCTGTTTTTTGCCTTTTATAACTTTTACAACTTTTTGCCTTTTATCCCCCCTCCCTTCTGCCTGTGAAAGTCTTTCACTTTTGTAAAGCCCCTAAGAGCTCTGTGTTATTCGCTAGATTGGATGCCACCCAATTTCAATTCATTTTTGCTCAAATAAACACAAATTGTTTACTATGCCTCGGTTTAGTGAGTCCTTGAGCAAGTCAGTCCATCTCTTCAGGCCTTGGATCCCCAATTTGTAAAAGGAAGGAATTGAACAAAATACTATATAGAATCAGCATAGAAACAGCTTCATCTCTTAAAACGATCTAATGTTTGGACTATATAGAATAATTTTTCATAAAGTGATGCAAGATTCTCAGGCATCAAATCATATGACCATTCAGAGAGAACTGCAGTTGTTAAGAGTGTTTTATGTTTCATAATCCTCCAATATCTTGGACAAGCTAGATATAACTATTGGGCCCCATTTTCCTGCTGAGAAAGTGAGTTACAGAGTATAAAAACCTTGCCCAGGACCACATAGTTGCAAAGTGGTGGTGTTGCAGACCGAACATGGGTTCTTTCAGCTTCCAGTAGACTATGAGGCTATCTTTGTTTTTCTACCACTGTTGTCCAGTCCCTAGCCCAGCATACAGTAGTCATGCAAAGAAGTATCTGTAGAATGATTAAATAAATGGTTTAACCAATGAATGAACGACTCTTCCCACTATCTCACAAAGAAATGTCCAAAGTATGCTCATTGCTCTGTACTTGCTAAGGCAAGAAAGTTTAGCAAAGCATTTTATTTTCCTTAAAGCTTTATTTATTTTTAGGGAGAGGGGAAGGGAGAGTGAAAGAGAAACATCGATGTGCGAGAGATACATCGAGTGGTTGCCTCTCGTACGCCCCCCAACTGGGAACCTGGCCCACAACCCAGGCATGTGCCCTAACTGGGAATCAAACCAGCAACCTTTCAGTTCACAGGCCGGCACTCAATCCACTGAGCCACACCAGCCAGGGCATAACAAAGCATTTAAAATAGATTTTCAATGAGTAAAACCCAGATGATTTGGTTTACATTCTCTGGAAAACCCCATTTCCAGAATATTTTACTTAATCGGAATTTTACTGTATGACTCGTGAAGTAGAACCGTGTTCAGAGCCTTGAGTTAGAAGAAAGTTCCTCCAAGCCTCCATCAAGGACCATCATCAGCGAATGACGAATGCAGCTGCACAGATAGCTTGGGTCTCCCTGGAAGTGTGGACCATTCCGGTTGTGAACTAACCAACATCTCTGTGCTTTTCCTCTTGGAGAAGTGTTAAATTACCCAAAGACCAAGTCACCCAAAGGTGAGTTAGTTTATTTCGGCTCCTTGGTGATTAACTGGTTTAGAAATAATAAGACTTAGGTAATGGAAAAGCAGAGTGTATGCCCCTGGTGGGAAGGTTCCAGTCCGCAGTGGGCTGCTGACTCTCTCGCGCCGGCACAAGTCCTCCTGGCCTCTGTTGGGCGGACAAGTCTATTCCCCAGCTCAGTGTAAAACTACTCTTAAGCCAGAAAAACTAGGAATGTTCTAAAAAGGCTAAGCTTCATTTTTTTGCTTTATCTAACACTTAAGTCTGGAGGGAGGAGTCTACACTGAAATTAAATTACTGCTCACTTTCATGCTCACAGTTAATACATGTACATGAGTCATCTGTAAATAATAATTAATATCCATTTATAGTCACACATGGCTTACAGAGTGTGCTGAGTCCTCCCAATCATGCTGTGAGGTAGACGCTATCATTATCCTGTTTTGTGAATGAGGACACAGGGGTAACCACGTACTGTAACTTGCCCAAGTGCCCACAGTTAGTAAGTCGCCAACCCCAAACCCCAAACCCCGGGCTTCTTAGTCAGAGCCTCCATTCTTCCTCGTCTGCAGGCCTACTGAGCCGGAGCTTCACCGCGCGGCAAGCAAGCGCCTCCTGAATACACAAGAGCTTTTTGCCTTCATATATTGTCTCCATCGAAGGATATTAAAATTACAGCAGCTCTCAAGTTGGGGGAGATGCTGCAAAATGTTTTATATTGAAGGAGGCTCTTACAAGTGGTAGTCATTATGAATCTTAGGACACAAACTTAGAAACATAAGGAAGGTGATTTTTATTTTTCTAGAATCGAACACTATTTTTATTGTAAGCCCCTAATCCGCTGGTTGGCGGAAAGTCGATTTGCACCATTTAGAGGATTCCCTCTCTCATCCCCTGCCCACTTCGCCCTGGGGTTTTGTGCGAGCTCCAAAGCGCTTTTGGGGAGCCAGAAGGTCAACGATGGAGGCCCACTTGGTCCTCTGCTTCATCCGGTCCTCCTATGGCTCCACCGCCAAGACTACCGTTACGGGTCAGGTGGTCATTGGGTGCCTACTGAGCTGTCCCAACTTCCCTGCCCCTCAGTTACCCTTTGCTGTCCTGTCCATGCTGGAAACTCTGCTCGGTCGTCTAAGGCCCTCTCAGCCTGAACACACCGCACAGCTTTCTCCCTCTGAGGTCCGGCCCCCTCCCCAGGCCCATTCCGTTAGGAACATGAGGGAAAAAGCCCCCCTCAGGAACTACCCACATCTCCACCCTTTCCCCATCAGTCATTTCTAATGTGCACTCTGCTTTCCTGAAATGGATTTTATAGCTAACATAATCTATCAAATATATCTTCACAAAACTCAATAAAATCTCCTGTTATATAAAGGATAAACAAATGGAAAATTATAATAAAATCCTATGCACTTAAATATGTAAATGTCCTAGCATGAGTACACTAAAAAAACATTATAAAGAAATCAGATGGTTGCACACAAATCATTGGGAATGTATGTCTCCAAATGTAGACTGAAACTGGGTGCTACATTGGCCACTCAAGTACCATGACTCAGGTTACAGCAGCCACATCATTTTATACCATAATGATCAATTCTTTTCTATTTTTAAATCTTCATCTGAGGATATATTTATTGATTTTAGAGAGAGGGAAACATGGATGTGAGAGAGAAACGTCAGTCGGTTGCCTCCCACCTGTGCCCTGACCGGGGATCCAACCCTCAACCGTTCGGTGTTTGGGACAATGCTCCAGCCAACTGAGCTGCCCAGCCAGGGCACCACGACGATCAATCCTTGCTAAAGTCCCAAACAAAACAGAGTTGTCCCCCAATTTTAATAGTAGTCCCACTGCTGGATAATTCAGTGAGTATTAAAAAAACCATAAAAATACTACTGTATGTTTATAAAGTGGGAAATTTCCACTCCTGGCCAGGAGAGAGTGAAAGGGACCAGATTTACTCTCCCCTGTGAAAGAACTAAAATCAGACAAAATAGATGAAATAAGGGTCCTCAGGACTCTGGGACACTAGGCAGCCGAAGCCAACCTAACAGGCCAAGGTCCAACCTCCCAGCCAGACCTATTCCTGCGGGATCTCCATTTAGAACATCGAGTACATGCCTTCTCTTTGCTTGAATGTCCAGGTATACGCGAATATTTACAATATTCTAAGTGAAGCTTCCCAGGAGTTGTAGTGATGTTGATGCTGACCTTGTAGATAATTTTGGCTAAAACTAATAACTTTAAGTCCAGATAAAGATCCTCGAATTCCATCATGATTGAATTGTCCCTGTCAAAAGTGGCAAGACTACACTGTGCTGATCTGACAGGTGCGGGAAAGCACAACATTCACCACTTAAGCCAAAGTCCAGCCATAAATGTTTATTGAGCACCTGCGACGTGTCTGGTTACAGAGGGTCCATCGAACTCACCTTCTGGGAGCTCAGACTAGTAGGGGGTGCCCTAGTCTAAGGGTTCTTAATCAGCTCTAAGATCACACCATGTCAAAAATCCAAATTTCCTATGTGACAAAAGATAGAGATGTCACATATCTTGTGGCCACCCACCTGGCCGGCCCCGGGGTGTAGACGGTGAGCCCTCCCAGCGGCCCCTGGGTCACGCTCAGGCACGAGCTTGTGGACTCCAGCGTAGCCAGCTCAGGCTGGTGCCCAGAGCTGAGCACGAGGAGCCAACACATCTCTGGAATCTGCCCCATTTAAAATACCTGTCCCCAGGAGTCAGCAGGTATTTTATACCTTCTTTTTATTTTTTTAAAAATTTAATTTACTTTTTAGAGAGAGGGGACAGAAGGAAGAAGGAGAGGGAAATATTGATGTGTGAGAGAAATAGCAACTGGCTGCCCCCCCAACCCTGGCAAGCCCCCAACTGGGGACCTGGCCTGGCCAGCAACCCAGGTATGTGCACTGACTGGGAGTTGAATTGGCGACTGGGTTTGCAAGGTGGTGCTTAACCCACTGAGCAGCACCAGCCATGGCTATACTTTCTACTTAAACCCTTGACATCAGTAATCCTTAAACCACTGCTCTTAAACTTAATATGCATACAAGCTATTTGGGGGTCTTGTTAAAGTGCAGATTCTGATTCAGGAGGGCTAGGGTTGGAACAGTGATTCCAAATTTCTAACAAGCTCCCAGGTGATGCCCATGCTACCCAGCTGCAGGCCCCGACTCAGCAGTGAGGCCTTACAAGATACACTATTATCAAAGCCACGGGTAAACCACAGAATCACAAAAACAGGGCCATGAGTTAGATGAACAGCTCTTCAGTCTCCTGGAACTATGGCTCCTTGGAGATAAGGTTAGCTCTCCTTCCTTAGTTAAGGAGACCAACAGGTAAATAAATACACTGCACAGAATGGAAGAGAATGACGGACTGTCTGGGGAGGTCAGGGAAGGCATTCAGGAGGGAGGGGTTTCTGAGCTGGGTGTGTCAAGTGTTCAGGGGGTAGAGGGCAGGAACAGACCAGAGAGGTGGGTCCCCGCACAAACAGCGTGACCCTGCTTAAAGGTTAACTGGAGAGACATAATTGAACATATATTTTAGGGAGGGCGCTCCGACTGCTGAGTGGGGAGTCAGCTAGAAGAGGGGGTAGGCCAGGACCAGGGAGACGTCTGTGAGTCTAAGGGAGAGACAGTGAGGGCCTGGACGAAGCAGAGGGCAGAGAAGCAGGACCCCCACACCCTGCGGCGCTGGTGCCCGTGACCGGGCCGGCTGTGGAAGGGGGACGGCAATGCACCAGCTGCGCACGTGCTGAGGCCGGGCAGCATTAACGTCCCGGAGAGGGACACCAGCGACCTGAAACTGGAGTCTGGTGACCTGGAGGCGCACTTGATTCCATATGTGGGGGCGGGGGGAGTGACGAGTCATCCCAGGTAGGGCTGAGGTGTGCTGGCACTGGGAAAGCCACACTGTCTCTTTGGTTCTGGGTGCCCTTCCCAATCAGCAACAGCACCAAATATGTGTTAATATACAGATATAAAACCACACGGTTGTTTATGCTAGGCACTGATGAAGGTTGAGATAAGAACACAAGCTTTTAAGACTGTTCTAACCAACATCCGGATAAGCATAGAGATAGAACCGTTAAAGTGTTAGAATCTTTTAAACTTTGAATAGAGTTCTAGGCTATAGACCATTGGTCTCTCAGAATCTATAATAACCTGCATTCATTATTGTGTTGCAAAGCCAGTTAAAACTAGTCAGCAATCAGTCTCTATGCTAATTCACACACTTAAGCACTGCACTGTTACTAAATGCAAATAACTTGAAGTGAGGGGAAAAATCGGTTTATTATTTTTAAAGAGGCCAAATCTGCTTTCCTCGGCAAAGTCAGTTGTGCAAAGATTACGCTCGCTGCTTTCTGTGTGATTTTCTAGAATGCGCACATAATAAATTTTTTCATGGGTGTACATATTTTACTGGTATTCAGCTTTGTGTTGTAATTTCAATAACCACTAAAGATATATGTTATATTTTGGGAGAATTTATTTTGATTACTAATGAGAGAAATTTATCTTCGGGGCTGCATATATAGTCTGAAATAAGAAAGAGAAGCCACATTTTCTATCCTGTTGCGTAGGATAAGAAAGATTCTAGCAATTTGATCAAATTCACTGAACTCCGATGTGTACATTTTGTCTCTTCTGCTCAAATGAATCTTCTACCGACATTTATGCCCAGCTAAGTTGATCTTTTATGGAAGTTTTCTTTCTTTCTTTCTCTCTCTATTTCTTTTTACAGAACAAGCCTTTTAGTTGGTTTTATTACTCCCAAAAATCTTCATTTTTTAATATTTAGCTTTCTCACTCCACCCTTGTGCCTTCATTACTTTCACAAAGATTTTCTGCTCCACGGCGAGGAAAGCACGCTTGGCCCTGTCACGGACACACTTAGCACACGTGGACCCAACGCCGGCCCTGCTGGCATGTCTCTTCAGTTTAGACAAGCTCGTTAGGCCTTTGGGTCTCACAGCGTGAGCCCCACGCAGTCGGCCTGCGCACGCGCCCCGCGCAGACTCTGGCGCTTGCCCGGCCTTCTTGGTGTGAGGGCGGACAGCTCTATTACCAGGAAGCCGGACAGCCTCTGACGGTATGTCAGACGCTGGGCCATCGCGAATGCCTGAGGACACTGTCCTCTGGAAGTTTTTGTTTTAGTTATTTCTTAAATTTATTCTACATATATTGAGTACATGTTAGCATGCAAATTGGTAATTAAAAGAAAAGAGATCAGTTAAAATGATGACTGTCATTTGCATTATTTTTACATGCACAGTGTCATTTAATTCTCAAGATTCTGTGTAGGAATTGCTTAAAAATTACCTCCATTTACAGATAAGGCTGCCGGAGCTTAGAAAGATCAGGTGACTTACCTGAGACAACAAGGCTGCTGACAGCAAACTCGAGACTCCAGCTGAGGTCACCTGGTGGATGATGACAATGCATAAATATTCCATACTAAAACGGGGGGGCGGGGGAGGTTGTAACTATTCAAAGAGAAAAAATATTTAGAATTGACTAGAAAAAGCTATTAAATAACTGGTTCTTTAATCACTTCGTAGACACTGCAAATAGAAATGAAACGTGAATAAAGCCAGACCACCTTGGGGCTGATCTGGATGAACTATTGTATCCAAAAGAATCATGAACCCAACTCCAAAAAAGCCTTGTAGCTTAATGTAGGAAGTCTCCTGGAGATGCACCAAAGGGGAAACCATACTGCATGACACACGGTGGGACATCCTAAAGGCTTTTGTCCCAAGTTTCCCTTATCTCAGCAGCTGCTCTCCTAACATTGCTCTTCCCTGAAAGACTTCCCTCAGTATCCCTCTCTCAACTCCCACCTCTAGTGCTCGCCAGCCCCGTCTAGTAGTTCTAGAGTTCACATCTTTCCATGTCCTTCCTCACGCGAGCCAGTTTAGCCTCCAGGCTGCCTCCAAGACTCTTCCACAGCTACCCCCGGCAAGACAACGATGGGACCACGAGGCAACACGGAACTCAGGCTGAGAGTGGGGGGAGGAGCCGCATGAACTTTTGTTGTCCTTGTCACATAAACTTAACAGTTTACATCCCCCAATGGCTTCCAACTCCTTTCCACCTCCGGCCTCATCTCCACTCCAGCCATGCTGGCGGCCTCGGCCATCACCAACCACTCCCCAGCCTTCGGTCCTTCGCACTTGCGCTCCTTCTGCCTAGAACAGTTTCCCATGGATCCCCACACAGCCAGGTGCCTCCTTTAATACAGATCCCAGGGTTCGTCAGGCCGCTATCCCTGCGCACCCAGTCTAAGGCAACAGTTTCTCTCTCCGTCCCGTCCCCTGCTCTATTTGTCTCCAGCACACTTATCACCGCCTCACACTGTTTTGGATTATTTAGTGTGTATATCTCCCATTAGGAAGCAAGCTGCATGAGGAGAAGGAGGACATAGTTTTGCTCCCTGCAGCATCCTCAGCACCTGGAATGCTGTGCGGTACATGGTAACTGTTCAATAAATATTTGTTAAATGGATCGGTAACAATTATTCATCAAAATTGTAGTAGAAAGTTAATAAATCTTTCAAGTAATGAATGTATTTTCCTTTTGAAACTTGACACTAATTATTTGTGTAGTCACATGCTTTCTTTTTTAAACTTTTTTTTTTTTTAGAGACAGGAAGGGAAGGAGAGAGGGAGAGAAACATTGATCTGAGAGAGAAACATCCAATTGACTGCCTTCTGTAGTCGCCCAGACCAGGGATGGAACCCACAGCGCATGAGCGCTGACTGGGAATCGAGCCTGCGACCTTTCGGTTTGTAGGATGACACCCAACCCACTGAGCCACATCGACCAGGGCAGTCACATGTTTTCTAACGCATCTCTGTGCCAATAAGCTCCTGTCGCTGCTCTTGTTACTAACTCTGCACCTCACATGTGGTGTCGTGTCTTCCACCCCCAGCCTACATCTCCATCTGTTGCATATAAAGTGCAGGTGTTCCCATCCAGTCTCCAACTCACGCAGCTTGTCTCTTTGAATCCCCTAGAGCTTTTCTCCCCAGAATCCCCAGTTCAGATATTTATAGATTCTGTCCACCTACTTGCTGGGAGGTCATTAGTTTCCAGAAATGTCTGCTGCCTGAGCCTCCGGGGCACTGGCGTCCTGAAGCACAGAAGGCTCCAGGGCCCTGGCCTTGCCAGCAGCTCTGCCATCTGTGAGCTGCAGGCAGGGGCAGTGCTGGGGGCTTTGGTGTGTGCGCCTCCCAGGATCATTAGGGTGTTTTTGGTGAGCCAGGAAATGAGCCCCGAAGTCAGAGTGTTTAAATGCCAGCACCCACGAACAAACTGCTGCCCCCAGGGCGTCCCTGCCGCCTCTCTCGCGTCATACTTTCCTGGAGGCAGCACCACCAATATCAATACCGAGCAAGAGGCAAAGCACCCTGTGCAGCAGAGAATTTGGCCCTGCCCAGGGACAGGTCTGGCCCTTGCCCCTACCTCTGAGAGGCGGTCTGCGTCCTTCCGGATGGAAGTGTCCTTGTCCAGGGCACGGCCCGGACACCACAGTTGTGAGGGTAAGGCTAGCCACAACCCGTGGTTTACGAGTGGGGGCCTGCTATGCCATAAAGACCAACTATGTGGCTCAGATTGGAGGCTTTGGCTGGAGGCTGAGGTCAACTGGTGGGAAACCGATCAATCAATCATGTCTACTCGATAGGGCCCTGATAAAACCTCCAGGCACTGGGGCTCGGGTGGTCTTCACTGGTTGCATTCCGTGGGTCCTGTCACACAACCGCGTCAAGGTGGTAGCGCATCCCCAGGAAGACAGCAGCTTTGTTTTGGGGACCCTCCCGGGCTCTCTTCTTTGTGTCTCTTCCTTTGGCTGATTTTAATCTGTACCTTTGTCCCTCGTGTACCTTAACTGTGCGTGTATTAAAGCCTTCAGTGGGTTCTGTCAGCCCTTCCTTCTCATGAATTATCAAAGCTCAAGGTGTTTTTGGGAGCCCCTTCCCACACAGTTGACCTCAGAGGTGACGACGGTCTTGGCCAGTGCCCTCAAGCCTCGCAGTCTGGCTAATCCTGGGTGTGTTCGCATACCGGAAGAAGGCTGCGGCTTCCGCTCCGAGGTGTTTCAAGTCATTGCAACATGCATCCTTCTTTTTCCATTTAACTTTAAATTTTTTTTAAATATTTATTTTTTTATTCTTTTAACTTTTAAATTATAATTGACATATTAGTTTCAGGTGTACAACACAGCGATTTGACATTATATACCTTGCGAAGTGATCACCCTGGTAAGTCTTGTACCGTCTGACACCACACATAGTTAATACAATATTATTGACAATATTCCCTATGCTGTATATTACTGTTTTTATAATTGTAATCTTAATCCCTTCACCTTCTTTTACCCATCCCCCTCCAACCCCACAAGCATTAATTTGTTCTCTGATCTTGTTTCTGTTTTGTTTGTTCCTTTATTTTGTTTTTCAGATTCCATGTAGAAGTGAAATTATGTGGTACTTGTCTTTCTCTGTCTGACTTATTTCACTTAGCATAATACCTTCTGGGTCTATCTACATTGTTGCAAATGCAAACATTTCATTCTTTTTTATGGCCAAGTAATATTCCATTGTATATATGTGCCACTTCTTTATCCACCTGTCTGTTAATGGACACTTAGGCTGCTCCCATACCTTGGCTGTTATAAATAATGTTGCAGTGAACATAGGGGTGCACATCTTTTCACATTAGTGTTTTGGATTTCTTCAAATAAATACCAGAAGTGAGCTTGGTGGATCATAAGTAGTTCTATTTTTAAATTTTTGAGGGACCTCCATGGCTGCACCAATTTACAATCCCACCAACAGTGCATGTGGGTTCCCCTTTCTCCACATCCTTGCCAACACTTGTTTTTTGTTGATTTACTGATGATAGCCATTCTGACAGGTGTGAAGTGATATCTCATTGTGGTTTTGATTTGCATCTCCCTGATGATTAGTGTCATTAAACTTCTTTTTATATGTCCGCTGGCCACCTCTGCGTCCTCTTTGGAGAAATGTCTATTCAGGTCTCCTGGCCATTTTTTAATCAGTTTTTTTAGTGTTAAGTTGTATGTTAATATTTCTTTATATCATATTTAAAAGTTTTCATGGATGAAAGGTACTTTTAGAAACCATGTCTTTGGTACTTATGTAATATCGTGCAAGTCTCAAGACACTTTAAAAATACTGAATTTCAAAATGATTTTCCAGCACAGTATTGATTTTTTCAGTGTAATTAAGTCTCTGGCCTAAGACCTCAGAAAGTTCATAGTAAACCAAGGAACAGAACATGCAACGTCTGATTTCTCAGTCAGCTCAACCAACCGTAGCAAGGGCGAGGGACACATTAATCCTGGAACACTCTGGAAAGCACATGATCCCCAGAGGGGAGCAGGTGAAGTGGCTGAGCCGGGAGAGGACAAGGGAACTTGTCTGCCTCAGAAAAATTACAGAGATGATAAAGGGGGGCCCCAGGCAATTCTGAACTCAAAGGGATCACGAGTCGCAATACGAGGTCTTGGCCAGCAAGAGCTAAGAAAGCACAAAGAGGAAGGCAGGGATGAGGAAAGACACAGGGGCACCTCGTAAATGTGAACACAGAGAGGAAGGGAGCAGGGGTTCTAGCAAGGAGGTGTGGGCCCCGAGGGCTGTGGAATGAGCCCAGTTCACTCCTGCCCTGCGAAAAACCAAGGACTGTGCTAAATTCTTTTTCTCTAATCTTTTCAATCAGCCAACACTTAACACTAGAGACCTTTAGCATTGCCTTATTGTCGGCTGAGTACTAACGTTCTTCCTCAACCCAGGAAATTGCATTTTAATGAGAATAAATGAAATCTAAACCTAAAAACCCAATAAATATCTGGAGTTTAGTATTGTACCTCTGAAGTCAAAGAAGGCTCTTATCTTAGAAATAATGTTCTTTTACGCCCCCGTGAGTGAAGGGGGGAGGAGGGAATGACCAGTAATTTTCTGTGTGTAACTGATGGAATGGAGAAGTAAGCGAGGAGCCCAAAGGCAGAGAGGAGACGCCACAATGAGCCAGAAGCAAAGGGAAAGGAGAGACTCTGGCCTTCGACAAGGAAACCAGGGTCATCTGGGAAGGACGTAAGAGGAAAGGGCACTTGTGGTGCAGAGGCCTCCACCTAGCGAGGCCACACATTATGCCCAGCAGCAATTAGGGGTTTCAACCCTAGGTGGTGTAGCTCAGTGGATTAAGCATCGGCCTGCGAACAAGAGGGTCACCGGTTTAATTCTCCAGTCAGGGCACATGCCTGGGTTGCAGGCCAGGTCCCCAGTAGGGGGTGCGTGAGAGGCAACCACACATCGATGTTTCTCTCCCTCTCTTTCTCCCTCCTTCCCCTGTGTCTAAAAATAAAATAAATAAAATCTTTTTTTAAAAAAAGGACCCAGGTTTCATTCCAAACAGTGTGTGCAGTCCCAAGCCATGAATTGTGATCAGTCTAAGGCACCATAGCAACCGTATTCGCACTCAATTTCCCAGGCCCCCTCTTGGCTAGGGTAGAAGCTGTGTGACTCAGTACCAATGAAATGTAGAAGGAAGCCTGCCGAGAGGTTTCTGGGAAATGTTTTGCTTCCCTGTTAAGAGACCAATATCGCTGATGCCACGTCTTCCCCTCTCCTTCCTGCCTCCAACAGATCTTGATGCTGAGCTGCAGCCACCAACTTGTAGCTGTGAGGGACAGGACCCAAGAGTCGCAAAGACCCTCGCTCTGATGTCATTAAGCCACTGAACTGAGCCAGCAGCTGCCACCTCTAGGCTTCTTGGTAGGTGAGAAAAATTAGCACTTGTTTGCTTAAGCTGCCCAAGTCGTGTCTGCTCTTCCCAGCAGCCACAGATGCAGCCTTAACACAAAAGTCTTTTTCCAAGAAAATGTCTTTCAATTTTAGATTATTGCTCTTTTTTACCTGGTAAAATCATATTTTAGATTGTCTTTGAAAAAAGAAAACCTCACAAAAAACTTTCTCGTTGTCTTAGAGCTCATGGACCCCATCAGAGAGGTCTCTGATCCTCCAGGCTCCGGGAACTCCAGTTTGAGCACAGGGCCAGAGACGCAGCTACAGCGAGGGCAGGAAAGACAAGGCGCCAACTGGGAGAAAAGGGTCGCCTCCAGAAAGCAACACCGTGGGAAGCGGAAAGGCAGCCAGGCACAACCGACACCCCTCCAGCAGAGGGAAAGCGGTGGCAGGAAACCCACTTCTGCTCGGCCTCCATGCCTCAGGCCAGGCAGCAGCCGATGGAGCCATGGGTAGCCACACCGATGGGTGTTGATGGAGGCATGGTCCCCTCTCTGGCTCTCAGCATGACAAGCCCAGAGCTTTAGCAGAGGCCAGTTGCACTTGTAATAAGCACTCATTAGATTCCCATGCATTCTGGAAGCTGAAATTGAAGTCCAGTCCTTGGTCCCAAGAGTTATCTTCTGAGTGGGAATGAGAATGGAGGGAAATCAACGGGGGTGTGGAGGGGTGGAGGCGTAAAGCTGGAAAGGGAGCAGGTGCTGGACAAACCAGCTGAGGACCCAGGCCTTCCTCTACCTGAAGGAGTCTTTTCTCTTTGAGTTCCGAGCAGCATGGCATATTTCGAAACTGACTTCTGGTTAAAGGAAACTCAACACATCGAAGTCCAGACCTGCAAAGCAAACGGAAAGATCACTTACATGATGGACGGAGAGTTCATTTTACATACTGTGGGATTTCTTCATCAAATAAGCCTTCTTAGTGCCTTTACCCCAAGACTTGAGCTCAGCGGACTTCTTTAGCAGCATGTCCATGTGCAGGCATGACACCGTGCGTGCATGTGAAGCACTTCATGCCTCACACGTGCACCCATATCTGCCCTCATGACAGCTCTGTGATCATGAAAGGAACAGATATTTCTTTCATAATCATATATTTTTGTTCAAAGAAGAAATATTCTTTTAAAGGACAGTTTCACTCTTAACTGAGTATAAAATGTATATGTATTTATTACAGAAAGCTGGAAAATATAGAAAAGTAGAAATAAAAGGAAAAAAATCTTCCATACCCCCCCAAAACACCATGACCTCAAGCTGTAAAAAAATTTTTTTTAATTGAAATATAATTGATATATAGCATTATTTTAGTTTTAGGCGTAAAACATAATGATTTGATACTTGTGTATATTACAAAATGATCACTACAATAAGTCTAGTGAACATCCATCACTATACATAGTTATAATTTTTTTTCTTGTGTTGAAAACTTTTAAGATCTATTCACTTAATAACTTTCAAATATACAATACATTATTAACTGTAGTCACTGTGCTGTACATTACATCCCCATGAACTTTTTTTCGTCTTTGTGCTGTGCATGCTGTTTTTATATAGGTATAATAATACTGATTAGGCAATTTTATTTTCTTCTTTTTTCACTTAAAATAACATGAATATTTTCTCAGGAGGTTGTTACTCTTATAAAATGTCATTTTTCATGATTGCACACTACAATTTACTTCATTATTTCTGATCATGAAACACTTTGCTCATTTTTATTTTGGATTACTCTGTTGCTGTCATTTAAGCAAAAAGCTAAATGAATTGTATCATTATAAAATCTACCAGGCTGATCATTCTCCCTAACATTGAGATTTCCCTCTTGTCAATCACTCTGCTTTGGACATCTTTATGTATATCTTCTTCTGTATCAAAGGTGAATTTTTTTAGGCTAAATTACTAGAAGTGAAGCTACTGGTTCAAAAGGAATGCATGTTTTAAGGTGCTTAATTGTAAAATTGCTTCCCAAAGAATTGTGCCAATCTACACTCCCAAAGTGTCCACCAGCACTGAGAGCATGTTTTAAAAAAATTTTTTTTTTTAATCAGTAAAAAAATTGTATCTACTATTATCTTAACTTACATATCTTTGATTACCACTGAGCTTGGTACATCCTTCCAGAAAGTTATCAACCAGTTATAGTTCATCTTTTGTGAAAGATTTGGTCCTATGTTAGAAAGAAATTCGATTGTACTGCCAAGGGGGGAAAAGCTAGCAGAAGTTAAACCATTTCCCCAAGGCTACAGTTATTAAAATGGCTAAGTGAGGGATCCAAGCCAGGCTTTTTGAGACCTTCTTAAGTATACTAATTTCTCCTATCTCCCACCAATATCTATTTTAACTCCTCAGCCCTTCCTGCAATATTTTGTCAAATTTAATAAAATAAGCACTTTATTTAATTTAAAGAATTTATTTATTTCTAGAGACGCAGGAAGGCAGGGAGAAAGAGGGGGAGAGAAACATCTATCGGTTGCCTCTTGTTCGTGCCCCGACAGTGAGCTGAACCTACAACCTAGGCATGTGCCCTGGCGGGGAATTAAACGGGCAACTTTCACTTTGCGGAATGACGCCCAACCAACTGAGCCACACCAGGCAGTGCACAAAACAGTACTTTTTAAAGCACATGCTTCAAGTTCGTAAGCTCCTCCGCTAATTTACAATTGAGTGAACTGAGGCCCACAGATTCACATGTGCATCTGTTGCAGACCTGGAATCGATCGTCCAGCTAGAAAGGTGACTTGTTTCTAATTGTGCTCTGTCTGACTTCTCTTAGGCTCACACCTTAAAGCTTACACCACAGAAATACGTGTTGTGTTGAAATATAATGGGCAAGCTAGAAGCAAAAGTGAGAATTCATTTCTAAACAGAACTGCGAGGAGTGGAGAGCTTCGAGTCAGGCAGAGCTATAGTTTGCTATCAGTGAAAAGAGAAATCCTACATGAGGCAGGAGAGATTGACTATGGAAAAACAAACATCAGTGAATTATCTATGAGAAGGACCTAGACAGAGAAATAACACAACCTTTGCTTTTAATTTTTAAAAGCTGGATCATTTTAAAATGGGGCATTGAATGAATGGCACCGACACAATCTGTTAACTAGTTGGTAAAGAATAAGTGTGATTCCCTACATCAAGCGAAATGCCAGAATCAGGTATGGATAGATTTGTGTTAAATATAAAAGTGATGCTGTTAAAGAACTAGAAAAACACAAATATAAAAGAAGCCAAAATCTAGAATCGGATTTCAAGCTGGGAAAATTTAAAAGCCAAAGAAGACCCCATAAACAAAAAGATTGAGAGAAAGGGCGTTTAAAACTTCTAAAAGGGGTAGGGCGGGGGGTTGGGACTTGGCAAAACAACTGAAATTTTCCAGCTCATCACCCAAGTTAAAATAAATATCAAAATAGGGAAACAGTGGCAACGTTGGCAGCAGGCAGAAGAGTCTTAGCTTTGCTGTGGAACTGTCACTAATGAGAGAGCCCAGAGTGCATGGAGACCCGGACACGCATGTCCTCTCAGTGGGCGCGCACGACTGAGCATTACACAGCATTACACCCTTTTTGAAGAACGCTTGGGACAGAATGTATTAAAGTCTTAAAAACAAAAGCTCATATGCTTTGATCCAGTAATTCTACTGCTAGTAAAGAATTAAAGACCTATAAAATGATTTTTACATAAGGTATTTATCATATTTACAGTAGTAAACATTTCTGAAAGTTTAAATGTCCCCAAGTAAACTAGTTCAGTAAAAATGGTCTACCCATCATAGGAATAATCAATAGGAATAAAGGAATAGTCAATAAAGGGGAAAATATTTGTGGTATTTGAAGTGACAAAACAGTAGAGAGAACAGGATTGTAATTTTTATAAAAAGTACATATGTAAATAGTTGTGATAACCGAATATAGTTGATCTTCTTAAGGGTTTTTTTTTTGTACTTTTCTGTGCTTTCTAAACTTTATTTAAAAGAATAGTATGTGTGTGTGTTTGGTGTAGTGTTTGGGGAGATTTGTAGACTAGTAAGTAGCCCATGCACCATGTTCTAGATATTGCCCTCCTCCCCTCTCCCCCGACACACACATGTTAAAAACATCTTGTGGGAACCCCACAAAGGACTATAAAATGGAGACTACACAGGTGGGTTACCAGCTAAGCTTTCTTAATGAGAAATTGGGAAGAAGTGAATAGCAAGTTCGATGAAATCATTTCTTCATAAAGCCATAAATATTACAGAAGACAGATAAGAACATAAATGACTACAAGATCAGAGACTGTGTGGAACAAACTCACTAGGAAAGAAGGGAAAATTTATAGACTGAATTCCTTTTCCTAAGCCAGTTCCCTGTGAGTGTCCAGTTTAATGACCGTTTAAATTATATCTGCAATTTTCTGAGCGGCTCACTTACTTTTCAAGTTTGTAAACCAACACATCAAAAATTCCCAATCGATGGGATAGCATTCCCCAGGGAGCCGTGAAAATATACCTTGCATTTTAAATGCAATAAAAAGTATGACAAAACATGCCTCTGTTCTTCATAACAGAGAAGTACCACATCTGGTCATAAAAAAAAAAATGCATTATACAGAGTTGTAAGGATGCCAGATACTTATTACAGAGGACTGTTTTATCCATTTAGCCCAATTTTCCAGATGTTTTATTACTTGGAGACAGGAGAATTGTTGAAACTGGTGATTGAAGCCCATTTATTTCAAGGGGCTTGTCTGCAAGCCATAGGAAGCATTTGAGGGACAAGTAATTTATGACAGGCCAGGAGGCCATTCTTGAAGAGGGCTGTCCTCTCATGGGGTCACAAATAATCCCAACAAAGGACAACATACCCAATTTTAGTAACACCCAGATTCATTTACAAAAATTGCCTCTTAGTCAAGCACTTAGTTGTCATTTCACATGCAAATGTTACGCTCATAATTAGAGCAATTTCCATAATAGTAGGTCAAGTTGGCAGTGACACTGAAAATGGCCCAGGCTGGCTGTGATTGGAGGCCTGGTTCTCATTGTCTACATGAGGCAAAAATTCTCACTTGGACCAGTTGGAAGTCTAGACATGATCGGGTTCAGCATGAGCAGGTGTCACTTCCCCCACCCCTTCCCCAGCAAGTCCCACTTCCCCAACACACACACACACACACACACACACACACACACACACACACACACAGTCAGCCTGCAGAGCACTACTGGCCCTGGGGCACTAGAGTAGCCGGCCCTGACAGCCTTAGCCACTGCGGCTCATTAGAAAGCACCTCCCTGTGGTCCCGCCTCTCCTCTCAATCAGAGTAGGGATTTGAGGGGGCGGGGAGTGGAATTTTTAGCTTTCCATCTCTGAAATCAGCCTCTCCGTCTGTCTTTGCTTCCCGCTCATAGGTAGGAAAAATCTCTTGGGGCATCAAGGAGATGTGTTCTCAGGCAGAAAGGACCACCTGGCAAACTGCCCTAAGCCATGTGTCCACATGCCAGTGTCATATAAGTAATACGTTGTTGTTGTTCTTGTACATGATGGTCGCTCAGACTGTGGGGTCTATACATCCCCTCCCTGACAACCTTGCTATCCCGTGGTTTATTACAATAGAAGGGAGTCTGAAACCAAATTCCTCTCAACATGACAAGTGTTTATGAAGAAGCAGATATAAAAATGAACACGCAGCTCATTCTTGTGGACTGAGGATTCTCTCTTCAGGCATTCCAGCTCACTCTTTGCTTGGGAGATTCACTCCAAGGAAGAACAATACTCTTACAGCAGAATGAGCCCCCTTTCTAGTTTGGTCAGGACACAGAGGTCATAGGGGTGAGGAAGGACACAGGTCACTTGAACATCTGAGGGTCAAGTCCTACTCCAAAGCCTTGGGCTGGGCTTGTGGGACTCTCTTATGTGCTTGGGTGAGGGCAGCAGGGCCCATAAGATCTTTCTAGTCGGCCACAGATTTCAACTCTGCATTTCACCAATGGGAAATCATTCTGGTCATTCCTTGTACTAGTTAACCATCCCTTGTTGTTAGATTTCAAAACAACATTGAAATCCGTGGTTTTGGAGTGTATCTTCTTGATGAGTGTACTTCAGAGGCTCACACGTCATCCCTGAAGTGTGTATCTGGAGTCTTCAAATACTAACTGCCCCCACACTTATCGCACTGTTTATTGATCACAGGTTATATGACATCCACTATCCACAGGGGTGGACTGGGAAGGGCAAAGGCCCTCAGACAACCTGCGCTGTGGCTCCACAAAGGGATGGAGCCTGGCTCTTTCATATTCGGCTATAAAATGCCTTGATGTTTAGGGGCTGGATCCAGTCCAAGCCGGGTTACCTACAGCCACAGGGAACAATGACCTGGAGGTGGTGTGTGTGTGGGGGCGGGGGTGATACCAAGAGCTGCAGCAAGGTGCCTTCTTCAGCAGCAGGTTGTGTTTTTTCTCTGCACTTTGTCCTTTGATTCTGAATCCTGCTTTTTTGCTTCTCAGTCCTTATTCTGTTTCCTTGTGACTTCTTGTTCCTCTTCCTTGCAGCCTGGGGAGGAGGGGGGAAGGGGGGAGCTGCTCTTCCAGATCCAGGCCTCCAGCGGAAGCTGCCTTCTGCCTCGCCAGGAAAGGGGCTTTCAGAGAGGCAACTGCCGGGTGGGGGGGACAGAATGTGCAGTTAGGCAGCTGGAGGTCAAGCCTGGCTCTCGGGCTCCTAGCAGTGTGCTTCTGAGCCTCCCTTTTCTCCTCTGTAAAATAAGACCAACCTTACGTACCTTGCAAGGTTGTCATAATGGTTTTAGATACTGTGTGTAAAGCATCTGGTATATAGCAGGGCTTTTAAAGTGAGAGCTTCTCTTAGTTTCCAGAAGCTTCCTGCTGTGAGCAAAGCACCCACAGAGGCACATATACACACAAGCCATGATCAAGCACGGGTTAACTATAGTGTAATTCATTAAGTTTTCCCATTGTTTTTAGTCTTGAGTAATTGAATCTACAAAGGATCATGTCTCATTCCTTTTTAATTGTGCTCATGTTAGAGCACAATTCAATTATGCAGCAAATAAGGTTGAACTTTTGTCCATATGTTCGTTAGCCAACTGCACTTCCTCATTGGGACACATCCTCTGGCAATTTTTCTATAAAATGTTTATTGGTCTGTGTGAGCACTTTATATAGTAAATATATTTTACCATTACTAGCTGTATTGGCCACAACATTTTCTTAAAGTTCAAAGAGTACATTTTAATTTGGGTGACTTTTCTGACATGCGAAAGTGTGACAGATTTTTAAAACTACTGATAGTTTTTCTTTTATGAGCATCACCCACATCTAAGCTAAGTTTTAATGAGCATTCACTCTTGATTCCTTCAAGGTTTTTAAAAACCTACCTACCTCATCAATAAATCTGGAATTCACTTTGGAAGGGCTGAGATAATTCTCTAAATTGATTTTTCCTCCAAGGAACTCGACTGTTGCTGTCAACACACGGCCCTTCCCTTCTGCCCTAACCTGTGGTGCCTCCTCCAGCATGAAGTCTGCTATCTGATCTACGAGGGTCTGTATCAGTGCCATCGGTTCTACGTCATTGGCCCGCCAGCCTCTTTCTGGACAGACACCATGCTGACTGTAGACTGCTGATAGGCAGAGTTGGGGGATGGAGGCTGGCTGAGAAGAAAGGGAAGGACTTTCAGGACAGGCACTGTGGTCTGAACATAAACAGGGCAAAGGGGAAGTTCAAGGCCTCACAAGATGGAAAGGAACTATCTCTGTGTGGAGCCTGTGGGAAATGAGCAAGGGGTGTACAGCTGTGGAGACGATTATCGCTGTCCTTGGGAGCTAGGGCAGTGCACAGAAACGCTGATGACAAAACACCAGCCGTAGGAAGGGATGGCAGGGCCACAAGAGCATCACCAACCAAGCGCTCCGGGGCCAGCAGAAATAATGTGTCTGTCATTCACCCTACCCAGATGGCAGTTCACCTCTGCTGACCCCCTGCAGGGCTGGCAATAACTCAAATGTCCGTCAAATGGTACGCGGATAAACAAACTGTGGTATATCCATACAATGGAGTACCAATCAGCAATAAAAGGAATGAACTATTGATACCTGCTGCAACATGCCTGACTCTCAATATAGTTATGCTAAGTAAAGAAACAGGAAAAGAGAACATTTGATTTCATTTCTATAAAATTCTAGAAAATGCAAACTAGCCTGTGGTGACAGAAGGAAGACCAGCCATTGCCCAGAGAGGATGCGAGGTGCAGATAGGGAGGGCGGAGACGCGAGGAAGGAGACAGAAGAAACATTTCGGGGTAATGGAAATGTCTTCCTTGTGATTGTTCCACTGTTACATACCTACGACTCACCAAACCATGCACTTTAAATATATGCAGTTTATCGTATGTTAATTATACGCAGTGAAGGTGTATTAAAAACAATCGCCCTTGTCTCACACCTGATGATTCTTCCTTAATAGCGCTGGGCGGCACGCAGGCCTTGGTGCTTTTCCGAAGCCCCCAAGGTGAGCCGGGTGCATAATGAGGCTGGGGACCCTGGGCTGGTCATACCTGAGCTGCTCTTCAGTTCTCAGATTCTGTCTCTGTAACGGGGGATTCCGTGAGGGTCTTAGGGAGGTCGTTTCCCGCTCACGTGGAGCCTGGCACCTTGGCGAGAGCAGGAAGTGGCCCCTGCTGTGCTGTTGGTTGCCCCTGCCTCTCTTGTCACACGGGGGCTCGGGGATGATGAAGTTGGCGTGCGTCACTCCCATGGAGGTTCCTCTCTGATCTCCTCCCAAGTATGTGGTGCTTCTTCTCAGGCCACACTCCCACCCCAACCCGCTCTGGCCTCACGACATCATGAACTATTAAGAGGGTCACCCGCCTCCCCTCATCTCCCTGCCTGCGGTATACCTCCAGGCCATTTATGCTACATGTTCCTTGCTCAGATGGGGCCGCTCTCCGGGGCAGCTCTCCGGGGCCGCTCTCCAGGGCCGCTCTCCGGGGCAGCCCACAGCTCCCTCACCTAATCAGCATGTCTTCAGCCAAAGGAAGAAGTTCTTGTTCGCTCCCCTCTGAAAACCCTGGCCGAGCTTTCTGGTCCTTCACACATGACACCACACCACACAGCTCTTCATGCCAACACTGCCCAGAACACTGCAAGTGCCAGTTGCCCGTGGGGCCCAGCGAGGAGTGAGCTTCATTCCATGCCCCAGAGTCAACCTCAAATTTTGTGGGTGACTCTCTTGGGACCACCTAATCTCTGAAGCCACAGAACAGACTGAATGCCTCTGGCAGGCAACGGAACGAAGTGCCAGTCTCTAACCCCCAAGAACTTTGCTCTCCCCAAGAAGACCAAGTCCCTCATCTCTCTCCAGACTTCTTCATGCGGGAGGGCAGGGCAGGTTGACATGCAGGCCCAGGAGAGGGCCCCTGCTAGCAAATGCTGGCCTGTGTAGCTACTGCCATTTCTTTTTACCTGAGAGATGTCCTCCCACACTCCCTGGTTCACTTACATACATCAAATCAAGTCCCTTTCCCATTATATTTCCTAGTCCCCTCTCATTTCAGATTCCTCTGTAATTATAACATCTCACATTCCATGACCAATTGTGGAGGGTGGGTGCGGGATAAAGAAGGGACATATTTAGAAGAGTTAGGAGACAGGCAGTCACCAACAGGACCTTTGACCCCAATCCAGAGACTGGGGTTTTACAAGTCTGAGAAGTTTAGCTTCTTGTAGAGTTTCTCATTTTGCTGCATCATGGGAGCCTTTAGTCACCAAAAGATTTCAGATGGATTTGGAATTTTTCTTAGCATCTTGGTACTTGATCTGCATTAACAGATTCAATGAGCAGCCAAATTATACAAACATTATTCAATAGATAAAGCTCAGGTGGAGAGCTGAAGGAGAGAGATGTGCCACCAGATGGCACTGTTTAAAAGATAAGGGAACAAGTTGTTCCTATGGCGGATCTTAGCAAAAAAACGGAGGACAGAAGCTTGCCAAGATGCCGGAGCAGACTTACATAACTCCAAGCCCTCTTGAACTTCTGGAAAAGCCCAGCGTAGCACTCCTGTGCCAAATGGAGCTCGCTTTCAGTTTTCATGACTGCAGCGACAGAATTCGCAAGTATTTCAGGATCGTCTCTGGATATGTCGTGAGAGCAGAGAAATGTAGCCAGAGGGGGGAGCCACATCCAATATCCGGAGCTCCCTCCCTGCCAAAGGCTGTTCACGCTTCTTCAGCAGTTAGGCCGCTTTGCTCGCCTGTCTGCTGGGACTCTAGCCTGTCCACCCGTCTCAATTAATTGCAGCACTCTCTCTGAGGACGCTAAATTCACTCTCTCGGGCTCCATCCATTTCAACCTCCCACCTAGTGTGTCTCCCTGTAGTAACAGCAGCTGAAAGCTACATTTCCCAGAATCCCTTGCTGCTAGGACTGCCCGTTTTTGGTTTCTTAAATAGGTTTGGTTACTGGAGACTTGAATTCAGAAGTGAGTTAAGTACTGACAGAGACAGAGTATGAGGTGTCCCTTTTATTGCTGCAGGTCAGGCTGAACTGGGGTGATTCCAGAGTTAGCAGCTATAGTAGAGGCTTCTCTGTTCAGCATATGGCTTCCTGGTCATGAAAGGAGCACTTGCTCAAGGAATTTCAGCCAAGAGTCAAGTTCTTTGGCCTTTACCCTGCAGTTAATTCATTTCTGCCAAAACCAGCTAGAGTAGATTTTGTTCCCTGTAACTAAGTCTTGAATGACTGATCAATTATCTATCTACAGGCCTGAGCTACAAATAAGATAAATTTCCTAAACGCTCCTTTTCCCCTCACAAATATTGTGTAAATAAGTGTGTTAAAGAAAAAAATTATTCTGACACTTGTTAAAGTGAATTGGTGTAGGACGGTTATGAGTCAGCTGTCAGGCAGCCTGGATGATGGATGCCAGGTGGTCCAGAGAATGAGTGCCGGGAGGTCTGGTCATGGCTGGGGGTCTGGGTAATGGGTGTCAGGTGGATGTCAGGTGGTTTGGATACATGAGGCCTTCAGAGGGTTATTCAGAGGGTTATCTGGAGATCTAGTGTTTGTCCAGATGTATATCCAGGCAATGACACAGGACTGGAAAGTTGAAAAAGTTTAAGTTCCCTGGCTAGTTAGAGCAAGAGCAGAGTCTCTGCCCATGCCCCAACCTTCGTCATGTTGGCTAAAGTGACTCCATGTTATATGTTCCCTAACTCCGCTCTTTCCTCACAGCCTTACCTTAACTATGCACAAAAATAAACATCACTTGGAGTAAAGCATGAAACTCAAGAACTATAGGATGAGATAAAAAGGAGAATTTTTATTATATTTGAATCCTAATCAAGATAAATCCTGAAGTCATAAAAGGAAGATTGACAAATTAGATCTCAAAAGAAGTTAAAACCACTGTAAGACAAAATACCATGTAAATAAAGATAAAAGAAAATCGATGGCATAGAAGAAAATATTTGCAGAGTATACAGGACAGATTACTATCCATAATTTAAAACTCACCCATACGGATCATTAGAGAAAGAGAACAACCCAAAAGGTATAAAGAGGCTCTCACTAGAAGATATAAAATGGTCATTTTATTCAACCTCAGAAGTAATCAAGTACAAATTAAAACACCCTGCCAATAGAAAGAGATTAATAATACTGTGAGATGAGGTTATGAGGAATGGACATTCATTCACTTTTACCCATTTTGGAGGGAAATTTGGCACTATCTATCAAAATTTTAATTTTTTAGTGTTTATAAATTGTTACACAGCAACAGATAATAAATACCAATTTTCATACCTGGAGGGGGGTGCTGCTATAACAAACACTATAACTAAAAAGTGGCTGAGACTTTGGCATTAGGCAATAGAAGCTGTAACGACTCTGAAGACAGGGTTAGTGAAAGCACAAAGTACCTTGAAAACTGCAGGAGCATTGACTTGAGGAAGCTCACCCAAAGGCAGTGAGGAATCTTACTGGAAACTGATGGACACAAGGTCCCTGTTATGTCATGGCAGAAATATTAGCCACACAATGGCCTGCAGCAAAGCAGAAAGTAGAAGCTGTGCCTACCTAATAAATGGGTGGTCTAACTATGATTTCTAGCTAGAGTGTTCGGGGTGCCTCCCAGCTTCTTCTTTCTGCCCTATTAAAATGTGAAAGGAGCAAGATAAGCAAAAGGAAGGACTGTTAAACACAAAAGAGCCATGACTATTGTTTTTAAAAATTTCCAGACTCTGAATGAAGACGGTTTTCAGGCAAAGATCAAGTCCAGGCACTCTCAGGAAACAGTCCAAACATGAAACCAAGGTTGTGATTGGAACATCCCTTCGGACCCCCAGAAGATCTATTGTGGTGCCTCAGATTATCTGTCAATGAGACGGGTCAACCGAATATTTTACGGGTGTGCCTGACAGGTCCTTTCAATTAAACCAAAGGGTTTCTAAGGTGTTATCCCTCAACAGAAGCCCAAAGTGGAGAAGCACATACCTTGAAAAGATGGGTGGGTGTGGTTTTTGTCTAGTGGTATGATCTTCAGTGAGAGGCATGGAGAGTCAACAGTTTTTAACAGAACTATATTAGCAGAAATACTGCTACTTTGAACTGAGACGGATAGGGATAGTACCAAATTTAAAAAGGTCTTTGCAGCCCCCAAGCTCTATAGGCAGAAAGCAGACTGAGAAATCTACTCAGCTGCAAATCCGTATTACTTTTCATGAAAAAGGAAAGATGACTCAGAAGGCAGAACCAAAAGCCCAGAGAGCCATAGAGCTTAGTTTCAGGCTTTGTAACCTAGTCAAGGAGCTTCCAACATTTGCCTGGTTAGATTCTGGAACTGCTACAGACCCTTCGACACCTCTTTTGAATAGAACTGACTGCAGTGGTTATCCTATGTCTGTCTCGTGTCATATTTTACATGTGTGGGGTCAGATAACTTGTCTCCTTATTCATGGGTCTTCAGATTAGGAGAACTTTACTGGAGGGTATTTAAGGATATATCCAAGAAGCTTCATGCATACCAAGAGCTAATTTAGATGCCAACATTCTGGATTTCAAGCCAATGTTCTAAGGAGATGAGACTTTGGGGTTTTTGAGAGGAAGGGAATGTGTTTTGCACATGGGAGGAATATAAATAATTTGTGGTCAGAGAGTGGACTCTTCCTTTCAAAAGTTGAAACCTAATTTTCCTCCCCTTGAATGTGGGCTGTATTCAGTAACTCTTTTTAATGGATAAAAGGTGGAAGTGTCACTAACAAGATTAAGTGATGAAGACATCCTGGCTTCTTTCTCTTTGCGTGGGCTCTAGTCTCTCTCTCAGGGAAGCCAGCTGCCATGTTGTGAGTATCCGCTAGAAGCTCTGTAGAGATGTACATATGGCAAGTAACTGAGGACTTCAGCCAACAGCCAGCAAAAAAACTCAGGTCTCTTGCCAACAGGGATAGAAGTAACCTTAGAATCAGACCCTCTAGCATCAGACAAGCTTTCAAAATAATCCTTCGGATGACTGAAACCATAATCAAGCAAACTGGGGTTCAGCCACATGGCACCTTGATACATGACCCAACAAGTAGTGTTAAAGGAAATAGGTTTTTACTTAAAGGATTTCAACCTTGGAGGAGCTGGGGGTACTTCTACTCAGAGCCCTGTTCTCCCATGAGGCTCAGCACTTCCCTTGCTTCCCAAAAGGGTATAAGCCAAAGCTATGCCCAGAAGTTCCCCATATCCTTATCTGTTCATAAGCCAGCTGCGCAAAGAGGTCTCCATCTCCTCTGGAATGTGCACTAATGGGTTTCAGAGTCGCCATCTTCTCGCAGCCACTCTCTCCTGTAGGATTGGGGGTACATTGTTCTCAGTCTCCATGTAGTGGTTCAGGAAGATATGTGCTGGGTTAGAATCAAGGTGGAATCCAAGCAGTCACACGTCCCAAGAGAGTGGCTTCTCCAATCGTCCTTGAGAGAAGCAGGTCTGCAACTCAGCATTCCTGGTCACAGTTCAGCTCCAAGCACCTCTCACGAATCCGTGTTTGGTTAGGCAGGTCCTCACACAGCTCCATCGGCTCTCTCCTTACACCCTTTCCTCTTGCATAGCATCTTTCTCCTCTCTTTCAGACCTCATGGCGGAATCCCCTTCTCTTTCAGTCTGCTGTTATTTTAAATGCTCGGCCTGGACCTTCCTATGTGACCTCATATCCAGCCCTTCCTACGATGTGCTGCTTTTGCCAGTTACCCCGTATCTTTTACCTTCTTTTGGCTGCCATCTTTAGTCAGGGCAAGAGTTCTCTGTGATACAGGGGCATCTACCTCCTCTGCCTATGTCCCGAATCACTAGACACTCTTAAAGTCACAAACACCTTTGCCCAGGAGGGGCAGCAGCACAACTATTAACTTGCCATTGTTATGCAAAGTATCTTACATGTATCATCCACTCCTCCCTTCCCCCCAGTTAAGGTGTGTGGGGAATACATTCTGCTACTTTTAGGGTCCCCCACTCTGTGCCCCATTAAACAACCTATTGAGATACTTGAGTCAGAATCACCTAGCTAAGACTCCTGAATCCTTGATCCACAGAAACTGTGATATTTATTATTTGTTATTGTTTTAAGCTCCTAGGTTTTGGGGGAATTTTTTTCCACAGCAGTAGGTAACTAACGCTCAAGATGAAGTTATCATTTAACATGGTAATTTCAACAATATGAATTGGAGATTGAATCTTGGAAACGCTATGCTGTGTTAGCCTTCAATTAATAGTAATAAGTGGCAGTAAAGGATACTGCAAATAAAATTTATATTAATTATATGAAGAGGAAAGAATAGTGTGACACTGAGGCTTGCTTTTATAGAACTTGAAGCATGCCCCATAAAGTTTTTCTGAAGTCTTTTCTTGCAGTTTTTCATCAACATTTTCAGAATACTAACTGTAGTAGATCATTGGTTTTGGCCTAACACTCCTTTCTCTTCCTTGGGAAACAGAATGCCCTTTCTTTTGGAAAGCGGGGGTCTCTAGTTCATGTTGGTCATGTGACTTCTGTAGCTCCGACCTGCGGATGGGTGAAATCCAGCTGGTCAATTGGGATCCTTTACCAGGACCAACAGAGTGAAGAACAGAGCTTTCTTGAGAGGTTGTCCTTGATACCCAGGGTATCATAATGAAGAAAGAGCCTGTCTGAGAATGAAGTCAATACAAAACAAAAAACAAAAACAAAAATCAAAGAAAGAAACCCCTGAGGTGAAAGATAGAGATATATATGAAGAGGAAAGGAAAGGGGGAGGGGGAAAGGGGAAGAGGAAAGAGGAAAAGAGAACTTCTGAATCTCTGCCACATTCGATTTGATGACATCATTTCTGCTTGCTTATAAATCTGCTACTTCTATCCAAATATTATATATAGAGAGGCCTGTCACAAAAAAATATTTAAGTTGCTCTTGGGAATTCATTATAAACAGAATTTCTTTTTCCTGGAGTGGGGATGGGAGTGTCCAGGCTCAGATGCAAAGGGCTGAGTCACTCTGCCAAGCTACTGAATTTTTAACTATTTAGTCATCTTATTCTAACAGTACTTTATTAAATTGCCTTTAAACAAGACTTATTATTATAATAATTGCCTAATTAATGAGTTGAATAAAATTGTTCACAGGTTTTCATTATCTTTTGTAATAATATGTTCATAACTTTTTTTTTGAAAATTATACTGACAGTATTAATTCCTTATTACAAATCTATTCCCCTTTTTGTATCATCTGCCTATTAATTTGGTCCATGGTGTCCTTTTGAAGTTCTAAGAAGTCCTCTACCCGTCACTCCCCACCCTCACCCCACCCCCAAGATACTCTCTCACGGAATATCTTCTGCATAATTTACAACCTCCCACCTGTTCAAAACTCTGCCCTGGGGAGGTTCTATTAATTAAAGCTGAATTGCCATTTAGCAAAGCCTAGATTTAGGGACAAATAAATGAAATCACCACCTCAGTGATCTGGCGTATGCGGGGTGGGGTAAACGGGTTGTTTCGTGCCTTGAGTTCTGCAGTTTCCCTGAAGCACTGTGAACGGGAGCGAGGACCTGAACACCAGCCGCAATGCTCCGGCATAGGGCCGGATGGAAAGGCTGCAGCGGTGGTAGCCCGCTGTCTCCTGGGGCCCTCCCGCCTGGGGGCGGAGTCGGGGCGGGGCGCGCTGTCAGCTGACTTCGTGACTGTTCCCGGGCTTCCTCCTCCGAGACTGAGCCGGGCAGTCAAGTGCAGCCGGGGCAGACCCGGGTGGGCCAGGCTGAGAGCACCTTAGGGGCCATGGAACTGCGCGGGCTGCTGGCAGCGCTGGCGGCCCTGGCGCTGCTGTCCGAGCAGGTCCCCAGCGCCTTCGCCGCTCAGGGTCCGGCTCTGTGGCCCATGCCTCTCTCGGTGCAGATGACCTCGCGCCTGCTGTACCTCTCTCCCGAGACTTTTCACATCGCCCACCACCCCTCTTCCACGGCCGGCCCTTCATGCGCCCTCCTTCAGGAAGCGTTTAGGCGGTGAGTGGTCCTGCCCGGCGGCCGAGCGGGAAGGGGACCCGGGGACCCCAGGACCCCAGGGCGCGCCACCCTGGGACGCTGGGCAGGCGCAGTTGCGAGGGGAGAGGAACACCTGGATGCCTCTCAACACCTGCACAGCCACCCAGCCACGCCAGCGCATTATTCCCATTTGACAGATGAGGAAACCGTCTCTGAGCCGGTTCATGACTTGACTAGAGGCAGAGGTCTTTAGAAGATGGCAGAGCCGGCTCGAAACACGGAACGACACCCAAGTTCTTCCCTTTTCCCTCCTGCATCCTCAGGGACATCCTGGGCGCCCAGAAACCCTGGTTTGTGTGTGGGATACTCAGTGGGAGTAGGTTGCTTAGAATCCTTGGCCACGGTCTCCTCAGGAGAAGACGGTGGATGGCAGCGGGGGAGGGAGAGAAAAGGCAGCTTCTCATTTGGAGTTATAGGAGGAAATGGGTGCCTAATGCTTGGGGACCAGGGATTCCACGGAGTTGGTTATCATTTATAGGCTGTCTCCCCAGCCGCCCCCCAAATCTGGTAACAATTCAGATGGCAGAAAGTCCTTAGGTTGGAGCACACTGCCTAAAACTCCCCTTCCCTTCCAGAATCTGTTCCATATGAAATGTGCGATGTTTTCATCTAATTACTCCGATATGGTCAGTGCAGCACAGTGTCTGATTTTTTATTTCCCCACACCAGTCACATGCTCGTTCTCCCAACTTCTCTTTAGTTATTTAGCAGCTCACAGGCAGGGTGAGTTGTATAAAGGGCAAGCAGCTCACAGCCCAGCTTTGCTAGCCACACACAAAGCAGATTGCGTTTAGGGACAGAGTTCAACATGCCACACGCTCTTCCCTCACCTTGAGATATGTGTAGGTGGGATGGTCCTGAAGGTGAGTTAGTGCCCTGAAGGACTGCAATTTGATCCTGTTTGTACTGCCTACCCCTGCCCCACCCCCCAGTTTTGTCTCTGTTCCCAGTGGGCATTATAGCTTAATTGTACCTGCAGGACACCAAACAGCTGGTGAAAGATGCAAAACTAGCTTAATTAACACCTGCTGGCCCAGACAGGCCTGAGACTTAGGCCCTGACTGAAGAGGCCCAACCCTGAGTGGCTGATAGCAGAGAGGGCTCATTCTCCTTCAGTTCTGTACAGCTAAATGGATACTGTTACCTTCATTTTAGACACATACCCTAATGAGCCTTTGGTATTGAACCTACTAATAGGTTATAATGGCTAGAGCCCAGGTGAAGAAGTAAAAACAAGGTGGTTGGTTGCCCTGGGATACTGAGAAGGAAAAAGTACCTGAAGGTCATTGAAAGCAGCTGTCCCCAACCTTTTTGACACCAGGGACCGGTTTTGTGGAAGACAAATTTTCCATGTACTCAGGGTGGGGTGGTTTCAAGATGATTCAAGTGCATAGATTCTCCTATGAGAGTCTAATGCTGCCTGCTGATCTGACAGGAGGCGCAGCTCAGGTGGTAACGCAAGCGATGGGGAGAAGCTATAAATAGAGATGAAGCTTTGCTGGCAGGTCTGCCGCTCACCTCCTGCTGTGTGGCCTAGTTCCTAAGAGGCCATGGACTGGTAAATGGGTTTGGGGACCCCTGATCTAAAGGAAGATAATGGCTGCACAATCTTTTAAAAACAAACACACTTGCCCCGACTGGGTCGCTAAGTTGGTAGGTGCATCATCCCATATACCAAAAGATTTCTGGCTGGATCCCCAATCAGGGCACATGCGTAGGTTGTAGGTTTGATCCCCAGTCAGAGCACATAGAGGAGGCAACATATCAGTACCTGTCCCCACCCCGGCCCGAACTCTGGCAAAAAATACTATATCCTCAAGTGAGGATTAAAAAAAGAAAACAAAAAACACTTATTCTTTCCTTATATTTGCTTTGGGACTAAGTTTTTAAAATTGGATTTTCCTTCTGTGCCATACCGCTAGTAAAACAAGAACTTGGCAATATGCTGAAGTATATGAGTATGGCAAGAAAGCATGGATGACAAGTTAATGGTTAGATGACCAGGACTTGAATCAGCTGTGAGCTAGTTTAAAAACAAGGCTTGGCATTCCAAGGCCGTGCAGGTAATCTGGAGTTCGCTGAACTAATTTGTGTCCTGGGTGTGAAGCAACTATTAATTATATGCTTTACATTATTGTAAAGCAGCCCTTATGGCTAAGACTTGAAAGCATTCAGGTGAGCGTTCTGGGAAGTCAGGAGGGGCAGTATCTATTTCAAAGTAGAAGCATGATGGGTTGGAAAGATTTACAGATGATGGTGCGGGTCCAAAACTTCAGGCAGTCGGGAGCACACACGGCTTGGGACTTGGGACCCAGACCATTCAGAATCCTGTGTGTGCATGGCTCCTGTCTCTGAAGAGCCCAGCTTCTGTCACAAACTCTGCTTTCCAACAGTGTGCATTTTGCAGGCAGAGAGGTGTTTGGTACAAGGCTGCTTCCTCAGCTTCTAGAACAGGGCCCATCACATGCTAGTCATTTTTTAAATGAACAAATTGCTTCACTCTCAGTTCCTGAAATGCTGTATTAGCCCTGGTACAGGCATACCTCAGAGATATTGCGGGTTCAGTTCCAGCCACAGAAATAAAGGAAATCTCGCAATAAAGTGAGTTGTAATCTTCAGGCTGGTGGAAGGTCTTGCTGTCAATTTGTAAAAAACACACCTGTGAAGCACAATATGAGGTATGCCCGTACCTTGGACACTACTGCCTCAGAACCCTCTGGTAAAACCCTTTAGAGTTTTAATATCTAGAACCAAGATTTTCTTACTTGGGACAAGCCAGCACCTAATGTGGTAAAAGACACATAAGACTACCATCTTAATCATTTTTTAAGTATAGATGTAGTTTAGTGATCTTACTTTCCTTTTGAATCTGTGGAGGTTTTTCTAGGAAAAGGGCCCTCAGCACCTCCCTCCAGTCCACTCCCACTGGGTAACTCCCCTACACTTCCAAATTCTTCAAAACGGGCCTACCCCTCCTTACTTCTCTGGAAAAACACAAGACGTTCTTACACATACGTAGCATAAACAACCTCTGGCTAATCAACATCTATAAAATAGCATTTAAACAATTGCTTTCAAGGCCCTAGTGAGAAATCTGTGGTCTGACAAATGTCTCTTGGAGGTTTTTATTAGCTAGGATGCTTTTGTTGGATGGGAGCTGTGACTCAGCCTGGCTTAACAATAAGAAAATCTATTATCTCACATAACAGGAAGCCCAAAAGCAGGGGAGGATTTCAGGGCTAGTTGACTAAGTAGCTCAACAGGATCATTAGGAAATCGGTATTCCTTCCATCTCTGTTCATCCATCTTCAGTGTGGGTGCAACTGGTCCAGGCATCACATACAGAGAAAGTTTTGTCCTTGTGGCTCATTTAGGAAACTTCCTCCTACACTCCCAGCCCCACCCCATCACTGCTAACAATTGGCATAATATACTCAAGAGTGATTGGATTACCATCATTGGTGGTTCTTACTGGGGACTTCATGAGAGTCACCTTGGAAAGTGGGGGTAACTTTAAAAATTCCCATGCCTGGATCCTACTCTCCCAGATTGATTCCCAATGTCTGGACATCAGTAGTTTCAAAAAGCTCCCTAGGTGATTCCAATGTGCAGTGTGGGGCAAGCCTCTGGTTGGACAAATACTGGGTAGCATGGATTCGAGGGGGTCAACTACGATGTCTACTACCTCATATGTATTTAAAACTTGGCTGCACTGGTTTAAAATTTGTTTGAATTTATTTCTCACACAGATATTATGACTATATTTTTGCTTTCCGCAAGTGGTATCATCGCCCTGCTAAATCTCTTGTTAAAATGGACTTACAGCAACTTCTCGTCTCAGTTGTCCTTGACTCAGAGTGTGAAATGTTCCCCAATATCTCTTCAGATGAGTCCTGTGAGTACCTATGCAATGTGAATGTATCAGATTAAAAGCTGTTACAGACTTAAGTGCCAAAAGTAGTCTCCATTCCATGAACTATTTTGAGTTCTTGGCTAGTGAGTTTTTAATTCCTATTTTTTAAAATTACCATTAAAGTCTGATGATAAAAGTACAGTAAGTGAAGAAGAGGAAATAAACCACTCATAATTCCAGTGCTTAGTTAACCCTGGTTATTTCAAATATTTTAAAAGAGCAATAAGTTTAAATATTTTACATATATATATATAAATAACCATGATAATGACATGAAAATGAGGTTAATTCTATACAGTTGGTTTTGTATTTTGCTTTTTTATATAATAATATTGTACATTATAAAGATGTATTTCACAAAATATTTTTGTCTGGATGTGCCATAACTAACTTGGCTAATCTCTTATTTTTGGACGTCTAGGTAATTTCTTCATTTTTATTTTGAAGACAGATCTGTGCTTATATGTATGATCTCTACTTGTAATCTAGTTTGACACAAAGATAATGCAGAACTTGAGGTGGGGCAGCTATTTCATTTGCTCAATAATATAATCAACATTTAGCTACATGATTTTTTTTTTACCTAAAACATTTTCTAAGGCTTTTCCCTAATTTTTTTTTGGAAGGAATAAAAAATTGGCCAGGCCTTTTCCATGAGGTGTACTGACTGGGAACAATGATGAACTGTACCAAGGAATCAAAGAGGCGCAATGTGAGGACATGGGTGACACTGAATAGTGCAGAGAGCAGGGGTCAGCTGGGTATGACAATAGGGAGGATATTGCACATGAGAAAAGAGTGACTCCTTTGTCGTTAGACAGCCCCACAGACAGTTAAGTACATCTCTTCATCCCCTTGGTATAGATGAGATTTCTTAATAATATATCTCTTTAAAAAAATAAGTTCACGTTTTTTCAATGCTATAGCTTGAAGAGGAACAGGATACTTCGCCAACATTGACCATGTGATTTCATTGACAGCAGCACTCAGACACTGTATGAATTTGGTTTTGCAATCTGAATGAACATAAAAACGGTCATTAAATTATCAAGGAATCTTTGCTGACTGTTGCCAGTACAATGACATATTATACATTCCAGAAAATAGAGTTAAAGGTTATCTTTGATTCAGCTTTGCTAACCCTTTTTATTCTAAAAGGAAGTTTCTTAAGACAAGCTGATTGTGAAATTTTCTTATGGAAGGATACACTAGCTTTAAGTGTTAATCAAGTTTATGACGATGATGATGATGATGATGATAACACACACAAATGGAAATAACAAGATATCAACTGTTGTTCCAGAATGCGAGGAAATGTTAAAGGAAGCAACAAGTGTCACAGCGTTACCTACTGACAAAAATTGTAAAAATTGCATACCCTCAGAACCAAAAGTGCTCTAGTTTCTATTGTAGAGAAGTAATTGCATATATCAAGGATGTTCGATGAAATGTGTGTGTTTACGTATGAACAGGAACACAACATAAAACAGTAACTGTATTTTCTTTTTCTACATATGTGTATGAAAATGCCTAGGAAAAGCCTGATAAAGGTTTTCTCTGAGGACAGTAAAGGGAGTTGGGTGGGCAACTCAAAGGAGATCTATAATATTTTGTAGTTTTTAAAGGAGAATATGTTCATATGTACACTCTTTAACACAGAGGTATGGTGCAGGAGGACAGAAAAGGACAGCTGAAAAGTCAAAGATGCCACTCCCATTTCAAATCAGGGAAGTAATCACTGCTAACATTAATAATTTGGTTTTGAAATAAAAGCTGAAATTCTGTAGCATTTATTTAGAAAACAAAACCTTCCAACTGCTTTATGTCTGTGGGTTTTGCACTGAGTTAAATCAAAATCCTTTTTAATATCAGCCAGTCCTCGGTTTATTGGAAAATAATTGGCATCAAGTACATGCAATATATTCATGTTTTTAGATGATTCTTTGTGCTATTTCTGGGAGATTTCAAAACTATAACATTGCAAAAAAATGTTTTTAAACAATGACTAATGGACATGTGAGCTCTAGGTACCTAAGATTCGTATAGATGGAGAGGAATCATGATTAGATTGTAGTCATATGAGCAGAGCTGTTCTTAGCCTGGACTTCAGCTAAAGCATCACTTGATCTTCGGATGGAAAAGGCTACCTTGTCCAGAAGACTGTCAGCTGAGAGGGTCACATGATTATTGGCTGTGGATAGAACTCCTTCCCAACCTGCAGCCAACTGTCCTGTGACAGTCTGGGTGGTGGAGGTGGAGGGTGCCGATGTGGCCCAGACACAGCATCGAATCATCAACCTGCAGCCCTTGAGTGTCTTTACTGTGGCACGTCTGTATCAGTCATCCTTCAGTTTTCCATCTCTCTGTGCTGAATGGTGCTTTTTACTTGATCTGTGGTTGACTCCACCCCAAATTGTAAAAGACTAAAATGACTATGGGAACCACCTTAGGCAGAGCATGATTTCAAGGACTGAAAGATTTAGCACCCCCTTTACCTAGTAGCAGCCAACTGGAGCCCCTACATGAGTGTGAACTTTTTATTGAGTGGGGCAAAGTTGAATTAAACTAAAGTGAGGAAGTGAGTCTTAGGGCAGATGGAGGGTGTTATTTGGGAAAGGTTGGGGTGCAGGACAAGTGGAGAAGCGCGGGAGGAGGAGAGAAAGAGTAGAGATAACTCCCCGGCCACGCATATTGGAAGATGCGAGTGACCCCAGAGGCTTCGCAAAGGAAACCTCAGCTTAACTCTGACCCTACTCTATTGAGGAGTGGTTGGAGATAATAACTCTCCTGGAGGGGAAACGGAGGAATCATGGAGATAACACCCAAGTTCCTGACTTGAACAACGCAGCTGGCTAAAGGGTGGTGCTGTGACTCGGAGATGCAGAGCAGAGGACACAGGCAGGTGAAGTGTGTGGTGCAGGAAAGGGGGAAGAGTGCAGTTTTGGGCATGTGGAGTAAAAGGAATCTACAGGGCATCTAAGTGAAGATGTGCAGGAGGCAGTTGGAGAAAACAGGTCTGGAGCTAAGGAGAAAAGAACTGTCTAGAAATACCAATGACAAATTTAGGAAATTTACTGTGTGTCATTGAGGGATTAACAAACTTTTTTTTTTTCAATACAGATACTTTACTTGTGAAAGGACCAGTGGCTTTCCTCAAGGCCAATAGAGTCTGGGGAGTATTACGAGGTAAGGTATATGTAGTTTTATTGTTATTTTCTAGTAAAGAAATATTTTCAGTTGCTGCTTTGGGAAATCAAGCACAGCAAAGCTTTGCTTCCTTAAACACTTTACAGAATGGTTTGTTGGGCATTTCCAAAATGATTTCCATTTGACCTTTTAGAAATGCTTGAGGGTTATTACACTTGGTACTGTAATTAACTGATGCTCTTGGGACTGTAATGTTCCAGTTATAAATGGCCCCAACCTGCTCTGATTAGGGGATTTTGTTTCACTGTCACTTCTTGCTGCCTTCAATACCAAGCACCCCCACACATTTTATTTCTGTTTATTAAAACAAAAAGTTCTCCCAATTTATTACTAAACCAACCTACCAGTGCAGTAGCAAACAACGGGAAAAACCATTTTGCCAACCCCCCCATGCCCAATGGTCCATATAGTGGCAGTACTTTCAGCTTGATATAGTGAGATGCTAATGACCTTGACACAGCATAAATATGTGTGCCATCTCATGTGAGATGCCACGGAGACTACGCTTGGTTATTCTCTAATAATTCCTCTTGGAGTCATACCTGGTCTTTTTACCAGTTTTCATCTGATGCACTGGGGAATGGGACGATTCTGCCCTTCTTTCTTGGTGAGAAAACACAGTAAAGAAGAGTCAACAGTCACACTATGATGACAGAAAGGGATAGACCCATTCCCACCTTTTAAATTCCTATGGATTTAGAAACATAACTGAGTTTAAAGGAACAGTGTAAAAAGATAAAAGAATGGTTGGAACACTTGGTAAGCAGTGGGCAGAAAGACGTCTTAAATCATTTTTCCTGTGAATCTTACTGTCTGAACTTTGAAGTTTGGGCTTTGGGTCATTTACTTTTGCTGTGCAAAAATCTTCTTTTACCTCTTAGTAGATAAGATATTGTTGTACTGACTTCCAAATGGTACTTATAAAAAAGGATAATTTTCTTTAATGTGAGCTAATCAACCAAAATTATAGTACCATAGTTAAAAATAAAGGTGGCTTTGGGTTTGACTCAGGTTGAGCATTATTTCAAATACAGTAATCATCTGTTCTATAGTCATAATAAAAATGGCATGATTATAATCTTATTTCAAAATAGAACATGAAAATATCAATAGATATTTACTACAAATGTAACTGCAAACATTACCATTTAGATCATTTATATGTAATGTCACGTGGTTTTAAGCTTTTATTAGTCTGACCTGCCTGTTTTATGTGGTGTCTGTTAGGGAAATGGAGCTTTATTGATGTTTCATACATCAAAGGAAAGAACCTTTGAGAACATTCAGTGACTAGACTGTAGCCCAAGTCCTAATTCCAGTTTACCATTAGACCTTCAAAGTAACATGCTCTTAAATGGCAACTGAGTGTATTGCCACTTAACCAGAAAATTCCAAAGTTTTTCTTTCCTGTACAAGCCTGTATTTGAGAGGGAAGGAATAGCAAAAATGACTGAATTTCTTTTTTCTTTCCTATTTCCTGTCTAATTTTTTTGGAGGTATAATTGACATTATATTAATTTTAGGTGTAAAACATAATGATTTGATATTTGTATATTTTGTGAAATGATCACAGCAAGTCCAATTCACATCTACCACCTTACATAGGTACAAAAAAATTTTTTTTCCTGTTACGAAAACTTTTCAGATCTACTCTCTTAGCAACTTTCAAATATGCAACACAGTATTATACATTATATCCCCAGAAACTTAATTTATTTTATCATTGGAAGATTGTACCTATTGATCCCTTTACCCATTTCACCGCCTCTCCTTGCCTCTGGCATCCACCAGTCTGTTCATTGTAGCTATGAGCTCAGTTTTGTTTAAGATTCCACATCTAAGTGAGATATAGTTATTTATCTCTGACTTATTTCACTTAGCATAATGCCCTAAAGGTCTATCCATGTCACAAATGGCAAGATTTTCTCTTTTTTATGGCTGAATAATATTCTGTGTGTGCCACATTTTATCCATTTACATTGATGGAGAGCTTGTTTCTATAGTGTGGCTATTATAAATAATGCTATGAATATGGGGGTGAGAGAGATACATCTTTCTGAGTTACTGTTTTCATTTTCTTCAGATAAATACCCAGATGTAGAATTGCTAGATCATATGGTAGTTCTCTTTTCAGTTTTTTGAGGACCCTCCATCCTGTTTTCCATAGTGTCTGCACTAATTTATATCCCCAAGATAAAGGGAAAGAAGAATGCATAAGGGTTCACTTTACTCCATGCATCCTTGCCAACACCTGTTTATTTTTTTTCTTTTGGTAACAGCCATTCTAACAGTTAGGAGGTGATGTCTCACTGCAGTTTCGGTTTGTATTTCCCTAGTGATTAATGTTGAGTACCTTTTAATGTACCTTTAGCCCATCTGTATGTCAAAAAAAAGTTTATTCAGATCATCTGCCCATTTTTTAATCAGACTTTTTTTGCCACTGAGTTGTGTTTTTCATATATTTTGCATATTAACCCCTAATCAGATATATGATTTGCACATATTTTCTCCTATCTGGTGTGTTGCCATTTCATTTTGTCGATGGTTTTGTGTGGGAAGAAAATTTCCTCTACTGCTAGTTTTTTCAGCTGGTGTAAAAATTAAATGAACATGAGCAGATTATCAAGAGAAAATAACCAAACTTAATGTATTCATGGCAAGCCAACATACATGAGAGTCAGACCCCACATACATGAGAGGTTCAAAGATAGGGAAAATGAGGTATATATGACATTCCGAGCTAAGGTGTCTTGGAGCTTCAGAGGGGAGGAAGGTCATTGCAGAATGATAAGAATAGATGTTCAGTAATTATGTTTCCCTTGCCATATAGATAGGTCAAAACAGTTATTTTTGGTGAAAACTCTTATGGGCAAAGCCCCTAAGTTACCTCTCTAGGGAGAGCTCGAAGTTTCTCGTGGGCCTGCAGGGTTTTGATTGTTTTTAGCTCAAACTAACTCACGTGCCAAAGTGGCACGTTTTGGGGAGGCCTGTTCTGAAGCTTTTTAATTTGATTTAGTTCTATTTGTTTATTTTTGCTTCCATTGCCTTTGCTTTTGGTTTCAAATCCAAAAACATCATTGCCAAGACCCATGTTAAGGAGTGTACCCACCTATGTTTTCTTGTAGGACTTTTATGGTTGTAGTTCTTTTGTTCAAGTCTTTAATCTACTTTGAATTAACTTTGTGTGTGGTATTAGATAGTGGTCCAATGTCATTTTTTTTGCATGTGACTGTCCAGTTTTCCCAACAGCACTTACTGAAGAGACTGTCCTTTCCCCGTTATGTATTCTTAACTCCTTTGTTGTAAATTAATTGACCATATATGTGTGGAAGTATTTCTGGGTTCTCTATTCTGTTCCATTGATCTATGCCTCTGTTTTTTATGCTAATACCATACTGTTTTGATGACTAGCTTGGTAATGTAGTATAAAGTTAGAGAGTGTGATGCCTTGTTCATCTTTCTCAAGATTGCTTTGGCTATTTGAAGTGTTTTGTGGTTGCATACAAATTTTAAGATTGTTTGTTCTATTTCTGTGAAAAATGCCATTGGAATTTTGATAGGGACTGCATTGAATACATAGATGGCTTTGGGAAGATTAACATTTTAACAATACTAATTCTTCCAATTCATGAGCATGGAATAACTTTCCATTTATTTGTGTTTTCTTCAGTTTCTTTCATTGATCTTATAATTTTCAGTGTAGAGGTCTTTCGGCTCCTTGGTTAAACTTATTCCTCAGTATTTTATTCTTCTTGATGGGATTATTTTCTTAATTTCTCTAATAATTGGCCATTTGTGTGTAGAAATTAAACAGATTTTTGTACATTGATTTCGTATCCCCTAATTTTACCAGATTTGTCATAAATGGCCACTATTATGTTGAGGTATATTCACTTCACACCCACTTTGTTGAGAGTTTTTATCACAAATGGATGTTGAATTTTTTCAAATGCTCTTTTGGCACCTATTGAGATGGTCATGATTTTTATCCTTCATTTTGTTAATGGGATGTGTCACATTGACTGACTTGTGGATGTTGAACCCTCCGTGCATTTCTGCAATAACTTCCACTTGATCATGCTGTGTGACCCTTTTAATGTATCACTGAATTTGGTTTGCTAGTATTTGAGGATTTTTCACCTGTGTTCATCAGGAACATTGGGCTGTAATATTCTTTTCTTGAGTCCTTGTCTGATTTTGGTATCAGGGTAATGCTGGCCTTGTAAAATGAGTTTGGAAGCGTTTTCTCCTTTTCTGTTTTGTGGGAGATTTGAGGATGATTAGCATTAATTCTTCTTTAAATATTCAGGAGTAGAATTCACCAGTGAGGGCTTCTGGTCCTGGACTTTTGTTTGTTGAGAGGTTTTTGATTATTGATACAATCTCCGCCCTAGTAATCAGTCTAGTCAGATTTTTCTATTTCTTTATAATTTTAGTCATGGTAGGTTGTATTTTCTAAGAATTTATCCATTTCTTCTAAGTTGTCAAATTTGTTGGCATATAATCGTTTATAGTAGCCTCTTACAGTATCAGTTTTAATGTCTCCCCTCTTATTTGTAACTTTGAACTATTCTTAGGTTAAACTTTTCCCTGGCTATATAGTTGTTAGCTAGAATGATAAATTTCAGTAAACTCAAGGCCCGTTAGAGGAACTGTCCTGTAATATATTGTATTAAGGGAACAATCACTTGAGTAAAAAAAAAATGTTCAGGAGGTAGTCTTTGTGGCTATGAGTTAAACCTTGTAAGTGGGGCCTTTATTTATAGTTTCGTGGCAACTTTTTGAGCCTTTTTGCCTTAAGTTTAGGTACCTTCTAAAGTTTCTATAATATTTTATCATAAAAAGTCTTACAATGCTGTAAATTTATTAGGAACTGGTATTTTGTTTTATTAAATCACTATTCTTTTTTATGTTTATCATTCAAACAAAACACAGGCTATGGGAACAATGAAGTAAAGAATTTTTATTAGTAGTAACAGGAATTTTTTGAAAACTGAGCTTTGGTTTTAGAAAATATGTTAGAAGGTAAAGGTATAACACTATGTTTAATTTTATTGCCTTACCTGGTTATGGTTCTGTTTGGATAATACAACTTTTATTGTTTCAATTTATTTTATAAATTATACAATAAATTATGTTTTACTTTCCCTAGGTTTAGAGACCTTTAGCCAGTTAATTTATCAAGATCCTTATGGGGCTGTAAGTATGATTATCATATGTTGCTAACATTTTTGGATAGACATATTACTATTAAAAAAATGCAACTTTTTTAGCTCTTTATTGCTTACTGAAGGTTTCTTCTCCCCAAATATTTACTTTAGGTGGTAAATGTAAATTTCACTTTTTTTGTTCTAAATTAATCTTTTTTAAATCCAATAGTTGCATAGATAGATGTAGTCTTTATTGAACTCAAGTCAAGAGAAGCTTTTAAAAATAAATCAAAATTTATTTTGTCTTATAGTTCACCATCAATGAATCTACCATTACTGATTCTCCAAGGTTTCCACATAGAGGAATTTTAATTGATACAGCCAGACACTATTTGCCAGTTAAGAGTATTCTTAAAACTCTGGTAGGTAATTATTTTATTTTAATCCATTGTGTACTCTGAAGTTGTATCCTATTATGTTGTTACTTTACATTGGTTACTTATGCTATTATACAGGTTGGAATGGGGGATTCATTTTTCATGTACTAAGTATAACCACTGGGCTTTTTTCCCCGCAGCTCTCCCTTGTGAAGTATATTTCCTTAGCTGAGTAGAGGCTCTCCTAGGGAATCACTGTATTGTTTTCATGGCAGAGTGGGAGAGTAGGGAGACTCAACAAATTTAGCCAGGATTAACAGAAAGACTGTTTTGATACTTCCTACTGGCCTTCTTTGTATACTTCCATTTGTCAAATCATGGGTCTAGACTTCTGGTTTGGAATATATGGTCACTACCTCTAGTTTATGTCCCTTAATTTTATGACCTCCACTTACTTTCTTTATAGTGGCATAGAGCCTGGAAGCAGCTTTATACCCAGGGAAATGTTCCAAAAATATATGGAGCCTCAGGTGGTAAGAGCTAGGTGCCAGGCTGACGAAAACTGTTTTCTCCTTTTGACTTTTTACTGGTTTGTCCCCATCATCACTGCCAATTTGTAGCAGTGGGGAGGTTTTCCTCCCATGTTTTTCTGCACTTTCATTTGATCCTTTACAAACACACATTGTTATAAAAGAATTATTTTTACATTTACATTAATACCTTGTTTTTTCCCTCCAAAAGACATTACTGTTACTTTTATGTAAAATAAATGTTTAGTATAAAAACTTTGTACAATGTAGATATTAATAAAATAGGTGGTGATCCCATAATTTACCAAAGATGAACATAAGTTTTTATGTCCCATTTATCCCATTTAGACTTAAAAAATTAATATATTAACAAATAATGTGACTTTTTAAAAAATTTAAATGGAACTGCAATTTGCCACCTTTAAAATAGACTGTTATGGACATCTTTCTATGACAATATATAAGGTTTACATCATCTTTTAAACAGCTGAATATTCTTTTTCATATACCTTGATATGTTTTTAACCAGTCTCCCGCTGATGGACACCGAGGTTAATGTAGTATTATCACGAACAGCACTGCAGAGGAAACATTTTTATATTTGCACACTTGTTGGGATTATTTCCTGAGGATAAATTCTTAGAAGAGAATCTCTGGGCTTAAAGATGTGTACTTTTTGTCTTTTGGTACAGACTATCAGATGGCCTTCTAGAGAGGTCACACTGTTGCATGCTTGGCCAACCGTGGGGCACACCTTTGCCATATTCTTTGCTAATCTGGTGATAAAGTATTTCCTTGTTTTAATTTGTACTGCCTTGATTTTTAGTGAATATAAGCCTTATTTAGCTATTTGTATTTTTTGCATTGCAAACTGCGAGTTTATTTTCAATGTCCATTTTGTCTTCTAGAAGATTAATTTCTTCCTTGTTGATTCAGGAGCTCTTTAATGTTATATTTGTTTATAGATGTGTCAGTGATACTTTTATATCTGCTTGCATTTACATGGTATCACATGGTGTTGTGAAGTTTTCTAAATTTGATTTTTAAACCATGTTTATAATATAGTGTATTTGCCCATAAAAGTTTTAATTTTTTATAAAGTATTATGATCTTTCAATCTTGTCCTTTATTGTTTTTGACCTTGGGAGGTATGTTAAGAAAGGCTTCTAAAACAAGGGTAGAAATATAAAAATAGCCTCCCAAATTTTCTTTTAATATTCATATTTTTCTTATTAAATTCTTGATTCAGTTAGAATTTAGTGTATTGTAGGTGATTTTAATTTTATTTTTTCCCAATGGTTAGCCTGTAGCCCCAATATCATTTTTGAGCATTCTATAATTTCCCCACTGCTTTCAGTGTCATGATTAGCAAATACTAAATTCCATAAATACACAAGTCAATTTCTGAACTCTCAATCTGTCCTATTCACCAGTTTATCTTCTTGGGCCACTATAGATGGTTTTAATTTCTGTAACTTTAGATTTTTTTTTTCTTTGTATTTTGAAGTAATTCAAACTTACAGAAAAGTTATAAGGAAAGTGCAAAAGATTCCCATATACTGTTTACCCAGACAACTCAATTTAAAAATTTTGTCACATTTGTCTTATTCTTCCTCTCTATTTATAAACGTATTTTTTCTTAAACCATATGCAAGTTGCAAATAACATGCTCCAATAACCCTTAATATTTCTTTTTGGATTTCCTAAAAAAAACAGCACTTATCTCAATAACTACAGTACAGAGGTTGACAAACTCTAGTCCAAGGACCAAGCCCAGCTTGTCATCCATTTTTGCAAAAGTTTTACTGGAATACAGCCATGTCCATCTGTTTACATACTGCCTTGCTTTTACAACTGCAGGATCAGTTGTGACAACTGTATGGCTCCGAAATAAAAATATTTATTATCTGGCCCTTTGCCATCTCCTGGTAAAAAGACACAAGGAACTTGCTTCTCTGACAATGCAAATTCTGCCATTATCCTCCATATACTTATTTCTTTGCACAGAATCTGGCAAATAAGTATCTGGCCCTTTGCACAGGGGATCAGCGAATCCCTTTAGCCCTGATGAAGGAGAAGGGAGGCTTTAAATTTTGATTATCTTGTAAGACAAATATTCCCCCTTATTTTTTTCTTTTTTGAGTAATCTACTTGTATTTTATATAAACATTGTATTGTTAATTCCTCCAGAATAAACATGTCAGTTTCCAAAAAACTTCTGAGAATTTTGATTGGAATTGTACTGTGTCCGTACCATATTTCTTTTATTTCTAAGGAAGAGTGGGCAATCAAATCTCAGAATTGTGGGAATTACAAGCCCTGGTACTTAACTGAATGCCTCATTTTTCCTCTGCTCAATTTCCAAACACAGTAGTAGCAGTCAAGAGCTATTTCCCATTCTTGGTCAACTCCTAAATACTTGCTGGGACTTTATAAGCTTGCTCCCTCCCCATAGAGCAACGTTATACCTTACTGTTTAAAGTGATTACAATTCATTTTACAATGAATACAAATTCTCTAGAGTTTTTTTGAAAAGCGACATGCCATGTAAACTGTATAGGGTATAGAGTAAAGCTTTTTCCACATTCTTTGCTGAAAAATTTAAAAGGAAGCACACACATCGGAAACAATCCTGAGTGGAGACGTGTGAACTGGAGTGTGCGTTATCTGTGGTATATAATTTTTTAACATGTTTTTTGCAGGATGCCATGGCTTTTAATAAGTTTAATGTTCTCCACTGGCACATAGTTGATGACCAGTCTTTCCCTTATCAGAGCATCACTTTTCCAGAGTTAAGCAATAAAGTGAGTAATTTGTGTGTGTCTACTAAAATTTTTGGTAGTTTCACTAGAATTTTGTAGCTTTAATGTTTCTTCTTATGGATAGAAGTGTAAAAGTTAGATATTTGTGGTTTTAAATGTATTTTTTAAATAGGCTGTGGCTTAGCATTTTAGATCCATAAAACTGTTCTGTTTTTATAATTATCATAAATGTAAACAATCTCTAGGGGCTATATAAATAAAATTGTAAAACCTTAATGAATGTAGGAGACCAGACGCATTCATGATTCAAATATATTTCTCAAGTAGTCCAGCTATGTATTTGCTTTAAACAATTACTTAGAATTCTGTAAATGACTATTTCTTTTTCTAAAATAATAAAAACCCAGATAGCTAGTCGTTATTTACATTTCCCCAGGGCCTTTTCCTTTAAAAAAATTTTTTTTGGATTGGGATGCAAGGAAGGTCCATACTTGTGATCAATTCATGTCTACTAATTCTCGTTTGACCTTTAGGTGCCCATCCCTGCACATCCCTTTTTTTTCTTATAATTTGTTATTTTTGATGAAGAAATTAAGTCATTTGTCCTATAGTTCCCTATAGTCTGGGTTTTGCTAATTGCATTCCTGTAGTGTCAATTAACAGGTTCTTCTGGTAGACTTGATATTAGATCTAGTCTTCATTAGATATAAATTTGATTTGGGGGATGGGGCAAGGCTACTTTTAGGAGTTGAACATTTATATATATTTATGTATTTGTATAAATTTTAAGAAGCATATATATATATATACACACACACACACACACACACACCTTGAGAAATGTGTTACACTAATACTTTTAATGGACCTTTATCTTTAGTTACGATCAATATTGAGTTCTAATTTTTCAAGTGACTTATAAAGGAACAGACAGTAACCTTAAAACAATATCTGGTCACTTACCAGAATGTCTTAGGGGGAATTTTTACAGCTGATAGTAATTAAAAGTTGATTTTGAAAGACAATAGCTGTTTTATAGTAATCTGTGAATTTTGATTCTAAATCGACAAGGGCAACATATTCAGTTTTCAGATGTTTCACTTTGGAATCAAACATTTTATTAATTTTGTTGCATGGCTATATGAGGTTGAAACAGCATGATGGTAATACACTCCTGAAACAAGAGGGGTTGGTCTAGAGAGAGAGTTCTATCAGTAAATGTGGAATTAAAGTGTGCTAAGAGCTTATGGATAAGATATGGCAAACAATTTAAATGAGTTATCCAACATCACAGGGAACTACTTAATACATTGTGATATTAGAAAAGTCAGCTATGAAATATCAGACTGTAAATAGAACTGTTAACAGTTTTCAGGACCAAATCCGTTTCGTATATTTTAATTTTAATCAACGTGGCTTTTACAGGGAAGCTATTCTTTGTCTCATGTTTATACACCAAATGAAGTCCGTATGGTGATTGAATATGCCCGCTTATGGGGGATTCGAGTCATACCAGAATTTGATACCCCTGGACATACACAGTCTTGGGGAAAAGGTGAGTGTTTTATGAGTTGCAAAATGAACATTTGAGGTTCTGCACCTTATTTTATGACTTGGTGTTTGCTCATTTTATTCTGAGTTGTGATTTACACAAAAGGTAACACTATTGACAGATATAATTCAATAACTATTATGTGTCTGTTGTGAGCAAGTCACTGTGTCTAGGCACTGCCTAAAGTATAAAAACAAGGGACAAAGGAAACAAAAAATGACTATGACAGGTAGAACATAATAAATGAATTCAAGAAATGGTTTTAAGAGGTAGCACTTAAAACAGTTTTCAGAGATCCAAGAGCAGAGTCATGTTTCCGGTACAGAGCGTAACATGGGAAAAGGCAATCAGCTTCAGTATGGTGCAGCGGAGTAGGAGGGATTTTTTACTACAGGTGGTTAAGAACTGGCTCTGGAGCCAGACTACATGGGTTTGAATCCTGCTTCTGCCATTTATAAACTGAGTGACCTTGGGCAAGTTATAGAACATCTCATCCTCAGTTTTCTCATCTCTAGAATGGGTTGTATTAGCAGTAAATATATAATTTTTTTGAGGATTAAATAATGAATGTAAAGCACACAGCCCATCGCCTAACATTTGTAATTGTTCAATAAATATTACTATGGTCGACATGGAGAATAGTGGGAAATAAGCTTGGAAAGTGCAATGTAAAGGGCCTTGAGGGAGGAATGTGGGTTTCCTCAGGACACAGAAACCAGTGAACGTTATGGAGCAGAAGAGTGACATGAGGGAGCCACACCTCAGGAAAACCTAAAGTGACACAATGGAGGGAAAAAGTAATTGAAGTCCTGGATCAGACTGGTGATGGCAGAAGTGGGAAATAACGCAGAGAACTGAGAGACATTTTAGAAATATAATTCATAGAACTTGGCAACTGACTGCCTTCAGGAGGAGAGGAAACAGTTGTAGACTAGGAGGATGGTGGTACCCTTACTGGAATACAAAAATCAGGAGAAGCTACAGAAGGAGCTTAGGGAACAGAAAATTTGATTTTTGTTAGACTGTATTTGAAGTGCAGATAAAATATGTAATTGTGTTCAGCAGGGAATCTGAAATACGGAATGAAGTTCAAGAAAAAAGGGTTGGGGCAAGCTGAAGATTCGGAAGTCATTTATATTCAAGATAATATTTGAAGTGACTAAAATCTCAGAGTAGCTGATGGAAAGGGAAACAGATACAGGATTAGGGTTCAGGAAACAATTCTCCCTCATCTTACTTGGAAGAAATACCATACTAACTTTTAGTAAACAAGCTTATCTTTTTCTGTTTAAAAATCTCTTATAGGTTCAACAAAATAAAATAGTATAATCAGGTGCTAAGCCATGTCTTTGTGATTATTTTAAGAAAAGAATCTTCATGTTTTCCTCCAGGTCAGAAGGATCTCCTAACTCCATGTTACAATGCATATCAGCCTGGGACTTTCGGACCTATAAACCCTATTTTGAATACAACTTACAGCTTCCTGTCTAAGTTTTTCAAAGAAATTAGTTCAGTATTTCCAGATTGGTTCATTCATTTGGGAGGAGATGAAGTGGAATTTGCTTGTTGGTATGACAGTCCTTTAAAACCCTTCACATGAAAGGGGAATATTTGGGGTAATACCTCTGCTTGCATGGTTTTAACTTGATGGACTTAGGGTGGTATAAGAAAGTAAAAGCTTTTAGGAGGGGGAATCAAGATGCAGAAGAAAATGGAGATTTAAAAAAAACAAAACAGTTGTGTTTTTTTTGAACCACACACGGCTCGTGTGGTTCAGTGGACTGAGTGCTGGCCTGCGAACCAAAGGGTCACCAGTTCGATTCCCAGTCAGGGCACATGCCCAGATTGTGGGCCAGGTCCCAGTATGGTGCGCATGGGAGGCAATCACACATTGATGTTTCTCTCCCTCTCTTTCTCCCTGCCTTCCTCTCTGACTACAAATAAATAAATAAATAAAATCTAAAAAAAAAAAAGGGCACAACAGTGAATGAGAATAGCTTTAGTGAAAGAGGGCAGTAAGTGCGGCACATTTCTCAAATTAAAAAAAATCCTCTTTGCAAATAGCCTCCGGTGGAGAAGTGAGGCAGGAGGTAGGGAAAGCCATTTTTATAAGAAATCAGGTTCTGGAAAAAATTATTTGCAATGGAATGCAAAGATAACTCATACCTAAGTTTTTAAGCTTATTTTACTCGCTGCAACTTTAACAGTTTTAAGCACAAATGGTAAAGATGTATGCTGCTCTAAATAGATTAGGCATATCAAACTTTTAATGAAATTTTAATCATTTTCTATTTTTTTTCTTAAGGGAGTCCAATCCAGATATCCAGGATTTCATGAAGCAGACAGGCTATGGCAAAGATTTTAGAAAACTAGAATCTTTCTATATTCAAAAGTAAGTTACTTGCAAGGCTACGTGTGTTTTTATTTCATCAATGCCTTTTGTAACAGTTTTAGCTGTTACTAGTACTGTTTTATTTTCTCAATTTCTCTCCCCGCTTGCTAAAGTTTAGATGTTGTATACTTTGTATAAAAAATCGTATAAAAGGAAGCAATATCCACTGCTTCTCAAATCAGGAACATGGTAACTCTAAGCCTTTTGCAGAAAGTAATTGTTGAAATATAGGTCAGCAGTCATGTGTTCTAAGAACTCAGCTGAAAGCCTGGCTACCCTACAAAGTCTTCATCACCATTCGGCACCTGTAATTCATTCCCTTGTGTCAACTCCAGGAGCATTTTTTTTCTTAACTTTATATCTATGCTGTCCAGTATGAGAGCTATAGCCACATGCAGCTGTTTGCATTTAAATTAAAGGAAATTAAAAATTCAGTTCCTCACTCACATTAGCCATATTTCAAGTGTCAGTAGCTGGAAGTCATTAGCTAGAGGCTCCCATATTGGAAAGTACATGTATAAAACATTTCCAGCACTGCATAAAGTTCTACTGGGCAGCACTGCTGTATACTAGGGACCAGGAAACTTTTTTTCTGTAAAAGCCAAAGTAAATATTTAAGGCTTTGTGGGCCACGTCTAGTTGCACATTTTTATTTTTTAAACAACAATGTACAAAGTGTAAAAACCATTCTCTGCTCATGAGCCACACAAAAATACAGGCTGCAGGCTGTAGTTTGCCCACCCTGCATTGGGCAGGCCCTGATTCCAGCCGTTTCCTATTTAGCTTTTCATGTGTTACATTCTAATTTCTTTGTATCCTGCAGAGTACCTGGCATTGTCTAAACATTAGGAAATACTTGTGGACCAAATGTCAGCAACTGCTGAGTGTTATTTAGGTGACATTATAAGCTAGATTATAGTTTCTTTTATTCTAAGATACCCATGAAATTACTAGAGATTACCGTTTGTAAACTTCCCTATGACTTGCCATGTCTTCTACTTTGGGGGCATGCTGAAAGGCTCATTCATTCAGCCGATGACTATTAAACCACTCTGCTGTGTCAGCTTCTGAGCCATGTCTTAGGAAGAAGGAGCCACATGGCTTACTACTGACATTTAGCTGGCTCCACTATAAAGCTGTGCTATACTGAAAGGTACTTATCAACGCTGAAGTCCTTGGCAGAAAATATGCAGATTGTTAACCTTGTGATCCAAAATAACTTAAAATCTTTTTTCAATGGTAGGCTTTTGGATATTATTTCAACTCTAAAGAAAGGCTCCATCGTCTGGCAAGAGGTTTTTGATGAAGCAGTGAAGGTGAGAAGTATGAAGACTGCACTTGATTCTGATAATCTAAGAGGCTTAATATTCTAACATCTTGCATGTGGCAAACCCTTAGGAATTATTCCCTAATACTTTAGGGAAAATAGCTTCCTTTTCCATTTAAACTTTTACTAGGCAATAGCTGTGGACTGAGATCAGTAACTGTATTTTTCTTTTCTTCCATTTACCTCGCTCTTTAGTGCCTCCTCCTCATCACTCCCCTCCTATCTCATTTAATGACAAACTGAAGTACTTTGAAGTTCCTTTTTTTTTCAGGAGAGGGCAAAATAAAGAGATAAAAACAAATGAGTATTTATTGCTAGTAAGGTAGTTTTAAGTAAAATTATCAACGTACACTTTTTTCTTTAAATGGCATCTCTCTAATATAGTCAGAATTCTTTATTTTCCTTTGGGGCAACTGAGAATTTGCAAGACCAGCTATTAGTATGCCTTTTCCAGAAGGGCTGGTGACATCCTCACAGTTTCAGAGTACGTGAAACGGCAGTGTGATAGGAATGCAACCAAAGCCTTGGTTCATTCCACCTACACCATGTCATAAATAGGCAAAAGTTAAACATCCAACCAAATATTAGAAGTTGATGCAACTTCTAATTTTAAGTCTCTATGAGGAACAGCATTTGGCACTAACTCTGAGGGGAAAGGGAAAGACGATGCATATGTTCTTTCAAGGATCTTAAAGTTATTTTTCTAGTTATAAGTCTTGGACTTTAAATTTCATCTACTGTATTTGGTAGACCTAATAATATATATTGCAATTTTTAACTTTAATAGCTTCAGCAAGGCACTGTCATTCAAGTATGGAAAGTGGAAAGGTATACTAATGAACTAAATGTAATCACAGCAGCTGGCTTCCCTGTGATCCTTTCTGCTCCGTGGTACTTAGACTGGATCAGTTATGGACAAGACTGGATAAAATACTATGGAGTGGAACCTCTTGATTTTGGTGGTAAGTGAAGCAACCATCATTACCCTGATTTTCTTCCCTACCCTCCCACTAGGAAATCCTTACCTAGATATGACTTACTAACTATCCTCGCTTTTATGTTTAATCCTTGATTTTATTTGTGTTTACTTAAAAAGAAGGGCCTCACTATCATTTGAAACTTTGTGAAAGAAACCAAACCCTTACCTAAATAAAAGAACTAGAAAAGTAGATCCCCTTGGATATTTTCTCCATTTTTACGTGTGAGTCTTGTTACTCTCTGCATTTTAAAGACGTCTGACTGTGTTAACCTTGCATCTCCTCTCCTGAACTGCCTCTCCCATGTAAGACACCTAAGCAAGGCTGTGGTCTAGTTCAGTGGATCTCGGGCTATGTGGTCTTAAGGTTCGGAGGAGGAGGCACAGAGGGAGCTTCAGGCTCTCAGACCCCCTTTGTTGAGAACAGTTCTACTCTGTCCTGTTCTGTATACTAGGCTTTAATATAAAATTTCTTTTGAGAAAAGGGATTTTGCTGTTTTAAAAAATTTCAAAACTGTAGCTCTATTAGGAATTGACATAACTTTCCCTGGAAAGTATTTTTTGAAAATCAAAGTCATAATTACTATAAAACAAAATATTAGGTACTTAGTCTCTTTTTTACTACCAAGAGGTAGATGTTAAAGGTAGGAGTGGTGGTCACTAGTAGTCCAACTTTTATTCCCTGGCACACTAGTCACAGGGGAAAAAATGGTTCCGGTAACCAAATCACTTTGTAAATCAGTATCTTATTTTTTTTTTAGAGAGAGGGGAAGGGAAGGAGAAAGAGAAGAGAAACATCAATGCATGGCTGCCTTTTAAGCAACCCCTACTGGGGACCTGGCCTGCAACCCAAGCATGTGCCCTGACTGGGAATTGAACTGGTGACCCTTTGGTATGAAGGCTGTCACTCAATCCACTGAGCCACTCTAGCAAGGGCATAAATCAGTATCTTACTACTGGCACATGCTAAAAAGCACTGTGTGAAGCACAGGATGGGGGTGAGAATAAAGTGCCACTACCATGAACATGTGCCGAGGTACTGCTGACTACAGGAGAGAAGTGTTGCCCCGGGACAAAGACAGAAGGAGAAATCAGTACTGCCTTTGTATATAAGCCTTAAGCCACAGCCACTTCACTTACATCGATCCAATGATTTTAATGTAGGTTCTCAGGAACAGAAGCAACTTGTCCTTGGTGGAGAAGCCTGTCTATGGGGAGAATATGTGGATGCAACTAACCTCACTCCAAGACTGTGGTATGGAATTTAAGTGATGACATTTGAATTAAGGTGCCTTAGTTTTCCTTTTCTATCCAAGTCAAAAAGCATTAGGAATTTCCCCAAGCATATAATTTAGATACTTCTTTAAGAAAAGATGAATTGAAACTGCTTTGGGAAACATGTGGTTTAAATTTCAGGCCTCGGGCAAGTGCTGTTGGTGAGAGACTCTGGAGTCAGAAAGAGATCAGAAATATAGATGATGCCTACAAAAGACTAACAGTTCACCGCTGCAGAATGGTCAGGTACGACTATTTATTTTTCAAGCTAGGATACTATGAAGCCCAGGGTGATTTTTAACCTTAGTACTGGCTAGCTTCTTGGGTATGTCTGCTATAAATAGAGAAGTATGTCACCTAAGAAGTAATTTAATTAGAAAAAATTGGGAATACCTACAAGGAGAAGATATATTTGGACTTAAAACTGTTTTATAGCTATGTTAAATTTGGGTATGACTTGGACCTCTATCTTGAATCACTTTAACAATCTTTTTTCAATAATTAGTGCTATGGTTGGTGATTCTGATTTCAGCTATTTAAGTTCTTTAAGATGGAGATGAGTTATAGCAATCTAAAACAATCTTTCATTCACCCTTTATCTTCTACAGACGTGGAATAGCTGCAGAACCTCTTTTTACTGGATATTGTGACATGTGAGCTGAAACTAGGAGGGGAAAAATCCCACAGTGATATACTACCATCAACTTGGTTGTGAAATCATGTAAATTAAGATTTGGTGTATTGTTTTTGAATAAAATATATCTTTGTATTGATTAAACTTCTATCTTACACATTATATATAGAAGACTGGCAACTTTCTGTGAGACAATCTTAAAAAAAACAAAATATATCATTCAATATATTCCAAACGGCTGCGTCTTTACTGACATTAATGACCTTGTATATACATGTATAGTTCAGGTATATTAACTTTCAACATCATAGAGCACATTTCTCATGACATAAAGTAGAACAGGCAGCTACAGCACCACTGTCAGTTTTAAGTTGTATCTTTCAGTTCCTTGAATGTATTCAAACAGTGATTTATCTGTCCAATAAATAAAGCAATAAAAATTGTTCTTACTGATAACGAATAGGTAGGTGCTCCTGAATTTCTCTCCAAGGACCTAAGAGCACTTAGGTCAAGCCACTTCTGCGGTTGAGCAGTGTACTTTGGTCTTGAGGGTTCATGGCTTGATAATTAGATAGTTCTAAGGCAAAAGTAGCTGAGCCCGATGTCAGCGTTCGAAGCACAGTTGAATAACCCTAATCAAAATAATTTAAATCAGTTATCTCATCCAATTTAAGCCTCAAGTTTCTCTTCCTACTGCTTATCTTTTGACTATTACTAGGAAAAGTGATTATGTAATTTATCCATATCACTTCTTCGAATGGGTCACTTAATCATTTTTCTCAGGAAAAGTCTGATACAGAAATATGGCGGAGGACAGAAAGCAGAGTAGTGTGGGTATACTTCAGATGTGTTCCCTGGTCCCGGCAATTGGTAAGATGACTCTGGCCGCACTCAGGTTCTTGTTCTAGAGCAAAAGAGGCTGCTGGGGAGAAGTATGATACTTACCTGAAACTGGCAATCATAGAAATAATAAGAGCTTGGAAGAGAAAAAAATGGTGGGCTGGTCCACACTTTGGTACAGCACACCTCTCCCTTCCTGGAGGACTAGAAACGACCCCGGTGCTGCTGCAATCCCCTGGATTTCCCTACAATTGCAATCCAGAGTCCTCCCAGTTCGCAGTGACTGAAGTTTCACATGCATCCTCCAAATCAAAGCCCCGATGCTTCTTTCAGGTGTTACTGATTATTTGTTTATGTTCAGCATAAATATCCCCCATAAAAACAAAAAAACAGACTTTTCAGTCACAAAGTACCTACCATAATTTCTGCTAAGGGAACAAATCCAATAACAACTCTGTTATCCTGACGAGTCTGGATTTCCTGGATGTTCCCTCTTCTTTGTGCCAGATCTGCCAGGACAGGGCTGAGGTAATCTCTAGTCACTGTAACCTCGAGATTCATCAGGGGTTCTAAAACTTGCTTATCAGCTTTCTTCAGAGCCTGAAAAAAACAAAACAAAACAAATAAATAAATCAAGGAATGTTAATCCCCCTTCCCTAAATTAGAATTCAAATTTCTGTTAAAAATTTCATTAAAAATCAATACTTCCCATATTCTTCAGCCTAGAACTCTGGCAAAAAGACATATGCCTACTCTTAACTCTCTCTATAAGGACAACATTTTGTAAGAAGCCAAAAACTTCAACAATTACTTGTACATGGGTGACAACAGTACATCTGAGCTCTCTTGTTTGGGATGTTGCACAGGGGTGCTTAGGAAAAGCCAGATCATAGAGACCCCCTGTGCATATGTGGTCAGAGGTACAGTGAAAGAAAATAAGCCTTCAATCAAAGACTCATTTCTTCACATTTAAATGTCCTGTTTTGTTCCTGATGCCTATAGTTACAATCCATGACACGTGTCAGGGCAATCAAAGAGGGAAACAAAGGGGAGAACTTAGAAGGAGAAATTTAACCCAATAATGTGGTAGAATCACATCCTCTATTTAAAATATGGGTTTGGCTAAAGTAGGTTTATAGTTATGAATGTGTGAAACACGGTTTATTCTTTGTATTATTAATTTCCATATGAACAACGGTAAAGTTACTTTTGCCCACCCCTGTAGATTATCTGTTCAGAATTTTCAAGTTCAAAGGCCAAGAAGAACAAGCACATAAAGAAAAAAGTATGGAAACTGAAATAAGCTAAAATAGTGTAGGGCAAGTAGGAAGTGCACAAAAACTGGGGACGTAACAGTAATATAAAGAAAACTTACTGGGGCTACCAGTCAGACACCATCTGTAATGGTATCATTATACCAAACAACCTGGTAAGTGGGCTTTGGATGGAGTCTGCAAATACCATAAGTACTGGTGAGTTTGATTTTAAAAGCTATCCTACTTCTCCAGCCTGCCAGACTTCAAAAGTAACAAAACAACACCCTATAAATTCTAAGCCTCTGGTTATCAGGTGGGATGTAATAAACTTAGAATTAGCAATGGGAACCACATGAAAAAGCTTCGCTCTGGAATGTGCCCTCACCTTTATCTGGGTTTGGCTGATCATCTTTCCTTCTGCTCCCACCCCACCACTCACTTCTCATTGTTACTGGGGCTTCCATGGAGCCACTAGCATCACCTATATTGTCAAATAATGCCTCTACATCTCTAACCCTTCTGTCCCTGATACCTCAACTCCTCCTCCTCTCTCCCCTCCCAATTTACCCTCACAATCATGAAAAATGTACAGATTAGTAAAAACAAGAGTATATTCTGTTTATCATAGAAATTTCAAAAAAGTAGCATACATACTAAAACAATCTTTTAGTTCTTCATAGTTAAGTAAGGCTTTAAAATCATTATCAAAGGAAATGGCAACTATAGAAAAGGTATCTAATAGTCTTTGAATGAAAATGTTACTAAAAATAATATCAGCCAACAGCAAACAACTAATACTGTATCCTCTGTATTTTGTCAGATCTTACCAAGAGCTTTGTGCCACTTCACGTGTCTTTTAGAACAAAATAATGGAGTGGGAAAGGTAAAAATTAAGAGGAAAAATGCTACAACTAAGGAAAGGACTGAGTTCTGTGTAACTTAAACAGGACATACTGTGCTCATGGATTTGTCCTTGGTCCTCTCTTCTCTTCATAGCCTCTTCCTTGGCAACACTGCCTAACTGCAGAGCTTCAAAGATGTCTTCACATAGTTTCCTCAAATACTTTAACCTTCACCCAGCTCACAGTCTCTGAGTGTTCTGGCCTTGTACTCTACTGGCCTACTTTAGGATAGTTATCTGAATACCTGACAGTAACCCAAACTAAGCTCATCATTTCCTCTTCCAACCTTCTTGTCCGCTCTTTCCTATTTCTGTTGATGGCATCACCAGTCTTCACTTCGCCTGAATGTGCACCTTTGACTGCCTTTTCCCCAAGTAACCTGAGAGACTTCCCTTCCTCCCGTTTCCATGCCTGTGGTCCTGCTTCAGACCTAGTCCACTCCCTGTCCTAAACTAGCTCTTCCCTACTCCAGTCCCTCCTGGACTCTAATGATTATACTGTCCTCTTCAGAAACTATTCATCACTGTTCTCAAAACAAACCTCAAACTCCTAAACATACTTTTAAAGGTTTCTCTACAGTTTGACTTTATTCTACTTTTCCAACACTACTTTTCACTATTCTTCTGCCTTCATCTGATAGCTACAGCTAGAGGGACTCTTTAAATTCTCCCCATCTGGCATGTTCCCCACCATGCCCAAATTCTCCAAATCATCACAGCTCAAATATTAATTTCTTTCCATTAATCCTACCCAAATTCTCAGTTTTTATGGTTCTGTTCATTCTACCTAATATTTTGGCTATTGGCGATATTTAATTCCCTTTTAAATCTAAAGCTCCTAATGGTCAAGAAAAACATATGCATCTTCTACATCCATTTCAGTGCACTGCACACACAACACGGACGGCTCAATAAATGTATGAAGCACCACGCACTTCTCATAAATGGGGGGAAGGAGATCCCTCACTAGCTAGAGTTTAACAAAGGCTGGAGTACTTTCATTACAAGTATTTCATTTGAAGTAATGAATTAAAACTAAGGATTAAATGTAAGGGCCTATAAAGCTAATTGTTTTCTAGTATGATCCTAATAAATAGGCAAACCAGCTCCAAAATACTACAATCTTATCTTTAGAAGGTTTGTTAGATTTTGAAGGACTGGCCAACTATACGGAGGCTTGGGGTTAATTTAGAAATATTACTCATCTTTCAGGTTACCACTACTTCAACATTAAAACCAATTTCAGGAGAAACTTTAAAAATTCGCTGGAGGTAAATGGTTTTTAATAATTTAATCATGACTACAGGTGATATTTCTAACTATATGCTTAGGTAAACAATATCAAATAAGTTTATGTTTTGAAAGTATAGTCTTTTTAATCAAAAACTTTTTTAAAAGTATGAATTTCAATGTACAAGGTCTGCCCAGAAGGTATCCAGCCATGTAATATGAAAAATAGAGACATTTATTGAAGAAGATACAATATGCAAGAAACATTATACATAAGGACAGTGATGCCTCAGTCTCCTTTAAAGTAGACCCCTAGGGGCAGATCTCACAGTGCAAGAGCTGTGTGTCTGGGATGGCGGAAGCAGAGTTGCTGCTTAAGGAAACTTGCTTATTTGCCAAAATCAGAGGCTATTTCATAGCTAGCTATGTTAAACAGTAAGTTCTTAGATCATCTTGTAAATAAAACCCTGGTGATTAAAAAAATCAAAGATTCTTCATGGTAAAAACTCTCATCCGCTACAAGGCTCAGGAAGCAAAGACACAAGGTCGGCACTACAAGCACAGCTGTCTGTGGATCAGCGCACACCACTGTCAGGAGGCTCACCGTAAACCAAAAAGCATTAGGGTAGCTATATACCTTTTGTACACATCTTGAGACACAGGCAGAAATCATAGTTGAGGAGGTACCAGGATGAAGTACCAGTGAATGTAAAGTAATCGCCACATCTTGAACTGGGGATCCAAGCAATGGTCCTAGGCAAGGAGGAGAATTTGTGTTAGGACTTAATATGCAGTGAGGAGTAGCCAAGAAATGTAAAGCGGGAGAGGACCTCATTTCTCGTTACGTAAGGAGCTTGGAAGTCATCACTCAGTCCTAATAAGGAAAAGAAAAACAGACTGACAGAATAACAACTCTTCTTGGATCTGTAAGAGAGGGGAGAACACAGGGCAAACTGCTGCCCCCAAGAAAGGAGAGAAGGCAAATACAGGGACTCAAAGCTTCCTAGAGCAGAGACTTACTAGCAGAATATGTCCCAGGAACCAGAGCCGAGGTAGAAAAAACTAAACTGTAATTGATAAATTGCTGAAGGCTCAGTGTGAACAAGTTTGAAAGTTTAAAAACTCCAGGGGGACCTGGTCCTGGGGGTGGCAGAGGGGAAGGGTTGGGCAGAGGCAGGGGACAAGTTTTGTGAGATTTACCTCCAGGAGCTCAAGCAGATTCTTACAGTAAACATCAGGAAAAAGTCTTGTGCTTCTGGCAGGGGAAAGGGAAAAGAAGGGACTAGAAGGGACTAGAAGGGATGTTGGAATGATCATACCAGGAATGTAAACACAACTATGAAATACAGTTGACCCTGGAACATGGGAGATTCAAAAGAACTGACCCCCAAGCAAATGAAAATCTGTGTATAACACTTGACATCCCCAAAACTTAGAGTTGACAGTTCTTCTTTGTGTTCATTGGTTTCCAATCCGTGGATTCAACCAACTTCAAATCAAAAACAGTGCTTCAGAGTACTCTTATTATTATTGTTGTTGTTGATTTTGTAGAGAGAGGGAAAAAAAACCCCAAAACATCGATTTGTTGTTCCGCTTATTGATGCATTCATTGGTTGACTCTTCTGTGTGCCCTATCCAGGGATCGACCCCACAATCTTTGTGTATCAGGATGATGCTCTAGCCAACTGAGCTAACTGACCAGGACCAAAGCACTCTATTCTTAACAAGGCCTGCTCTCAGGGGAACCTAGTTAACCAGAACCTAACCTGCAAGGGTATCATTGTCAGAGTCTGATGGCTCACTCCAACCATCATGTCCCACCTAAGGAGGATAGGGAAAAAAACAAAACAAAACTAAGAAACACTTGTGCAGTTCACAGTCCAGAGGTATAGGCTCACTAAAAGACTGAGATCTAATCCCAGGACTACGGAATGCTTCCCATCTCCCGCACCTCACCACCACATTACTAAAAACCTGTTTACAGTAGCTCCTTTTACCTAGCATATCATGTTGCTCTATCAAGCAAAAAATACAAGGCAGATTGAAAGGTGAAAAAGCACAATCTGAATAGACAGAACAAGCATCAGCACTGGACATAGCAGGGATGTTGGAATGTTGGAATGATCATGCCAGGAATGAAAACACAACTATGATTAATATGCTAAGGGCTCTAACAGATAAAGTAGACTGCATGCAAGAATGAATGGGTGATGAGAGTAGAGAGATGGAAGTCCCCAGAGAGAACCAAACAGAGCCCTGGCTGGGTGGTTCACCCAGTTGGTTGGAGCACCATTCTATACACCAAAGGTTGCAGGTTCGATTCCCAGTAGTGGCACATGCCTAGGTAATGGGTTCAATCCCCAATAAGGGCTCATATGGAAAGCATCTGATCAATGTTTCTCTCTCACATCGATGTCTCTCTCTCTCTTTCTCTCTTCGCCTCTCTCTCTTTAAAACAAGAAAGGGACTTCTGGACAAGATGGAGGCATAGGTAGATAAACTTTGTTTCCTTGCACAACCAAAAGAAGGACAACAACAAATTTATAAACAAAAAATAACCAGAACTGCCAGAAAATCAAACTATATGGAAGTCTGACAACCAAGGAGTTAAAGAAGAAACATTCATCCAGACTGGTGGGAGGGGCAGAGATGGGCAGCCAGGGCAGGGGACGTGCAGCAAGGCGGCGGCTGGCAGACCAAGGGTGGGCAAGGCAGCAGTTGGCAGACCAGGCGGTCCCACATTTGCATGCGGATAAACCGGGAGGAACAACTGGGGAGTGAGAGAGACCTGGCAACCCAGGGTTCCGATGCAGGAAAAGAAAGTCTCAAAATCTCTACCAGTAAAAAACAGTGGGGTTTGCAGTGGCTGGAGAAACTGCCAGTCTCACAGGAGAGTTCATTTGACAGACCCACAGGGTCCTAGAATGCATACAAACCCATCCACCTGGGAATCAGCACCAGAAGGGCCCAATTTGCTTGTGGGTAGCAGGGGAAGTGACTGAGAGCCAGCCGAGAGCCAAGCAAGCGGCACTGTTCCCTCTCAGACTCCTCCCCACCTACAGTGCAACAAGGCAGTGACATGGGTTGCCCTGCCCTGGCAAATACCTAAGGCTCTACCCCTCACAACATAATAGGTGCTCTGAGACAAAAAACATATGGCCCAGATGAAAGAACAGATCAAAGTTCCAAAAACAGAACTCAGTGAAGAGATAACCAACCTAACAGATGCAGAGTTCAAAACACTGGTAATCTGGATGCTCACAGAAATGGTTGAGTATGATCGCAAAATGGAAGAAAAAGTGAAGACTATGCAAAGTGAAATAAAGAAAAATACACAGGGAACCAACAGGGAAGGGAAGGAAACTGGACTCAAATCAATGATTTGGAACAAAAGGAAGAAATAAACATCCAACCAGAACAAAATGAAGAAACAAGAATGCAAAAAAAATGAGTAGAGGCTGAGGAACCTCTGGGACAACATTAAATGCCCCAACATCCAAATCACAGGGGTGCCAGAAGGAGGAGAGGAAAAGCAAGACATTGAAAACTTATTTGAAAAAATAATGAAGGAGAACTTCCCCAGTATGGCAAAGGAAATAGACTTAGAGGAGCTCCAGGAAGCTCAGAGTCCCAAAGAAGTTGGACCTAAGGAAGCACACACCAAGGCACATCATCATTACATTACCCAAGATTAAAGATAAGGAGAGAACCTTAAAAGCAGCAAGAGGAAAGGAGACAGTTACCCAGAAAGGAGTTCCCGTAAGACCTCAGCAGATTTCTTAAAAGAAACCTTTCAGGCAAGAAGGGGCTGGAAAGAAGTATTCAAAGTCATGAAAGACAAGGACCTACATCCAAGATTACTCTATCCAGCAAAGCTATCATTTAGAATGGAAGGGCAGATAAAGTGCTTCCCAGATAAAATAAAGTTAAAGGAGTTCATCATTACTAAACCCTTATTAAATGAAATATTAAAGGAACTAATCTAAGAAAAAAAAGATGATCAAAAATATGAACAATAAAATGACAACAAACTCACAACTATCAACAATTGAACCTAAAAAAACAAAAACAAACTAACCAAACTGCTAGAACAGGAACAGAATCACAGAAATGGAGATCACATGGAGGATTATCAGTGGGGAGGTATGGGAGGAGAATGGGGGAAAAGGTACAGGGAATAAGAAGCATAATTGTAGGTACAAAATAGATGGGGAGGTTAAGAACAGTATAGGAAAGGGAGAGGCCAAAGAACTTATACATATGACCCAAAGACATGAACTAAGTGGGGGAATGTTGGTGGTGGGGGGGTGGGGGCGGCAGGGCAGAGGGGAATAAAGGGGAGAAAAGAATGGGACAACTGTAACAGCATAATCAATAAAATATATTTTTTAAAAAATCAGTGAACATGTCCTTGGATGAGAATTAAAAAAAAACCAAAAAAAAAACCCCAAAGAGAATGCTGGAGTACAAAAACACCATTAACAAAAATAAGAATGCTTCTGATGAGCTTATAAGTAAACTGGACAGTGCTGAGGAAAGGCTCTCAATTATATAATAGTAGAAACCTCCAAAACTGAAAAGCAAAGTGAACAGAAGACTGAAAAAACAGAACAGAATATCCAAAGACTATGGAATAATTACAAAAGGTATAACATATACATGATAGGAAGAGAAAAGTAGAAAACTCTACCAAAGTTAGGAAAAAGACTGAAATCACCTGTAGCACTGGGAGTGACTGACTGGTAGAGTGTGATACTCATGCTTACTTTTATCTGTGTGCCTTACCTTGGAGGCATGCACTGTGAATTCCATTTTCAATGGCCTCTTGGCACCCCTTCAAAATGTCTTCACTAACACTTTCAGCATACTCAATAACTGGCATAACCGATGATGTTTCCATTGGTTTTGCTTCCAGTTCTACAGTCACAAGATGCCGTTTGTCTCCTAAAGTTCTATCTAAGGTATCTACAAACAAATCAAATATAGTACCCTCAGAGATTTGTTCTAAAAAGGTGTCAAAGTGCCACAACTGGGAAAACTGCAATTAACAAGTTCAAGCTCTCATGGAAGATAAAGTGGGAGAAAATATTTACAATGGCACTAAATACAGTATAAAAATGTCAAAGTAGTGCTACCAACAAAATATCTGCTTCCATGTTTCTCAATGTTAAAAATCTGCTCTGAATCCCCTATTAATATTGCTTTAGTTAAGTTGCTTTGAGGCGTCCCTGACCTTTGATGCTCAGTGGTTGGGTATCACCCACAAAGCAAAAGGCTGCTGGTTTGATTTCCGGTCAGGGCACATGGCCTGGGTTGTGGGTTCAGTCCCGGGTTTGGGCATGTGCAAGAGGCAACTGATCGATGTCTTTCTCTGCCTCTTTATCATTCCCTTCCCCTCTCTCTAAAAATAAATAAATAAAATCTTTAAAAAGATGCTTTGAGACAGATGATGACAAAAATTTTGATATGCAGATTGTACTCAAACTTGCTGAAATATCTCTTATGTGAAATTCTTTTAATTACAAAAGTTTTATTTAAGAGTAAAACATATAGAGTGCAAAAAGTCAACTAATGAAAATTGAAAGAAAATTAATCCTGCTAACCTAAAAACTTAAATTTCATGTATCCTTCTAGTAATATTACATATATTTAAAGCTGATGCTTTCCCAAAAAACCAGTGAAATGTCTTTTTGTAAAACTGAAAATAGTATCTCATTAACCAACAACCAATAGTTGTCACCAATCTGCGGTATTTTACTGAAACAAACTATATGCTGTATTTACGTGAATGACCATGTAATGCAATGATTCATGGCCCAAATTCAAAACTAAGAATTAATTATAGTCTAAAACTCCTCTTAATAATTCCTTTTTTTTAAAATCCTCTTCCAAGGACATGCTTATTGATTTTAGAGAGAGGAGAAGGGAGGGAGAGAAATATCGATGCAGGACAGAAATATCAGTAGGTTGCCTCTCGCACGCACCCTGTCCAGGGACCGAACCCGAAACCAAAGCACGTGCCCTGACTAGAATAGAACCTGCAGCCTTTTGGTTTACAGGACAATGCTCCAACCAACTGAGCCACACATGTAACAATGGTTACAGAACCATAACTCCTTTTTAAGCTAACTTGTATATTAAGAACTATTTTATACTTACAAATATGTGCATAAGCTAAAAATAAAATGAACATTCCAGAAACTTAAAATTACTAAAGAAACAGGACATTACTAGTAACCTAGAAACCTTCTAAAGTAACTACTATCATGACATCACATTTCATCACTATGATTTTCTTTAGAGTTGTATCAGATATGAGTGTATCCCTAAACAATATAGTTTATTTCTGCTTCATTCTGAATTTGTTAGTATATTGTATATATTCTGCAACTTGTTTTTTTTGCTTCACATTTGTGGGTCATATGAGCTGATTCATGTTGACATAGACCATTATTTTTCACTGTTACACAGTATTCCACTGTATGACCATGGTACCATTTATTTATCCATGCCACTGTCCACAAATATTTGGGTCATTTTTCTACTTAGGGTTTTTTTTTAGGATAATGCTATTATGAAGATTCTTATCTGTCTTTCCATGCACAAGAGTTTCTCTAGGCTGTATACCTAGGAGTGGAATTGCTAAATAGTAAGGTCTGCACATGGTCAACTTCACAAGAAAGTTGCCAAATTGTTTTCACAGTGCTTACATAATTTACATTCCTACCCAAAATTTTTACGAGTTTCCAAAGCACAACATCTCACCACTTTGCACTTTCAGATTTTAATTTCTGCCAATTTTATTGGTATAAAATGGTATCTCATACTTTTAACTTGCATGATCCTAATCATTATTGAGACTGAGAATCTTTTAATATGTTCATGGGCCTTTTGGGTATCCACTTTTGTGAAATATCTGTTCAATATTTTTTTGCTCATTTTTCTACTTAGTTGTCATGTTTTTACTGGCCTTTAGAAATTCTTTATATATTCTGGATACTACTCTTTTGTCAGTTTATGGGATGCAAATATCTTCCCTTAGCTTTTGGTATGTCTTTTTGCTTTACCATATATTCTGATAAACAAATTCTTAAATTTTAATAACATCAAATTTAGCAATCTTTTACTTCACCATTTCAACTTTTGATGTTACATAAGTCCAACCCTATCCTAGTTAGTGAGGCAATTCTCCTATATTCCAAAAATTTGAATATTTGTCTATCATATAATTTGTGGCTTTTTTGCATACATTAGTATTTATTTTCTTTTAAAAAAATGTATATTTATTTTTATGGATTGATTTGAGAGAGAGAAAGAGGAACATCAATTTGTTGTTCCATTTATTCATGCATTCATTGGCTGCTTCTTATATGTGCCCTGGCCAGGAATCAAACCCACAACCTTGGTGTATCAGGATGATGCTCTAACCAAGTGAGCTACCTGACCTGGGTTAGCACTTATTTTCTTTGCATTTTGTGCTCCAACAGAGATTTTGCAACTCTTCTTTCATACATAGGTTTTTAAACTCATCTGGAATTAACTTTTGTGTATGGTATGAAGCAGGAATCTAATTAAATCTTTTTCCATATGGATAATTATCCCACAGCATTATTAACAGTCCATCCTTTCACGCTAACCTATAATATCACTCTGGCATAAACCAAATTTCCACATTATATATGAGTCTGTTTCTAGGCTTCTGGTTTGTTGCACTGGTCTATTTGTCTATTTATAGGTTGATTAGTATCATAAAGACTATGACTTTAAAATAAGTATTAATGTCTGGTATACTTTGTATGGAACTGGTAGCACCATGATATTTAGGCTTCTTGTCTATGAATAGTACGATCTTCCATCTCAGGTCATTTTTCATGTCTGCAAATTTCTGTAATTTTTCTGGATGTACACAGTGTCAATCTGTCCCTCGTTGTCACTAGTGATTTGACCATCCAGTCAAGGTGTGGTCTGATTGCTGCAGCATCTAGGTACCAAGTTTTTTACGTTGTAACTAATAAGCAATCTATGGGTAGATACTTTAAAACCATGTAATGTACCCAATCAATATTGGGTACATTAACTCGACAACTAACACCACTTGGCATTCCAGTGTACGGAAGAACCCTTTCTTCTTCCCCATGTATTTGTTTATTATTAGACACTCACTAATTCCTACTTCTTCTCAATGGTTTATAATTACTGTTTAATTATTTTGGTTTTCAAATTAATCCAGATTTGGCCAGTGGAGACTCTACAAGTTAATTCCTATGTTTTTACGACATACTGTCAGTTTTTTGTTTTTTTTTGAGCTTTTCCTTTCTTTCTTACACAACATGATGTTCCATTGCCTGCTTATTTTGATAGTCTTTTGTTCCTTACCAATACCTTCTATTCTTTTATTTTCTTCAAAAACAATAAATGCACTTATTTTATATTCTGCAGCTGATAATTCCAATTATCAGAGGCCTTTACTGGTCTGACTAATGTTTGTTGTTTGTGCTGCCTTTTTGCTCATTGTGCCTTTTCTCATGGTTTTATGATTTTAAAACTTTTTTTTTATTGTGACTTTACATTTCTTTATCTGTGGCATTTTCTTTGAGGCCTGAGCTGAAGATACATTTATGCAGAGAGGCTCTTTGTTTTCACCATTCCTGGGAATATTACCAATCCATGAGAGCACTTTACACTAAATTCTTCTTGGTTTGGAGTTTTTCAGGTCATACTGATTCTATTAAATTTATGCTGAAAATTTCATCAGAAACTAATGGTTACAAATTCTCAGGAATTTTGCCTTGTTCCCAGAGCCAGTTAGCCAGGTGTTCTTGTCTTCTTTTTTGAAGATTTTCCTAGTTAATTACTCCCTAGGACAGAAATGACCACAGATTCCCCCAGAACATCCAGTGGCATTGGTGCTAACTTATTTTACAAGATTTCTGCTCTAGCTTCCTTTTGACCTCCGGAAATTTCCGTTATGTTCTAACCAGCTCAGACATTAATTTTAAAGAGGTCATTTTTATGTTCCCAGTATCTTTGGTTTTTCTGGAAATAAAGTTCAGAAACAGAAATCCTCATGTCATTTGCTCCTATATTCTATTTGTTTAGTTTTTCAAGTTTTAGTGAAAAGTAACCACCTGCCCTTTTTAGAAATCATTAGATGGCTTAAGAGTACCTGGTTATATTAAAAATCTATTCTCTCTTTTTTTAAACAAACCTGTCTGTATTTTCTCCTTGGGAAGAACAGTGATAATGTAATGTTCTTTTGCTTAAAAGAATCAAATTAAAATAATGAATCATGAATTCTTACATTTTGTGACAGAAATATGAAAACTGCCCTCTTAACAGCATAGGATTACCATATGTATTAAATAGTAGAAATTATTTTCCACTCATTTTATAGAGTGAAAATAACACATCAACTCCATTTTTCTATTTCCTTTTTTAAAAATCTATCTATGTGTCTCAGTTTAGGGTTTTGTGTGTGTGGTCACCTTTAGGTTTATGAAAAAGAAAGTTTCATATATACAGTAGTCTTTTTCCTTTTGAATGTATCTGATTCAACTTCAAAATTCATATAACCATTCTGGTAGGAAGGATTGAGGTGAGCCATCTGTTTCAATGGCTTATTCTATTCCGCGACCACTGAAAGGCACATTTGTTTGATGCCTGGCTAATCCAGTAAATGTAATGATTGGTAATGGAATAGGGCTGTGTTTAAAATTTTAAAATCCTAGAAAACAAGAAAACACACATATAAAACCTGTCCCCATTGATGGAAAATACTAGTAACTGTGAATCCTGCTTGCAACTAAACTAAGAGATTCAGAAAACATATCCTGGAGAGAAAGAGATAAACAAAAACAGCAAATGATTTATTTTTTACCTGTGGCACGAACTGGATTTAGGATGGTCTCTCGATATGCCACCTGAAGAGGCCCTAGATAGGTTTCCAGTCCATATTCCCTCTTGATTCGGTCATGAATAATTTCAATATGTAACTCCCCCATTCCACATAGGACAGTCTAGTTAAAAAAAGGAAAGAAAATAAAACAAAGATCAAGGAAAATTATGTTTATCACAAAGTACTACACAAAGGTATAGCAATCTAGGTTATTTTTCATTAATTACAGAGTTTCTTCTATAATGTTTTGTGGCCCCTATATCAAAACAGTTTTAAATTTTTCTGATAGGAATACTCAATTAAAAGTGAATTACTAAGCCATTCTCTTCTACGATATTATTATTACATAATAGTTGACTTATCAGCTGAGCAAGTGGCATACACTAGGATTACACTTCCTAACCACATAGCTAAGTTCTGGCCAGTGGAACATGAGTGTAGCTGATGTTTGCAACTTCTGGGCTGTGCCTTTAAGGAAAAGAAAAATTCCTTCTCTGAAGGAAGAAGTAGGCAACTGTCTTGAAATAGGTGGATAGGGGCAACATCTTATGAACAGGAGAAATAACCTTTCTCCCAAACATTCCCAACCACATGGGTATTTCCCAACCCCAGGCACCTCACAGCTTTGTGGGTGGTCCAAACTTCCAGACTAGTGACACAGAAATTGACTTTTATTTTCTAAGAACCAATGTTATTTTAGGCCCTTGTTCAAAAAGCCAAATTTGTATCAAAACCAATCAAGACATTTTTTTTTTAAGCTACAGTGGCTATTCCTAAATAAGGTCTTTGTGTATAAGAGTATAGTGCAAGAAATCCAGATTTGCCCCATTTTATTCATATGCCATCTGTGTAGTGAAGAATTTACCCAAAGAGAGATCTGGCTGTTGCCCTCAGCTACTGAGAAATTATATCTCATAGACAGAAGTGTCTAGGCTTGTCTGGGGGCTTTGTCTACCATCCAGTCAAACAATGTGACTTATGATACAGGCGTTGGAATAGCGACATCAGCTCCAACCAGGAGAGTAAAGGTGTCAGTGCAAACTTACCAGAGGTATTATATGCTACAGGTCAACCACTCAGGCACTATGTGCTTGAGCCCCGATAAAAACTAGACACCAAAGGCCCTGGTGGGGCTCCCTGGCTGGCCAGACTCTTTGCCGGGGGGATAACACATCGCTGAGGATGAAAAAAGCTTCCCATTTAGAAAAGCCCCAGACTTTGCCCTGTGAGTCTCTTCCTTTTGTTGGCTCTAGCGTCTATCCTTCGCTGCAATAAAAGATATAATTGTAAGGAACGACACAAAAGACTTTGGTGTATGGTTGTTATACTTTAATGTAAAGTTAAAGAAGTGAACCATTTAGAACAAAAGCAAGCTGTAGAATAATACAAATAGAATGACTTGTTATATATCTGTGTGTGTATATATATATTTGGAAAAAATATACTGTGCCTTATAACAGTATAGCAGAAGAATGAATGTTTTAAAAAGTGTGAAAAGCTATAATCATACAATTTTCACAGTGGTTACCTGTGTAGAATAGGACTGACAGAGAAACTTTAGTTCTTTAAAGCTGTACATGTGTGTATTATTTGCTATTAAAAAAAAATTATGTACTGGCATTTTTTAAATAAAAAGCTATCTGTTTTAACTGCTATTGTAGCATTCAGGATCAATTAAATGACTGCTTATTTACCTGGCATTTGGGAAAATAAAGTACCTATATTTTTCAGATTAACTAAATCAGCTCAGTCTCTTTAAGACAAATTTATAATCGTTTTAAGGAACTTTTTCTAAAATTTATGTAAACTTTACCCTATTTAATTATTTTCATTAAATACGCCACCAAAAGTGATACTTAAACACAATCAATTAACTGATATGTATAACCTCCCTCTTTATAAAAGAGGTTAGAAGTTCCATAAAGTGTAGCTGAAGGACGGAGCAGTGGATTAACAAACTAACCTTATCAGTTACACATTTAAACTGTTCTCAGCTATAGAAACCAGGCCTTCTAGACCAGTCTTCCTAAAATGAAGATTAAGAATAAACATCTGTTCTTATTTTGTGCTGTAATATACAGCCCAATTCTGTACCTACTCTAGAACTCTATTTCTTCCCACATTGCTAGCTTGTAATCTATCACTTCTCACCCATCTTTTGTACGTCATTATCATTAAAAGCACCTTTGCACCCTCCCTGTAGTATGCCGCTTTTATATGCCTTGGCGTAAGAGGCTTGGGGCTTTGTCTTGGGGTTGAACCATGGTCTAAACGTTGCAGATTAGCTTATGTAAGTGAGGCATAATTATTTTAAAGAATTAAGGAAAACTTGTCTATTTGGCTTGACAGTCAACATAACATAATAATTAGAAGTTTATGAGATACAAAAACAAAAGTTTCTTTTTCAGGCCACAGACTAATCAATGTTTTAGATATAGTCACTTATACACACACAGACACATACACATATGCTAAATTACTGACAGATTTCTGGGATTAAGTAACAATATGTCTGTCTACCTGTCCAGAGTCAGGATCAAACTTCACTTTCAAACTGGGATCTTCACGCTGAAGGCACTTCAATGCATGATCCAAATCTGGGGGATAAACAAAAACAGTTATCTTTACATTTCATTTTTTAGATAAAGTACCATATGTTCTAGTGGGGAAAATAGATGAACAAGCAAACAAGTTATGAAAAAGAAAATTTCAAACAGCCATAAATGTTTTGTAGAGAATAAAATAAGGTGTTAAGATAGTGATGAGACATTACTTGATTCTGGGTGACCTGGGAAGTCCTCTCCACAATGATTTGGGTAAAGACATTTAAAAAATGACCTTATAAGCAAAGCACTGAAGAAAAAGAATTCCAGACAGAGGAAATGGGTATGTAAGGGATAATTTGTTATTGGAAAAACAATGATAACACCAGTGTAGCCTGATATTGGCAGGCAGAAGGAAGGGTAGCATCAGATGAGAAGGGAGACGTGTTGCAGGTCTCATAGGCCATGGTGAAGAGCTTGAATTTGCTCTTCAAGCCACTGAAGGGTTTCAGTGGGATAGCAATATCATCTGATTATGCTTTGCAAAAATCAATCTAAAAGCTGACAACAAAAAAGCAAAATGTCTTCAGAAACACATGCAATGATGAGAAACTGCTAAAAGGAAGCTAAATTACATCATGAATAAAGAGGCGGTAATGTAATCACTTTATGACAAATAATCACAACCAAAGAGGAAATAAGAACATATTACTTTCACTAAATATACCATCAAAAGTGATACTTTAATACAATCAATTAACTGATATATATACTCTACCTCTTTATAAAAGGTGTTAGAAGTTCCACAAAGTACAGCTGAAGTAAAGAACTGAGCAATGCATTAATGAACTCACCTTACCGGTCACGCATTTAGGCTGTTCTTAGGTACATAAGCCAGGCCTTCTAGGCCACTACCCAAATGGTAGCCACTAGCCTTTGGTAGGTATTACCAATCCAAATTGACATGTGCCATAAGTGTAAAATACAAACCAGACTTCAAAGACTTATTATGAAAAAAAAGAGAGTAAAATATCTCAATTTTTTATATTGATCATATGTTCAACTAATATTTTTGATATATTTGGTTAAGTAAAACATATTACTAAAGTTAATTTTGCCATTTTTTTTAATGTGGCTGTAAGAAAATTTTAAGTTACATAAGTGGATCATGTTATATTTCTATTGAACAATGCTGTTCTAGACTTAATCTCCCAAAGCTGAGTCGAAGGATCAGCAATATCGGCATCACCTGGAGCCTGTTAGAAATATAGACTCAGGTTCTAGACTGAATCAGAGTCTGCATTTAACAAGAACCCCAAGAGATGGATACGCACATCCAAAGTTAAGAGGCATTATTTTAGGTAATATTTCTTTTTAAGCACCTACAGATAAAGAAAGTAACAATGCTTATGACACTTTGTGGCTTTTAGAATGAAAAGGTGGTAATTTTATTATAAAAGAAACAAATTCATTCGAAAATATTAATAAAGAATCTGTCCTTCAGGAGTTTATTGGGGTGAAACTACTGAGGGCATTAAAACACAGGGTGTCAAGTCCTATAACAGGACCAGAGAGTAAATACAAAGGAGGCGCAGAGAAAAGTATATGTAGATTTGCTTGTAAGAAGTCGGTGTAAGGGAGGCTCTGGGGAGTCCTCTGCTCTCTGGAGCCCAGGGCCTCTAAGCTAATGCCCATTAGTTAGACTTTCTTCGGACGCCTAAAGTAGGTTTTCTCCTGAAGTAGTTATGCACTGAGGTCTTAGATTTTAAAATTGGCTGACGCAACCTAACTACACTGCTGCAATTCAAACACAGGCAGCCATACCACATCTGACATATGGAAGGGCTTTCAAATGTATTTAAAAGAATTCATAGGTTATTTTGTTGGGGAGTCTCTGTCCTTAAGTGTGCGGTCACACTTGATAGAACTAGCTTAGTCAACCGTGATGTAACTGAAAGCCACATTCATGTCACCTACGCTTTCCCTGAGTCAAGACTACTTTAGCCAGCCTTAGGACATTTTAAGGTAACAAGAAAACTACTACTACACTTGTTTGAATTTAAATACCATTCCTTTAGCAACTAGACAAGAAAAGACCCAGTTTCCTTCAGTACTTGGGGGCTGATAACTGTACTTATATTTCTTTCTCATGAACTTTAGCTGGAGAGGTAAGGAACTGGGACCGCTACTTGGGTAGGAATCCTTTCTTTCCCACTAGGTGCTCAAAAAGACATGGGCGGCCATAAAGGTTGCCTTTGTTTTTCCATAATCTGTGAGTCCAACTTGTTTTCAAGGGGGGAAAACAGCTCCTAACGCCACCTGTAGAACTAGAAAGTTTGTCCTTTAACAGTCTAATAGAAGAATTCAGTGAGGGCTTCAAAAACAGGTGACGCTTCAGCTAAGACCTAAAGAAAGAGTAAATATTTTCCAAGCAGACAAATTCAGGGGTGCCATCATAATGCAAGAGAGAACAAAGGGAAAGAAATAGCAATGCAAAAAGATCAAGGCATCTTCAGGGCATCAGAACTACCTTATTATGGCAGTGTGAGTAGTCAGTTTGTTTTTATTTTTGTTTGGGTGAAAGAGTGCTCAGGACAAAGGAGGAAGTTTCAAGAAGTGAGGCAAAGCAAGAAAGCTGGTGTCAAAGACTCCTAGTAGCCTTCCACCCTATTTTGCTGCTGCCTAGCTAAATGACTGCACTTACCAGACTCCTTTGCAACTGGGTGGCCTCTATCTGAGCAATGGCCAATGACATATAAGACATCTTAAAAGGGAAAGAGGCACCCAGTGCCTTCTTTCTCCTCAGTACCCCTTTCTGCTGCCAGGAACTCAACTGTGATGCCCAAGGCCCCCGCAGCCATCAGGAGATGACTAGGGACAGGAGCTATGCACTCAGACAAGTGAAACAGAAGTCTGGAGCCTGGGTGCTTGGTGACGTGGTGGAGTCACTCTCCAATCCCTCGGCTGCCAACTCAAAGGTATATTTTACAATAGAGAAATAAACTTCTGTCATTAAAGTAACTGCTACTTGAGGATTTTCTGCTATATTTAACCAAATTTAATTGGAAATGACATAACTGTAATAACAAGCTATATAAACCATACTAAAGAGTTTGGGTTTGTGCTTTATGAAAAGCCACTGAAGAATTCTGAGTAAATATGCTAAAAAACAAAGTATAAAGCCCTCAAAAAGAGCAGTCAACATTAACATGTAAATATATTCACTGAGTTCCAAAGGTTGAGCTAGAAAACAAGAAAAAGTAGCAATTTTATAAATGGTGATAAGAAACTGAATCAGTTATGAATTTGCTAACTTAATATACTGGAAGGGTAGTCCTGAGGTAAATTATTTAAAATCCCATAGGCTACACCACAAGAATAAGACTAAGGAAGAATATCATATGAGAAAAACAGACAAGATATAAGAAAGGAAAGGAGTTTGTAAAAATCAAACATCTTAAATAAAAAACTTATTAATCACAAGAAATATTTACCAACTAATTCTGATAAAATTAAACTCAATCACATAAGAAATCTTTTGAGGTATAATGTAACTATTTGTCTAATTATCAGAGCACTAATTAATGGATATACCAAAACTATTTATACCTGGCTGCTTAGCTGCCGAGGAGGGTTCTATGGTACAGAAGAAAACAGGTTCAGGAACCTCCACCCCTGCCAATAGGAGTCTCTCTGCCTCACTGTTTTGTCTGTGCTTCTTTTCTCCCTCCCTGCCGGCTCGACGAGCTGCAGCTAATGCACTGGACTTGGATGAGACGAGGGTGTCTCCAGTGGATGTCTGCAAGCAAAGAAGATGCCTTGGAATAAAACAGGCTGCTGGCAAGCACTCGACTTCCACGAAGAACCACGAAATGACAAAAAATTCAACGCAGCACTTTCTTTCCATCAGTACGTAAAAGAGACAACTTTGTAAAGCTCATTAAAACTTTGCACAAGTAAATCTAATTTAATTCATATAAGAATTCTATCCAAAATACAATTGTAATAAGTCTAACAATAAAACACGCACACAATACATATCCAAAATTCATTTGGCAAAACAAATGTAACGTCCTAAATTTTCAATCAGTAAAGACAAGTTAGGTAGAAACCCAATCATGTTTTACCACCAGTAAAAATTTATTACTATTTTACAAAAAAATCTTCTTAATTAAAATATGCAATTAAACAGAATACCCTTAACCATGCAAAACCGATAGCTTCCTTGCAGACTCCAGTTATTTTTTTAAACTATAATTTTAAACTTATATATTATGAAGTTCCGTGCCAGTTTCCGTCTCTGTAAAGATACTCCTACTGAAGCACTAGTCCAAGCAGATTTCTGTAACTCCTTCAAACATGTACAAGGCGTTCCTGCCTTGGGGCAGACAGAGAGGATACTGCAATGCTAGAAGTCCAATTTCCGGACCATGGGAATTTTCTGAAAAGGATTTTAAATCTTGCAATTTCATAAAGAGTTTAAAATGTTAAAGGCTGATATTTTATTGTATATTTTCCATTACCATTTATCCCCCTTATACCCTCTTCTGCCTCTTCTACCTCCACCTCCCACCCCCGGCAATCACCACACTGCTGTCCATGTCCATGAGTTCTTCTTTTTCGGTCTATCCTTCTGCCTCCTGGCAACCCCCACCCCCTACCAGAGCTGTCAGCCTGCTCTCTATCTATGAGTCTCTCTATTTTGCTTGTTAGTTCAGTTTGCTCATTAGATTCCACATATGAATGAAATCTTATGGTATTTGTCTTTCTCTGACTGGCTTATTTCACTTAGCATAAGGTTCTCGAGGTCCATCCGTGCTGTCGCAAAGGGTAAAATTTTCTTTTTATATTTTAATAAAGTATTAAGACAAAAAAAAGTTAAAAGTAACAATGTTTATCATAATGCCAAATACACCAATATTTAATGAGAATCTGTATTTGACTTAATCCATACAGAAGTGAAATGCCCTTAGTTTTAATCCAACAAAAAAATATATAGATAGTATCAAGTATTTTCATCCTATAAAAGTCATTAAGTGCCTAATGTACTAGTCTAAGTGCCAAGAATAGAGAACAAAAGAGACAAAAATCCATGTCCTCATGGAGCATTCATTGGCAAAATATCTTCAGTGAATACTTGATTAGTTATAAGGTTAGATGAAATTGTGTGTAGTGATCAAAATAGAAAAACAAATCCAACAGAAATAACAATGTTTTATATAATCTTAAAACATGCGTATGTATCCAAGTATATTATTTCACTTGAATTTGAACTTTATATAAATACAATCCATACTGTTAATAGTCTTCTATACTTTTCTTTTTTTAAAAGATTTTATTTATTTATTTTTAGAGAGGGGGGAAGGGAGGGAGAAAGAGGAGGAGAGAAACATCAATCAGTTGCCTCTCACACCCCCACACCCAGGGACCTGGCCTGCAACCCAGGCATGTGCCCTAACTAGGAATTGAACTGGTGACCTTTCAGTCTGCAGTCTGGCTCTCAATCCACTGAGCCATACTTCACTTTTTTTTCTTTCTATATAGTGTATGAGATTCAACCATGTTGATGAATATGCTACAATATTCATTATTCCATTATCAATGGACATTTAGATTATTTATGGGGTTTTACTATTATAAAATACCTACTTTTAATTAGATACATAAGCTGTTATTTCCTAGACAAACCATTTGGTCACTTACATGTTTAAGCCCAACAGTCAAGGCAATGTTACCAGCAGTCAGTGAAGGGATTTCTACATGTTGGTCGGCAAATGGCAAAAGTAGACGACTTATTCTCTCCCTGTAAAACTATGATATATATTAGGAAGAGTATTTTTGAAGACACGAGTACAGTTCTAGAAAATAACCTAAGCTTCTACTTACGTGCAGTTTCCATTAATATTATGGATGGCCAACTGGGGTTTTATCATGCCTGAGTAAATGCGCATAAAAACCAGCGGTCCCCGCTGCTTGTCATGAAGAACTTTAAATGCCAGTGCACATAAGTCACCCTGGTACCACTGCCTATAAAAATTAAGGAGACATTCCAGAAAAGACTTTAAAATACACTTCCTACATATTTATGCAGATCGGATCATAATCACTGCACAAACTTAATCTTGAAGTCCTCCCAAGAGCCTTCATATCTTGTAATTTAGCTCCCCAGACTGATTAAATAATGTCGGTACCTGCGTTCCTCTACTGGATTAAATTTATGGAGGCCTTACCATTAATTCCTCAAAACTAAAAACAATGGGATCTCTTCCAAATATTACCTCTACTTGCAAATTATTCCAGAGCCAAGAGTTCCCTCCTCAAAAACTACACCTGGGAACATCACACCACTTTCTCAAAAAATCTGTACAGGGTAAATAAATAGGTACTTTCCAATTACTGCTTTTACACTCTCCTCGCATTTTCTCTCTAGTTATGTAAGTATATAAATTTATACTACAAAGCTGAACTTGTTTACATGCCAACGTTCTTAAGAATGATGCCCTTAAACAGGTGTTCATCAATAGGTTAAGGGTTTCAAAACCCTCTGAAATTGCCAAATTTTGTGCACAAGCATATTTTCCTTAGGAAAGGCTCCAATTTTCATTAGTTTTAAAGGAGTCCATAATTCAAAATAGGTTATACATTTCTATTACAGAACTTCTCCAATATTATTCCTCCAGGTTTTAACTTTATTTAATAAATACTCATAAAGCTTAGAATATTCTAGGCACTGTTCCATGTGCTTTATAAGTATTAACTCATTGCTTCTTGTAACAGTCCTAGGAGATAGGTCCTATTCTCTGCATTTCAGAGATGAGAGGTTAAACAACTTGGAAGAGCTGGGATTTAAATCCAGGTAGTACATGGTCCATGCTTATAATCACTTCATTGTAATGTCTCTGCAGCTGAGAGATAGGAAAAGTGAGTAATGTCCTCATTAAAAGGATTAAAGTACATTATTGCCTGCCATTGTGGACAATACTCACTCAGATTTCAGAGGACTTATTAATAAGTACAAACTGTTAGTGACAACAGGAGAAAAACAATGACCTTTCTTTAGGCCAAAAAATATTTTGAGCTTATGAAAAATCTTGAAATCTAGACTAGATATAAATATATCCACAGAATATTTATCAAACGTTCCCAATATACTACCTTTTAAATAAAAAAAGAAAAAAACCAAGGTGGCAGGGTCAACCTACTTTTACACATCAATAAATCCACATTCTTAACTCCATCTGTAAAGGTAGCAGGTTACAAGAGATAACAAATGTCCCTTTCAAGTAAAAACTAGTATGGCACTATATTATAGTATTTACAATGATATTTCTCACCAATGTTATTCAAAAATGGTGATTCAACTACTCTTTGTGAAAAATAAAAGACCTGTTTGCCTAGTTGTCTTTTCGAGGCTGTAAGATTTTAATCTACGTACTTGCACACTTACAGAAATTCATACTTGCGCTCTTCAGGTGAAGGCAAATACACAGTAATAGCATCTAATAAGGGCTGGACCCCTTTGTTTTTCAGGGCGCTTCCACAAAGCACAGGCACTGCTGTCCGAGCCAGCGTCACTCTGTGTATTGCAGTCTGTAGCTAAAAAGCAAAGGTGTAAACAATTATTTTCTGTGACCATAAGGTGGTCACATACACAGTGTTATTGATCTCAACCAAAATAGCTCAGAATTGGATGCCTTTCCTAACCAACCATGTACAACAGCACTCCTCACACGCTTCCATCCATAGCTTTGACCTTATCCTTCATTTTTCTTTATAACATTAATCACTACCTGGTATGTTAAATATATATTTATTAGTTTATTGTCTGCCCCCCCTTCCACTAAAATGTAAAATTTATATATGAACATTATAGTAAGGTCCAATGAAAACACTGCTAACTCCCCAAAAACTAGAAAGTGCTTAAAATTAGGTATTTGAAAATATTTCTTGAAAAAGAGTTAATTACTTGTGATTTAACCTTGTTAATCTAATAGAGAAACTAGTAAGAAATTACAGATATAAATAGCAGTTACAATTTTTCCAAATGATTTGGCTCCATATTAAATAAGATCCAAAAGAAAACGAAAAACCAAAGTAGAACAAATTTTTTGAAAGACCTTGAAAACCAATAAGAGCTTGGGTGTACTTGCAAGCTACTGGTAAGAGAAATGGGGTCGATTCTACTTTAGACTATAAGTTCTTTGAAAACAGAAATCATGTTATGTAGGGCATAATAAACATCACACTTAAGCATTCAAATACTATACAATAAGGAAATGTCAAAATTATGACATTTCATTCAAAAGAAAAACTTTTTTTTTCCATCTCAAATAACTTTAAAAGGCTTAAAATTAATCTATAGATCTCCTATTTTCTTTCATTCTTTTTGGGAAAAATAACTAAGTAAATTTGTCGGGATCATCTTGGACCTTATTGGGTTGGCCAAAATGTTCATTTGTTTTTTTCCGTAAGAACACTCTAGTAGTGTTTAGTTCTCTTTAACTTCATTTGAAACAGTTTTGTTAGATTGTATTGTGACAGCTGTCATATCAGTGTACATTAAAAAAAAATCAAAATTGTGTGTAGCCATTTTAATATTAAAGATGGAAGAAAACACACATTTTCAGCATATTATGCTTTATTATTTCAGGAAAGGTAGAAATGCAACTGAAATGCAAAAAAAAAAAGATTTGTGCGGTGTATGAAGAAGGTGTTGTGACTGATTGAATGTGTCAAAAGTAGATTGCGAAGTTTCATGCTGGAGATTTCTCACTGGATGATGCTCCACAGTCGGGTAGACCAGCTGAAATTGTTGGCGATCAAACAGAGACATTAATTGAGATCAATCAATTAACGGTTCTACCACACAGGAGATAGCCGTCATACTCAAAATATCCAAATCAATAAAGTTATTGGTGAAACTGAAAAATGTGCCCTCTATTTTATGGAAAAAACTAAACGGACTTACTGGCCAACCCAATATTATACCACTTAACAACACTTTCTTTGGTAACTCTTAAGTTTCATGAAGGAAAATAAAGAATAAGTTTGCCAAATTTATGGGGAAAGGTCCCTGGCAGGAAAAAAAGAAAAGAAACAGGAATGCCTTGAAGAAATCTGTCATAATTCAAGTATTATCAGTATTTTATTTGCCTAGTCTCTGATTTAATGTTTTTTAAAAGAAAATAAACAAAAAGATCTGCAATGAGTTTCCATTAAAAATTAAAACAGATTCAGAAAAAAACATGTTCTGATTAAAATGATCATTGTAGTAGTCTAAAAAGTCAGTAAATTTTAAATACAAATTTCTACCTACGATTTCCTTAAAAATACTCAAGAGAAATGATCACAATGAAAAGGCTGAAAATGAACAATTAACTTCTCCTGACTCAATACAAGTAAAAAAAGATTCAATTTCTAATTTTGTAAAGTATATCCAAAAATAGTAAATCCATGCCATTATTAAGTATCTGTGTATCAGTAGTGGCTTTACCTTTATGTTCTAATTTTTATTTAAGTCAGCATTTTGTGTTAGTAGTAACTTTACCTTATATTTTTTACTAATTTTAAGTCGCCAAAGTTTCCAATGCTATGCAATGTTGGGGGGGGAAAAACAGAGAAAGCAAAGCAAATCCAATAGTAGAACTTGGTCACGGTAAATGAATAATAAAATTTACCTTTTCAGCTGGTACCAAATCAAAATTTTCACTAAATTCTCCTAAAACCAAGCCAGCAAATTCATCATCCAAATCTGCAACCTATAAAGAAAGGCTTTTAGTTCTATGACTTGCATTTGTTGTCCAACTATTACCATAAGTCTGAATACCATAAATACATATCATCCAAATATTTCAAGGCAGCTACATGACCTAACTTATCCAGGTCAAGGACTCCTTCCTATCTTCTAAAAGAGTTTTTCTTTCAAAGAAAATAAAATGCTATCTACTTAGTGCTCAAAAGAAACAAAAGAAAATGCACAATTCACAGCCAATGATAACTTATACAATGGATTGCTGGTTTTAGATAAATTTGGGGGTCTTAGTTCATAAAAAAGTTGTACCTGGTGCTCCTCTAATATTCCGAATGTTCACAAGATATCCTGAGACAGGCACACTAAAAGAACTAATCTTATTGTAATTAATCCTGTGCTGAGGAAATACATTTAAGTTGGGGGGGGGGGTCCATAGACATAATTTCAATAATAAAAATGCAATTATCTAACTGGAATTCTTTTCATAATCATTTACCATTATGAAATATAAGAAGTGAGCTGACAATACAATAAAAGTTGCAAAAGTTCATAATAGTACATGGGAACAAAATTTGCAAACTTGGTGGAAAAAACACACTTTTAACAGCCAACAAAAATGTACCAAACCAAGCTCTTGAAAAGCAGCCTATGTAATGGTTAAGCACAGCTTCTGGGGTCAAACTGCATGGAAATGACTCCACTACTCAATAAATTACTAAAAAATTTGGCCAAGTTATATCACTACTTCTCTTTTCCTTGGCTACTCATGGAGACAATACTAGTACCTACCTCATGGGGCTATTGTGAGGATTAAATAATCAATTCTAATTATGCTTCCCAAACATATAGTATAGCAAACATATTATTATAAATTATATATTATTTATAATTATTTATATATATTATATATTATTATAAATAAAAAATAATATTATTTTCACTGTTTACCTGAAGGACACAGGATATTGTTTCCTATCTACACTAATCTTATTGTCCAATTTTTTAAAAAGATGTGTATTTGTGATATAGTATAACAAAACATAAACATAACATCATTTCCAAGTGAACAGTTCAGTAAAGTATATTGACAGTGATGTAGAACTAATTTCCAGAAATTTTCACCTCATAAAACCAGAACTATAGACCCATAAAATAATTATTTTTCATTCTCCCCTTTCCCAGAGCCTGGCAACTGTCATTCTACTTCCTGTCTCTATAAACTGGACTTCTATAGATATCTCATGTAAGTCAAATCATTCAGTATTTGTCTGTTTGTTTGTGATTGGCTTATTTTAATTAGCAATTTAATGTCCCCAAGATTCATTAATAATGCATGTATCAGAATTTCCTTCCTTTTTAATGCTGAATAATATTCCATTGTGTGTATATACCATTTTATTTATCCATTCATCTGCTGATAAACACCTTCCACCTTTTCCCTATTATAAATGCTGCTGCTATGAACAAGGTTGTGCAAATACCTCTCTATGACCCTGCTTTCAATTCTTTTGGATATATATCCAAAAGTGGAATCGCTAGATCATATGTTAATTCTACTGTCAATTTTCTAAGGAACCATCATACTGTTTTTCACAGTGGCTGCACCATTTTCATTCCCACCAACAATGCAAAAGGGTTACAATTTCTCCACATCCTTACAACACTTATTTTTTTATAGTAGCCATCCTAACAGCTATGATATGGTGTTACTAATTCTATGTATAAATATGTTCCTTGTAATTAGCATTTTATTATCTACAAATAGTATATAATGAAAATAAAATTTGAGCCTTTCATGTGCTAGAACAATATGATATGTTGCAAGTATATATGCAAGTTTATGTTGGCTCCTGAACTAGATTATAAAATCCTTCTTAGGTTTATTCTGATAGCCCCTTCGTTAAGATAAAACAAAATCTCAAAGGAAAACCAACCATGTACCCAATTATTGTCTAATAAATGTCAATTCCACTTTATTCTTTTTATGTGCCCTACCCCCAAATTTGAGAAGCACTTTGGCAAAGTGAATAAAAGCTCTGTCTCTAAACTGAAACAGATCTGTGTTCAGATTCCAGCTCTACTATTTATTAGCTGTAAGACAACTTATTTAAGCACCGTACACCTGCTTCCTTACCTGTAAAATGGGGATAATATAGGCTGCTGTGAGAATTAAATAGCATATGAAAAGCATTTAAACTAGATCATAAGTCTTTAATAACTAGTATCCAATAATAAAAGTAACAATGATCATTATCTATAGAAGCCCAGTATGTTAATGATAAAGTTGATAATTAATATATTATAATGGAAAATAATTACTTCAAAAATAAAACAAAAGATGAATGAAAAAATTTAATTTTAAAATCTATTTTGATCAATTTAATTTAGAACTAAGAAAATCAGAGTCCAGCTCTGGCTGATGTGGCTTAGTTGGCTGGGGCATCTTCCCATACATGGAAAGGTCATGAGTTTGATTCCCAGTCAGGGCACATGCCTAGGCTGAAGGTTCAGTCCCTGGTTGGGGTACATGTAGGAGACAACTGGCTGATGTTTCTCTCTCACATCAATGTTTCTCTCTCTCTCTCAAATCAATAAAAAAAAAAGTGTAAATTAAAAAAAAGAATATCACATAGTTCAGACTCAAATACCATAAAATTCAGGGAGTTTATTTAAGGTATGTTTTACTTGTTCTATATACTAACACTATCCTATAAATATTATAGATATTGGGTTGGCCAAAAGTCCATTTAGTTTTTTCCATAAAAAGAAAAGACATTTGCATTTTTACCAATAACTTTATTGATTTGGATATTTTGAGTACGTCAGCTATCTCCCATGTGGTATGACGCTGATTGTTCTCAATTAATATCTCAATTAGATCACTATCAACTTCAATGGGTCTACCCGACCATGGAGCATCATCCGGTAAGAAATTTCCAGTATGAAAATTCACAAATTTTGGACATGTTCAAGCAGTCACAGCACCTTCTCCATACACTGAAGAAATCTTTTTTTTGTGTTTTAGTTGCATTTTTACCTTTCTTGAAATAATGAAGTATAATATGTTGTGTGTTTTCTTCCATCTTCAATATTAAAATGGCTACACAAAAATTCACCAATTTTGATACTTTTTTTTAAATGCACGCTGATATGACAGCTGTCACAAAATAATCCAATAAAATTGTTTCAAATGGCAACTAAGTTAAAGACAACTAAGCACTACTACAGTCATCTTACGGAAAACAAACTTTTTGGCCAACCCAGTATTAACCATATTACTATTTTCTATTAAAATCTGAAGGTGGCCCTGGCTGGTGTGGCTCAGTGGATTGAGCACCAGCCTGAGAATTAGAGGGTTGCCAGTTTGGTTCCCAATCAGGGCACATTTCTGGGTTGCTGGCCAGGTCCCCAGTAGGGGGCACACAAGAGGCAACCACACATTAATGTTTCTCTCCCTCCCTTCTCCCTCACGTCCCCTCTCTCCAAAAAAAATAAATAAATAAAATCCTTAAAAATTTTTGTTGAAGATGGATGAGGTCTGAAATTATATATTAACTATAAAATTGATGGTTTTAAAAATTTCTAAATAATCTGATATCTTGTCAAGCAAAAAATGGACATACCATTTGACCCAGCAATTTCACTTCTAGGTTTAACTCTAAACAAATTTTTGCTCATGTGCACAAAGAGATACATAGAAAGATGTTCTCAGCTACAGTGTTTGTAACAGCAAAAAAAGAGATAACAACCTCAAAGTCCATACATAGGAAAACAGACAATAAATTGTGGTATAATCATATATTGGCACATTACATAAGACTAAAAATGAGTGAAGTATAACCACCCATAACAATATGGACAAATCTCCAACATAATGTTGAACAATGTAATAAAATACAAAAAGTGCCATTCAATTTATATAAAGTTCAAAACCATAAAAAACTTAGTTCTTTAACGATACATACATTTGTAGTAAATCATAAAGAAAAGCAAATGAAAGATAAACACTACAATCAATATAGTGGTTGGGGGGGATAGATAATTAGTGGAAGGAAGAGAGATGAACAGGAAGTGGCACATGGAAATTCAGGAGTATTGCTAATACTCTATTTCTTAAGCTGGCTGGTGCATACGTTAGTGTTCACTTTAATATTCTCATACTTTACTTGTTCTATATGTAATTTTTATATTAAATTTCAGAAAAATATTTTTTTAATTTCTAAATACTTATGCATTTTTAAACAAAGTATTTATTTTACTTGTTCAATTAAGGCATTCCTTGCTTCAGTTGTCTCCTTCAGCAATTTAGGATCACTTGTTTCCAAGAGGGGTTTTCTCTCAAAGTCTTTTCCATCCTCTGAATTGGGACTCCAAAGAAGTTTTTCTTTACTTACTACATCCACCACTCCTTTGAAATTTTTGGCTTCACCAATTGGTAACTATAAATCAAAGTAAGATCAACATTATGAAATGATCATTCAATTAGAACAACAGCATTTGTGATAAATCCTATTTTTCCCTACTTTCCCCAAATGTCCATTATTATTATCATAATCTTACCTATTTTTATTTATATCCCAATTTCTTCCAAAAAGGATTTGAGATAGCCTCAGAAATGTGTATGTCACAATAAAATAAACTGATGAGGAAACTGAGGAACTTATTATTAATCAACCAAATATGAATCAACCAACCTGTAAAAGCAAGGGTTTTGCCTTCAACTTCTCTCTGATGCTTTCAACTGCATAGCTAAAACTGTAGAAAGCAAAGTAATTACACAGTAGTTAAAAATGTTAAGATTTTAAAAACAGGTTTAAGGACACTTTCTAAATTATAACCCTTTTCATAGTTCCTAATACGCACCACTTCAGTTTCCCATAGGACATCTTGAATTAAATTTTATGTCAATTTCAGACAATAGTAACTGAGTATATACCAGAATCCTGCCACACAGGTTATTTACGGTATTATCATTGTTAGCTTTACCTTAACTAAGTTTGAGGTTAAGGTTACCTGAATTGATCAAGTTCACAGACAATAAATTGCAGTTAGGATTCAAATGCAAGATTTGTGATTACAATCCAAGGATTCTTCTAATAACTGCACCTGCTACTATACCCAGCTACCAGCTTTCTTCCAAGAGTTGGCCTAATTTTTCTATACTTTTATCTTAGGCATTCTTTTTTTTTTTAAGATTTTATTTATTTATTTTCAGAGACGGGGAAGGGAGGGAGAGAGGGAGAGAAACATCAATGTGTGGTTGCCTCTTGAGCATCCACTACCGGCAACCTGGCCCACAACCCAGGCACGTGCCCTGATTGGGACTCGAACCAGCGACCCTTTGGTTCGCAGGCCAGCACTCAATCTGCTGAGCCACACCAGCCAGGGTATCATAGGCATTCTTAATATTATCTGCTACACTGTTCATTTCTGTGCTAACACTGGGGTTGGCTGCCTATGGCACACATGTCATCTTCGGCACATGGCTCACTTATTCTGGTCCAAATGTCTTTGACCAGCCCAGTATCTAGTTACTTCCCTCCCCATCATCATAGGTGCTATAAGTCAGGAAAGGTAGTATTTTCATCTACCTCAAGAAACTCCAAACAGAAAAGGATCAGAACTTGAGCTTCAAAGACTTTGAAGGTTGTGCTTTTACTAATCTAAACAGAAGTCCTTTAAACCAACAGCCTTAGAATTACTGTCAAGAGTTACATAAACACAAAGCATACTGTGTGGTTTTAGGGAAGAAACAGTTTGTTTCTGCCACTCTCACACCACAGACCAAGATCTCTCCCTATTACACGTCCCTAGAATCCTTTATATTCTTGATTCTCTCTTTCAAATTTTCTCTAAATCCTTCACTTATTCTTGATATTCTGAATTCTGAATTATGTTCTCAGAATAATGTATCATTTTGAATTACCACTCTATAAGTCTCTGAGTATTACAACATTTCAACATTAATTCTTTTGCCCTACATGCAGGTCTTACAACATTTATGTACATTCTCCTCTCCCAGTTCCCTTCTGTGGACAGCATATTACCCAGTAGCTAAAGAAAAACCAGGGGTCAAGGAAGAACATGGTTCTCTGAGGCAACTACAGGAAACAATTCTCTAACCTCTACACTTACAGGGTGAACCACAACATTTAGGAATATGTACAGGAACTACACCATTCAGCTCTAAATAGAACCAATAGAAATCAGCAAGGCATTATACTGCCACAATCCTAGAAAATGGAATATAGTCTCTCTATACTAGAGTTAGGATGGTTCATCATCTATCAGCTCTCTATTAATCTCATATTATTACTTAACCTATGAATGAATGAGATGCTTTTTATAAAAAATGGGATTAGATAGAGATTTCATGGATCATTTATACTCTATAGGGAATAGCTATTTCTCAGTTTAAGTTATAGTCCATTAAAAGCTCAAATTGTATTCTTACTTTGATAATCAAAAGAAACACACTTTAAATATATACCTTGCTCCAGCTTTGTCCATCTTGTTTAAAAAGCAGATTCGAGGTATCTGGTGTTTATCAGCTTGCCTCCATACTGTGAGAGTTTGTGCCTAAAACAAAGAGCATATATTGGACAAAAATAACTGTTATACACAGGGAATAGAGATCTAAGGCTCTATTATAACATAGAATTGGGACTTATTCTAGCATAGAATTAGTGCCACTGTATTTACACTTCCACAGTCATTCTTTTGCTATCAGGTTAACACAGCTAAGAATATAACAGAATGTGATGAAAAGTATGCCTCAAGCTCAGAATAATACTTTGGGTGAAGTAGGTTGCCACACAAAGAGAATTAACACGTGGGAGGTAATGAGAACCACAGAAAGAGGACTTAACCAAGAATCAGATTTACTTTTGGTTTGGCTTCACCTTACCTAGGTGCTGTCACACAACACTGAACTTATGTGTTCTGATCTGTGAAATACAGACTTCTGTCTTAATTCAGACAGTTGTGATTTGAAAAGAATAGAGGTATACTATAAAAATGCTACTGTGATAAAAGTCACATATCTCTACTGTGACTGTTTGAATGTAAAACTGAAGAAGATTTAAGGGGAAAAAATAAGCCAATGCCTGTATTTATAAACTGCAATTCTCATATCCTTTTCTCTTTGACTTATTTTAATTCTACTTTTTGTACACATTAGACAGAAACAGTTCAAGTCTATTATATATCTGTGCCTAGTGGAGTCCAATAGTCTTGAAGCAGAACATAAAAAGCCTAATGTGCTATCATTAGTTAAAATAAAAGCCAATTTGTAATTTGATAGCTTTATTAGGTAAAATTTATACAAGTACATAAATAACAAACGATAAAATATATAGCTCTTAAGTGTACAGGACAATGAGTTTTGATAAATGAATACAATTGTATAACTACTATCCCAATCAAGATACAGAACATATAGAACATAAGAAAATAAATTTTTTTAAAAAGATTTTATTTATTTAGAGGGAAGAGAGGGAGAAAGAGTAAGAGAAACATCAGTGTGTGAGAGATACATCAATCAGCCGCCTCTCGCATGCCCCCAACTGGGGAGCTGGCCCATAACCCAGGCAAGTGTCCTGACTGGGAATTGAACCGGTGACCTTTTGGTTCACAGGCTGGTGCAGGCTTATGTCCCATTCCCCCATAAGCAACCTATTTTGACTTCTTTTATTAATTGTACTTTTTCCATTACCATTTATCTCCCTTATACCTCCCTCCCTCCAAACAACAACCACATTTTTGTCCATGTCCATAAGTCCTTTTTCCTTTTTGCTCAACCCCTCCCCTCAGGTCTTTTGCCCACTTTTTAATTGGGTTTTTTGTCTGTGTGTGTGTGTGTGTGTGTGTTGAGTTTTATAAGTTCTTTATAAATTTTTTATATTAACCCCTTATCAGATGTAGCAGTGAATATGTTCTTCCATTCCATGGGTTGTCTTTTTATTTTGTTGATGGTTTCCTTTGCTATGCAAAAACTTTTCAGTTTGATATTATCCCATTTGTTTATTTTTTCTTTTGTTTCCCTTGCCTGAGGAGGTATATCAGATAAAATACTGCTACAAACAATGTCCAAGATTTTGCTTTTCTTCTAGGGTTTTTATGGTTTCAGTTCTAATATTTAAGCCCTTAATCCACTTTGAATTGATTCCTATGTGTAGTATAAGAAGGTGGTCTAGTTTCATTTTTCTGCACATATCTGTCCATTTTCCCAATTCCATTTATTGAATAAACTATCTTTAGCCCACTGTATGTGCTTGCTTCCTCTGTTGAATATTGACTATAAAAGTGTGGCTTTATTTCTGGGCTGTTTATTCTATCCCATTGATCTATGTGTCTGTTTTTATGCCAGTACCATGCTGTTTTGATCATTATGGCCTTATATTATAGTTTGATATTAGCTAGTATGATTCCTCCAACTTCGTTCTTCTTTTTCAGGATTGCTGTTGCTATGTGGGGCCTTTTGTGGTTTCATATAAATTTTTGAAATATTTCTTCTAGATCTGTGAAATATGTCATTGGAATCTTGATAGGAACTGCACTGAATCTACAAATCGCTTTGGGTAGCATGGACATTTTAATGATGTTAATTCTTCCTATCCATGAACATAGTATATGCTTCCACTTATTAGAATCCTCGACAATTTCTTTTTCAGTGTCTTATAATTGTCCAAGTACAGGTCTTTTCACATCCTTGGTTAGCTTTATTCCTAGGTATTTTATTCTTTTTTGAAGCAAATGTGAATGGAATTGTTTTCTTAAATTCCCTTTCTGATAGTTCATTATTGGCATATAAAAACATTAACTGATTTCTGGATATTAATTTTGTATCCTATTTTGCTGAATGCACTTATCAGTTCTAGTAGTTTCTGGTGGAATCTTTAGAGTTCTCTATGTACAGTAACAGTCTCTACAGATTCATTCTACCTATTCTTGAATCTCATATAAATAACATGGTTTCTTTCACTCAACATGTTTGTGAGAAATACTCATGTTGTTGGGTATACTGGCTCACTCATTTTTATTGCTAAAGTCCTTTGTATGAAAGTACTAGTTTTGGGGGGTTTTTTATTGGGTTTTTTTTTTAATCCACCTGTGGATGCACATGGGTTGTTTCTAGTTTGAGGTTATTATGAATTTAGCTGCCATAAGCATTCTTAACACATCTTTGGTGGACATATGTTTCCATTCCCCTGGATAAAGACATAAGAGTAAATTTACTAGGTTATAAAATAGGTGTATATTTAACTATATTACAAACTGTCAAATAGTCTTGCAAAGTGACTATAATATTTTATAGTCCCACCAACAATGTATGAGTTCCAGTTGCTCCACATTCTCAACTAATATTGGCCATCATTCTCATTTAGCCATTCTCATGGGTGTTAAATGGTTTCTTTTTGTGATTTTAATTTGTATTTCCCTTTTGACCAATGAGACTGAGCATCTTTTCATGTGCTTACTGGCCATTAACATATCTTCTTTAGTGAAGTTACCCATTCAAGTACTTTGTTCATTTTTAAATTGTGTTGCTAGTTTTCATTATTGATTTGTAGCTCTTCATATATCTATAAATCCTTGGTCATACACATGCATTGTGAGAATTTCAGCACATATTTCCTAAGATAATGATATTCACCCACATAATCAACAGTGTTACTGCACTCGGGAAATTCAGCATTCATGCACCTGTTTTTCCTCAAGAAGCTATATAGATTTAGCTTAACACTATGATCCACTTCCAGCTAATTTTTGATTATGGTGAGGTTTTGGTGGTGGGAGGGAATATATTATAAATTTCTCCCAAACAAAACATATTAAAAAAATTTTTTAAAAACTCTCATCATTCCACCAGCCAGCTAAAGGTCTGTTTCACAAATAAGAGCCTCCTATGTCACAAATTTAACTTCCTATTCCAGCATATTTCAACCTTAAATAATGTAATCTGTCTGAATGATTAAGTGTCAAGTTTATATAAAGAAGTTATAATGACAGAAAGGATGAAACTATTAGGAAATGAAGTGACTCAGAAAGAAATAGAAGTAACAGTGTATAATCAACCTTGGACCTCAGTGTCGGGCTTTATATCAAGCAAATGTCACTGTCTGTCAGAAGTCCTTAGGCAGGGCACCCAGCAACTGCTTACTTACCTCCCTCCCAACTTTTCATGTTAAGAAGTTTCAAATCCAGGGAACAGGTGAAAGACTAGTACAATAAATATATATATATATATATATATATATATATATATATATATATATCCCCTTCATCCAGATTCACCAAATATTAACATTTTGCCACACTTGCTTTTTCTCTTTTTCTACAAACACATGCATACACACATATTATACACGCATGGTGGCTGTCAAAATGTGCCGCCAAGATCTACAACAAAGAGCACAAATGACTGACAGCTCCAAACTGGCTTGCTGCCTTTTGAGGTACCAGCTAAAGAGAGCATAACTGACCCCAGCAGCAATAATTTATTATAAATCCATTTTTAAGATTTACTCAAGAAGCTTTATATTAACTGTTGGGAAACAGTTCTTCAGGGCATCTGACATTTCTGCATGCTTTGTTAGGAGAGGCACTGACTGCTTTTGTTCTGGACTATATTTTCAAGGATGTTTTATAGTGAACATCTTAGAAAGATAGAAACAGTATTTCTCTCCTGGGCAAAGAGCAGGCATTTTCTAAGCACGGGTTCCACTGTGTGTGCAGCTGTCACCTGGCTCCCTTCAGGTCACCCTGTGGGATCTAGGGCTAGGGCAGCCAGCACAAGAAAATGCTGATAATTTGGCTATCACTATTTCTGTGACTAATAAAGGCTTTTAACTCTGACTCAGAAGGCTTGTTTCTTCTGCCAGAATCCATAAAACTATGGCATGCTAATTTGTTAGCATGAAAATAAGGTAGAATGTCAAGACCTTCAGAGTTCAACACTAACTTTCATATTTTGTAGAGAAAAGCAAACATACTTTCCTTTTACAATGAAATATCTGAGATCACATATAGAAATATTAAATTCCAGCTTCCTTTAATCATAATTTGATTTATATCAGCTTACCAAAAAAAAGGGTTATAGTAAACTAAATCTGATACATTCTATTTTTTTAAAAAATCATGCTGTTCTATCTTTATTTTATTTTGGCAATTATTTTTTTACCTCTACACCAGCAGAGGCATCAAATACAGCCACTGCGCCATCTAACACTCTTAGGCAGCGCTCAACCTCCAAAGTAAAGTCCACATGACCTAAGAAAAAGATGAAAAATATAACGTTTAAAATCTTAAAACAAAATTGTAAAAAAGTATGACTCAGCAATCCCACTTTTGGGATATATCTAAAATAACTGAAAGGGGAGCACCAAAAAGATATTTGCACATCTATGTTCATAGCAGCACTGTTCACATAGTCAAGAGGTGGCAGCAACCCTAATGTCTCCTGATTGATGAACGGTACATATACAAAATGTGTTAAATATGTCTGATGGGATACTATGCAGTCTTAAAAAGGAAGGACATACTGTCACCTACTACAGCATGAATGAACCTTGAAGGACTTTATGCTGAGTGACATAAGGCAGTCACAAAACAACAAATACTGTATGATTCTATTTATGTGAAGTATCTAAAGTAGTCAATTCCATAGACACAGAATGTAGAATGGAGTGGTTACTCAGAGTGGTAGGAGGGGACAAAAAAGAATAGTTGTTTAATGCGTACAGAGTTTCAGTTCTGCAAGATGAAAAAGTTCTGGAGATCTGTATCACAACAATGTTGATATACTTAACACTGCTGAACTATACACTTAAAAATGGTTAAGACAGTAAATTTTATAATATATGTTTTCTACCACAATTATAAAAAAACAAACACATACACAAACAAAAACCTCAGATGATGCAAAATCTCTACATTGCTGGAACATTGCCATACCTGGCGTATCAATTAGATTGACTCGATACCCCTTCCAATCAAATGTAACTGCAGCGGATTGAATAGTAATGCCTCTTTCTCGCTCTTGAGCCATGAAATCTGTCACTGTGTCTCCGTCATCAACATCTAACCAGGAAAAAAATTACAAACTTAGGTTTAATTGCAAGTGTATTTTCTTGATATTTGATATCTATCTGACACCTTAATTGGCTTTAAACACATTATCTGTAAAATATTTGGTTTAATATTTAGAGCCTTTAATCCTTCTTTAAATAAATCCTTGTTGTAGAAAAACCTTTTTCAGCAAGATTAGTAATTTTCCCATAAAATTTTTTTCTGTAACAACTAAGATTAAAATCTGTTTAAATATTTTAATTTTACTGAACCATATACTTCTTTCACTTTTTCCTAGTTTAACTTTCATTATTCCTTCTTTATCTGATGTTCCTTATGCCTGATTTCTTGATCAAAGGCAGAGCAGTGCAATGGAAGAACACAGGCAGAGCTAGATTTAAATCCCAACTTTATTGCTCACTACTCTGTGATCTTGATCAAGTTACTTAACCAGTTTGTAAAAGCAGGCTAATGAAGCCAAACTTGCTGGATTCTTATAAGAATGAAACAAGACCATATAAAAAGTACCTAGCTCAGTAAATATTAAGTAAATGACAGCTATATGGAAAAATGTAGAGAAAAAACTCCTCTCAAGTTAACCTTTACAAACTCTTCTCATTACTAAACTTAAAAAAAAAAGTGCAGGGCATTTATTTGTAAAAATGCAAAAAAAAGTCTTGGTAGAACTTCTACAGCATAAGGTCATGGATAAAGTTCATCCTGATGACCAAAATGGTCACTGAAATTAATCTGCAATAAAACTCTTTCTAAAAATTAACTTATTTTTTCAATTAGTTACATTCAATATTACTTCTGTATTAATTTCAGGTGTATAGCATAGTGGTTAGACAATCATATACTTTAAAAAGTGTTCCCTCCAATATTTCTAGTACCAAATGACAAAACATATATTTATTAGAGTATAATATTCCCTATGCTATACTTTACATGCCCATGATTATTTTATAACTACCAATTTGTACTTCTTAATCCCTTCACCTTTTTCACCCAGTCCCCTCACCCACCTTCCCCTAAAATTCATAACTTATGCGCTTTATTTTGATTAAATTTATACAGTAAAAGATGAAAAAGAGGACTTCCAGTCAAGATGGCAGGGTAGGGTCAGATTCCGAAGCTGAGGAACTCGGTAAATGAGATACAGAACGAACCAGCAAGCTTAGGAAATAGCGCAGACCACGTAGAGGAAATTAGTGACATAGAAGACAGAAATCTAGAAATGACTTAGATGGAAGGAGAGAATCAAGAGTAAAAAAAAAAAGAAAACTCAAGTTTACAAGAACCATCTGATTCCATTAGACAGAGGGATATAAAAATAATGGGTTTACTACAAGGAAAAGAGTCACAGAAGGAAACACCTATTGAAATGAATAATCAACAAGTTTTCAAAGTCGATGGAAAGAATTGGATCCTTGAATCCGAAAAACTAACAGAATACCTAATTATCTCAACCCAAAAAGTACACTATACCAAAACTGTCAAAAAATTAATAACAAAGAAAAAAATTCTTAAGGTAGCCAGAGAAACGAAGACAGTAACCTATAAAGGAAATCCCAATAGATAATCATCAGATTTTTCTGCAGAAATCCTACATACTATGAGAGAATGGAATCAAACATACAAATTGTTGAGAGGGAGGAATCACCAACTATGAATAATATATCCAGCAAAGTTATAGTTTAGATGTGAAGGAGAAATAAAGACTTTTCCAGATACACATAAGGGAATTTACAAGACCTGCATTACAGGAAATACTGAAGGTTGTTCTACATGGAACAAAAAGACAAAAGGATACAAAACTATGAGTAACATGACTAACAGACAGACAGAAGGAGGAAATTGAAACCCTTGTTCCGCATAGAATATTAAACACTTAAATGTAACATAATGGTTAAAGGAGGTAAACACATTTGAAAAAAGAAGACCATAAATAAATAAATAAATAAAAAAGAAGACAATAGCTATTGCAATATGGCAATGAACTCAGGGTATAAGACAACAAAAATATAAAAGGGGAGGAGATAAAGGACTTAACATGCACAGCTGAATGGAGATAAAATGCAATCAGAAAAAAAAGAACTGCCCTGGCTGGTATGGCTCAGTTGGTTGGAGCATCAGCCTATAACCTAAAGGTTGTGGGTATGTGATTCCTGGTCAGGACACATACCTAGGTTATGGGTTCAATCCCCTGTCTGAGCACATATGATCCCCAGCCCAGGTATGTAAGAGATGCAATCAATAAATGTTGCTCGCTCTCTCTCTCTCTCTCTCTTTCTCTCAAAAAGCAATGAAAAAAGGTCCTCAGCTGAGGATAAAAAAGAATTTAAAGAAGAAAAAGGATTCTGGTATATATGAAACTTTATTTTGCATAAACCTAATGGTAACCACACACAAAAAAATCTAGAACTGAAACACAACATAAAAAATGAGAAAACAGAGGGGAAAAATAAATCATAGAATACCACCAAGCTAAAACAGAAACACAAGAAAAAAGAAACAATGGAGACACAGAGCTACCAGAAAACAAAAGATAAAATCGCTATAGGAAATCCCCTATAGCAATAATCATCCGAAACGCAAATGGACTGAATTCACCAATTAAAAGGCACGGAGCAGCATATTGGATCTAAAACAAAAACCCAACTATATGCCGCCTTCAGGAGACCCATTTCAGTTCCAAAAACAAGCAGACTCAAAATGAAAGGTTGGAAGATGATACGCCAAGCAAATGGCATCCAGAGAAAAGCAACGGTAGCTATACTCATATTTGAGAAAATAGATTTCAACGTAAAAAGGTAACAAAAGACAAAGATGAACAATTTTATAATGATTAAGGGGATAATTCATAAAAAACACATAACACATTAATATATGTGTATAGGTATCCAACCTGGGAGCAGCAAAATATATAAAGCAACTACTAACAGAACTAAAGGGAGAAACTGACAAAAACTCAATTATAGCAAGGGACCTAAATATCCCATTTACAGCTATGAATAAATCATCCAAACAGCAAATCAATAAGAAAGTATCAACCTTGAATGACACATCAGATGAAATGGACATAATTGATATTTACCAAGTTTTTCATCCCAGTATACCAGAATATACATTCTTTTCTATTGCACATGGAACATTCTCAAGGATAGATCATATATTGGGAAAGAAAACTAGCCTTAACAAATTTAAGACTAAAATCATACCAAGCATATTTGAAACTGGAAAACAACTGAAAAAAGAAAGTGGGAAACCCACAAATATGTGGAAATTAAATAATATACTGCTAAACAATGACTGGGTCAGGAAGAAATGAGATAAAAAATTACATAGGGACAAATGAGAATGACAATACAACATATCGAAATTTCTGGGATACAGTAAAAACAATGGTTATACGAGGAAAGTTTGTATCATCTTAGACCTGCCTCAAGAAACAAGAAAAATCTCATAAAAACACCCTAACATTTCACCTTAAAGAACTATAAAAAGAACTGCAAAAAAGGCCAAAGTGAAAAGAAAGGAACTAATGAAAATAAGAGCAGAATTAAACAAAATAGAGAACAAAAAGGCAATAGAAAAATTAATGCAACAAAGAGCTGGTTCTTTGAAAAGATTAGTAAAATGGACAAACCTCTGGCTAGACTCACTAGGAAAAACAAAGACTCAAGGAAAATCAGAAATAAAAGAGAAGTTACAACAGATACCTCAGAAATACAAAGGAGTATACAAGAATACTGTGAAAGGCTGTACACCATTAAATTTGATAAACTAGAAGAAATGGACAAGTTCTGTGTAACATTCCTAGACTGAATCATGAAGAACTAGAAAATATAAATAGACTGATCAACAGTAAGAAAACTGAAGAAGTCATCAAAACCTCCCAGAAAGCAAAAGTCCAGGATCAGATGGCTTCACTAGTGAATTCTACTACACATTCAAAGAAGAATACCTACCCTTCTCAAAATCTTCCAAAAATTTGAAGAGGTAATAGTTTCAAACTCATTTTATGAGGCGAACATTACCCTGATACAAAAACCTGGCAAGGGTAACATACGAAAAAAAAAAAAAAGGAAAATTACAGACCAATATCTCTAATGAATATATACACAAAAATCCTAAACAAAACATTAGGAAAATGAACATAAAAATACACTGAAAAGATAATACATCACAATCAAAAGGGACTCATTCCAGGGATGCAAAGATGGTTCAACATACACAAATTGATCAATATGAGACATCACATTAACAAAATAAAAGATAAAAAATCATATGACCATATCAATAAATGCAGAAGAAAGCATCTGACAAGCCACAATACAACATCCATTTATGATTAAAACACCCAATAAAATGGGTATAGAAGAAAAATACCTGAACATAATAAAGGCCACATATATAACAAACCCTCGGGTAACATCCTACCCCACAGTAAAAAACTGAAAGCTTTTCCCCTAAGATCAGGAACAAGACAAGGATGCCCGTTCTTACCACTGTTACTCAACATAGTGCTGCAAGTCCTAGAAAGTGCAATCAGGCAAGTGAAAGAAATAAAAGGCATCCAAACTGGGAATAAAGAAGTAAAAGTGCTATTTTTTGCAGATGGAATTATTCTTTATATGAGTACCCTAAAGACTCCACCAAAAAGCTAAACAAAGTTGCAGGATACAAAATCAATGTACAAAAATGAACTGTGTTCCTATACACTAACAATGAAATTCCAAAAAAAAAGAAATGAAAAAATCCATTTACAATTGCAACAAAGAGTAAAATACCTAGGAATAATCAAAGCATTTGAAGGACATGTACACCGAAAACTATTGCTGCAAGACATTATTAAGGAAAATTAAAGAAGACACAAGGAAATGAAGATATCCCATATTCATGGATTGAAAAAATCAACATAGTTAAAATGGTTATTATTACCCAAAGCAATACAGATTTAATGCAATCTATGATAAAATCCCAATGGCATTTTTCAAAGAAATAGAAGGGAAAAAAATCATCAAATTTGTATGGAATGATAAAAGACCTCAAATAACCAAAGCAATTCTGAGAAAAAAAGAACAAATCTGGAGGTATCATGTGCCCTGACTTCAAGTTATACTACAAAGCTACAATAATCAAAACAGTATGTAGTAGCAGAAAGACAGATATAGAGACCAATGGTACAGAATTTAGAGCCCCAAAATAAACCGACATGTATATGCTCAACTAATTTTTGACAAAGGAGCCATAAACATACAATGGAGAAAAGAAAGCCCCTTCAATAAATGGCGCTGGGAAAATTAAAAGCCACAAGAAAAGAATAAAACTGTTACTTGACGCCTTAGTAAAAAATGAGCTCAAAATGGATCAAAGGTTTAAACATAAGACCTAAAACAACAAAATACATAAAAGAAAACATATCAAAAATTATGGACTTTGGTCTCAGAGAGGATATTATGAATTTGACCTCAGGCAAGGGAAGTAAAAGCAAAAATAAATGAATGGAACTAAATCAAACTAGAAAGCTTCACAGCAAAAGAAACCATCAACAAAACAAAATGGCAACCAATCAAATGGGAAAAGATATTTGCAAATAACACCTCTGATAACGGGCCAATATCCAAAATACATATAAAGAACTCAAATAACTCAACAACAAAAACAAATAGTACAATTAAAAAATGGTTAGAGGACCTGAACAGACACTTTTCCAAAGAAGACATACAAATGGCCAACAGGTACATGAAAAGATGCTCAATTTCATAAGCTACAAGGGAAATGCAAATCAAAACCACAATGATATACCACCTAGCACCTGTTAGAATGGCTAATATCAACAAGAAAAGAAATAGTAAGTGTTGGTGATGGTGTGATGAAAAAGGAACACTCACACACTGCTTGGGGAAATATAAACTGGTACAGCCACTACAGAAAACAGAAAACAGAAAACAGGGAGGTTCCCAAAGAATTTAAAAAAAGAGCTACTATATGACTCAGGAATCCCTCTTCTGAGTACATACACACAAAAAAATTGAAAACATTTATTTGTAAAGGTATATGTACCCTATGTTCATTGCAGCATTATTCATGGTGGCCAAAACATGGAAACAACCTAGTATCCTTCAATGGATAACTGAAGAGAAGTACATATGTACAATGGAATGCTACTCAACCATAAGAAAAGATGAACTTTGTGACAACATGAATAAATCTTGAGAGTATCATGCTAAGCAAAATAAGTGTGACAGAAAAGTACAAGAACCATGATTTCCCATCACATATGGGATATAAAACAGAAACAACAGGCAAAAAAAACCCTCAAAGACACAGACAACAGTATGGTGGTTAGCAGAGGGGAAGGAGGTAGGGGGAGGTGAAAGAGGGTAATGAAGGTCAAATATAATGTGACAAAAAAAGACTAGACTTTAGATGGTGAATACACAATGCAATATACAGATGATGTATTATAGAATTATATATGTAAACTTATAATCTTATTAACTAATGTCACCCCAATGAATTTAATAAAAAAAGGAAACTAGACCACTTTCTTATACCATATACAAAAATATACTCAAAATGGATTACAGACCTAAATGTAAGACCCAAAACCATAAAGCTAGAAGAAAACACAGGCAGTAAATTCTTTGAAATATCTGTAATATCATTTCCCAAATCATATAAATGTCTAATCACTATGTTGTACACCTGATACTAATATATTGTATGTAAACTATAATTGAAAAATAAACATTTTTTAAATGAAAAAAAGCTGATTTTTATCATTGACAATTCAAAAACACAAGTCATCACGGTCTTATACTACTGCTACTTATAACAGCATTAAACCTCTAAGATGCAGCTAGTCTCCTCATATCATGTATGGGTGTATGCACATGTGTACATAAATATGCATACCCATATGCATCAACAGAGAGGGAAATAAAAATATATTTGTTAGCAACTGTAAATATCTATGTTAAAGAAATGTATTAGTATCGCTAGTTATTCACGATATAACCAAGAAAACAAACATCATTAAGGAGGCAAAGACCAAAAACTAACCAAAAGATCTAATTTAGGCAGTAATTTCTAAAATCACTTAAAATGATAACAAGATATTTTAACAATAATAAAAACCTTATTGCCTATTCTCTCTTTATGATTACTAATACGACAAATAAAATCAATGCTGGAGCAAGGTCTGCCACAATCTGGATGGTTCCTCAGTCTCTGGCCTGAACCTCAAAATTTGTCTTGCATATACATACAATAGATTTATTATCCGGTCTTAATAAAAAAGAAGTAAATTCTGACATATGCCACAACACGGATGAACCTTGAGAACATTAAGTGTTAAATAAGCCAGTCACTTACATAGAGTAGCCATATTTATAGGAGGAGAAAACAGAATGTTGGTTTCCAGGGCCTGGGTGGAGGGGAAAATGGGAAGTCGTTTAATGGGGATGCAGTCTGGGTTTTGTAAGGTGTTCTGGAAACTGGTTGCAAACTGTGTTAATATATTTAACACTATTGATAGTAATGTTAAGATGGTAAATCTTATATTATGTGCTTTTTACCATAACTTAAAAAAGAGATAACTTGAAAGTTGCCTGGGACCTCCTCATTTTGGACTCTTGCTTCAGGAATCCGAGCTGGGGACATGAGGGAAGGATTCTTAATTAGATTCGTGACAAAATAGGGGAAGCCTAGCCATGTTCCATGTTTTGCTGTCTGTATAATGCCAATTTACATAGCAGTAATGCTATGAGAAAGTCTTGTGCTTTACATTTAGAAATGTATCATCATGAAAATTATAATCCTGGGAGGAAAAGAACATCCAGGATTAGAATCTGCGTTTAAATGCCCTCTACTGAGAACCACCTCCAAGGGTCCAGAGAAATGGTTCTCAATATAGTGCATTTCAAGATCACTGTGGAGCTCTGGGAAAAGACATTTCTTCTTCTACTATTATAGACCTGAAGACCTCCATTTTAAATTTCAAAACAAACTGTTTTACCAGAGATAAAGAAAGTCACTTCATAATGATAAAAGGGTTGATTCATCGAAGAAACATAATAATCATAAATGTGTATGAGTCACATACAAAGTTTCAAAACAGATGACACCATTCAAACATCATACCCCAGACTTACTGAACATCCAAGCCGTACCACAGACTTGTTGATTCTTAATTTCCAAAATGGAGCGAGGGCACGGTTATTTAAAAACAAAAGAACAAAAAAAGCTACATGGTGTTTCAGATGTGAATCCCTGGTCAAGAACAACAGTTACTGGCATGTTACAATTAAAAATCAAATTCAAAACTTAAATAAATCATACTACTAGTGTGTGTAAAAATTACAAAATCCTTTCTTTCTCTGCATGAGAATTAGACCTCTGATTAACTTTCTGGTTCTTATCTTCTAGAAATCGGGAAACAGAAGCATGTCAACTATGTAGTTAGGCAACAAATCTATTTTTTTAATGCATTTCTTTAAAAAAAAAAATTTAATATGTTTACTGAGGTTAGACAGTGAGGAAGGGAGAGAGAGAAAGACAGAGAAACACTAGTGTGAGAAAGAAACATTGATGGTTGTCTCCCATATGCTCCCCAACCAGGGATCAAACACACAACCTAGGTATGTGCCCTGACCAGGAATCAAACCGTCATCCTTTTGGTGAATGGGATGATGCTCCAACCAACTGAGCCACACTGGCCAGGGAGAGGCAACACTTCTTATGGAAAAAAATTTGGTACGCTACATCTGTATTGGGAAGAACTATAAATGAATTACAAATACCTAATGGAGATACATAGCTTTGGGTTGCCCTGCGTGGGACACGGCACTTCCCCTGTGGGAAACCCTGAAGATAGTCCATGGAGCTGTAACAAGAGATACTCATTTCTAGGGAGTATGAGTCTTCTAAGCCAGGGTGGCTCCCGAGAATCTTGATACTTTGCAGTGGAGCTATCACTTTTGGCTAGTCAAAGATAGTTCCTAAATAGCCATGGTGGCTGCTATGAGAACTCCTATAGAAAGAAACACCTACTGCTGGTCTGCTGGTAAGTTATGGTTCCTGTCCTACAGTGTAAGTAGACCAGTGCCCAGTGTGGGCCAAGACAGTCTCATGACTCTGAATGTTTAGTTGAAACTAGAAAGACCCTTCGGTGGGTGTTGCGACTACGTTATTTTTATGTTGTGGTTTAGACATCAGTGCCTCCATGCCACACTCAAGATCTCTAGGTTGACTTCTTACTCAAAATATTTTCCCATGATGTTTTTGTTAATGGGGGTAGGGAAAGGAGGAATCCGTTCTAACCTCCCAGTGATCTTGTGTATCCAGAATAATACAATATTCTTTCTGTGGTGGTAGTTTTGCCTGCATCAATATGAGCCATAATTCCAATATTTCGGATTCTGTTTAAAATAGAGAAAAAAAAGACATGTATTATAAGGTAGACATGACTAAAATTATAAAACCCAAATATCTATGCTGTGCAAATTCTGAAGCTGGGTAGTATTTCAATAATTTATATAATGGTGTAAAAACTATAAAAATGGAAAACATATCAATACCACAGTACTCCAACAAAATAAGTAACAAAAGAGCTAACTATAATCTTGTGAATATCTTATATTTATTTCTATGAATAGTGTGCTGTTGCTACATTAAAATTTTTATCATTCAATCATGAAAACAGCTTTTAAGATACATACCAACATGTATTTATAATAAGGTAGAGCAAAAAGTTACAGAAATTAGAGCATTCAATAACACTGCTGAATAAAGCCCATGAGAAAAACCTATAACTTTTCATGGTAGCCAGTGGAGAAGATAATATCAATGAAAAGATAATACTTACTTAGCTATAGGAGGATTGACAATGGACTGGAGAGATTTGATATCATTTCCTATTAAACCTAATGGAAAGAGGGTTAAAAATAAACTGTTTAAGAAATTTTCCTTTTTTTTTTAAAAAAAAAAGAAATTTTCCTGTAATTTACAGATGAAGGAAATAAAAATAATTTTAAGCAAATACTGTAATTCTCATTAAAGTAAAATCCAAGTTAAATAAAAGTCTGTTACCTAAAATTTATTTTCCTGTCATCTCTAAAAAAGGGCTACGAATGACAATAAAAACAAGGTAAAGTTTTTAAATACCAATTTCTAGATCATATCCTTGGAAAAATACAGATTTACCCCAATCGCTATCACCTTCTACAATTCCATAATAGAGTTATAAAATTAGAATTAATGTTCATAAAAATAATCTTAAGACAGTATATCTTGAACAAAAAAAACCCATAAAATACACAGTCCTATAAACCTGCCTTGTCAAGGCTTGAAGAGATAAGAATGATTCTCTATCAGTTAATAATGAATTTTTTTACACTTGGGAACCTACCCTCCTTCAGCAATACCTTATAAAGTCAGGTTGAAAGGTACTATTGGACAGAAACTACAATAATCTAGTAGTTCTAAAAGGCCAAGTAGTATTTCTGGAATTAAAAAAATCCATAATGTCTTACTCCATGCTTAACATATATTTTATTAAAAATATTAAAGCAACAATGCAGTTACATTTATAAATGTAATGTGTACCTTCCTGCTATTTAAACAAGTTCTCCCAAATTTCTATAATAAATCAAGAGTTCTATTATATTTTGGAAACCTCATGGGGGTTTGAAGATGAAAAGACAATGTGTACTGCTACAGATAAATTTTCATGAGCAAACTTTATAGAAACCTAGGTACACACCAATAATGCAGGCCAGGCCATTAAATTCACATTCCCCCACAAGTCACAAAGACAATCACTATTTTTATGCCATTTCTTCTCACATGACAAAGATGATAATGACAACAGCAAAAGAATGAAACTAGTTTCATTCAAATCTCCCACATGCTTTCTCACTTCAAGCATGGTAAGAATGTTCAGAATTGACGGTTCCTCTTGCTTCCAGCTTTTAACAGCCATAATATCTAACATAAACTATCCCGGGAAAGAAAGGGGGAGCAGAGGGGAAGGGGAGAGGAGGAAAGAGGCAGAGAGAAGGAAGTGCAGTTTAAGTGAAATGAGGAGAATCTAGTAGTATTACCTGGCAAAGAACTGTAATTTCTTCCAAGAGGCACATGTGGCTTTATTCTTTTTAAACGTGCTCTAATTCTAAAGCAATACATATTCTAGTGAGAAGAAAAAGAAACAACATTAATTTTCTGTTAGTATGACTTATTACAGTAATTTTAACATTACAACTGTGCTTTGTCAGAGGACAGATCACTTTGAATGTCCTTAAAGTAGTCCCACTCTATTAACTTCAAATCTTTTTAAAAGTGACACCCCAAACTATATCACAGGGAAGAAAAAGAATAAAATTAATACTGTTTTGCAATTTTGAGCTGACTTTAAATGCTGGTTCACCTAGACCTGCAGCATCCGCATCACAGGGAACTTGTTAGAAAGAGAAGCTCTCAGGACCCACTCCAAACAAGACGATCAGAAGCTCTGGGTGCAGAACAATGTGTTTTAATACGCTCTCCAGGTGGCTCTGATAGCTACTGTTTGGGAACCAAGATTCTGAAGTTTCCAGAGACTCATAAAGGTTAAAAAAGTCTCCTACCCTAAACACTCCTTGGTTCTCCTCTAAGAGAACCCCTTGGTTCTCTCTCTCCTGCTAAGAGCTGGTGAGGGCAACGAACTCTAAAACCATCAGTGGTTTTCAGGATTTCTAACAGTGACTACACATCAGAAACACCTCGAAAGTTTTTAAAAAACATTTGGGGTAGGGGGAAGAAACTGACATTTTCAAAAAGTTGCCCAGGTATCTTCTAATGTTCCCACATAGAGGATGAATATGCTCCAACCCAATTTATCCCTAGATCACTAGATACACTTTTTTTAAAAAAGATTTTACTTATTTATTTTTAGAGAGAGGGGAAGGGAGAGAGAAAGAGAGGGAGAGAAACATCGTTGTGTGAGAGATACTTCTATCGGTTGCCTCTCACATGCCCCTAACTGGGAACCTGGCCCACAACCCAGGCATGTGCCCTGACTGGGAATTGAACCAGCGACCTTTCAGTTCGCAGGCTGGCACTCAATCCACTGAACTACACCAGCCAGGGCACTAGATACACATTTAATGGCTGACAATATAGTTGGAATTGTTACAGTTATTATATGTAATGATATGGGGTTGCCACAAATTGCCTTTTGTAATATCTTGGAATGCATGCATGCGCCTTCTATATTATTTCTACATTAGTTACCAAGTTTCTAGCAATAAAACACTATTATCTTAAGAAAATATGTTAAGAGTAAAGAAGAGACTCAAAACTATTAAAATATCCACCAAGGTAATGACCAAGGTAAGGCAGGGTGTATAGTCTAAAAGTGACAGCAATGAAAACACTGAAGAAAAACTATAACTCCTTGGGGCCATTAATGACTTCAAAGTGGAATACAGAAATAGTTATTCTTCAAAATGCTTGCTGCACAGGTGATTTTAAAGCAGCAAAATGAATTTATAACTAATAATAAGGCATGCTTCTTCTTGGTTACAGGTTTTCCCTTACCTGACAAGAACTGCTGAAGATAGCCCTGGCTGTACGGCTCAGTGGACTGAGTGCCAGCCTGAGAGCCAAAAGGTCACCGGTTTGATTCCCAGTCAGGGTACTTGCTTGGGTTGCAGGCCAGGCTCAGAGCAGGGGGCATGTGAGAGGCAACCACACCGGTTTGATTCCCAGTCAGGGTACTTGCTTGGGTTGCAGGCCAGGCTCAGAGCAGGGGGCATGTGAGAGGCAACCACGCATTGATATATCTCTCCCTCTCTTTCTCCCTCCCTTCCCCTCTCTCTAAAAATAAATAAATTGCTCTGGCTGGTGTGGCTCAGTGGATTGAGTACCAGCCTGCAAACCAAAGAGTCGCGTGTGAAAGACAACTACACATTGATGTTTCTTTCCCTCTCTTTCTCCTTCTTTTCCCCCCTCTCCAAAATAAATAAATAAACAAAATCTTTTAAATAACGAAATAAATAAATAAAATCTTTAAAAAAAGAAAAAAATACTGCTGAAGATAAAGATAGACTACTATATACATACTAGGCCTTTTGGGAAGTAAAGTAACTGAAGTTGTTGAAGCACACTTAATTTTACAAAAAAATCTTACATTAACATGCAAGCTGGACACCGTTTTATGATTCACTGCAAATATCCTCAGGTAAGACAACATCTTGGCCCTCTAAACTGTTATTCTCTGAAAAAGAAAAACACAAAATTATAAAACTAAGTTTACATATTACATGTCAGTAACACATGTAAGGCATATGTAATATATATGGTAAAAATGTATTGTTTTTAAAGAGTAAAAACAATATTTTTAGCTATCAAAAGCAATGCCTTGCTCAGAAAATAGAAATTGTGACTAAACATGAGGAATAAAATTCCAAGCTTAAAATTTCCCTTGTTTTTTTCAACATGCATTAATTCTACAAGAAAGAGATGAAGATATTACAGAAATCAATTTTTTTGAAATTATAAAAATATATCATACCAACCAAAATTTTTATGTAAATGTACAGAATTACGTATAGGAAGGTAAGCAAGCAACTACATGTTGGTAATTTCTTATTCATAATACAACTTTTTGGCTTATCTGTATATTCCGATTTTCTACCATAAATATGTAAAAATAAAATCATGTAAAAAATTTACAAAAGTGGCGCTCTCCTTCTCAGGAGCATGCCTGTGACCTTCCTGTCCCCCTCTTCTTCTGGCTGGGCACGTTACCTATGCCCTTCTCTCTCCTAAGCTCCAAGGGCCCTTCTTTTGCTTATATGACTTGTTTCCTGAGCCTATGCAGCCTAGCTTGCTCACTTCTACTACATTTGTAACTTTCTATATAAACTTTCTTTATAATTTTAAATAAAATATACGCATACATATGCAGACAAAAGCAAATCCTCTTCTTCTATGATCATAGAAACTAAGCAACTATAGTTTTAAAACGTTTACATAATATTCACTATGTTTCAAGTACACCATCAAAGCTATGAGAAATGCTATGAGAAATGCTATGAGAAATGGAAGTATGTAATTGGATAGGGAGAAAAGTAAACAGATATGGGTAAACCACTGTGCCCAATGTTATATAAGAAGCCATGTCAAAGCTCATTATTATTCCTCTTAAATTTGCTTTTTTAAAAAAAAGATTTTATTTATTTACAGAAAGAGGGGAAGCGGGGGCGGGGGGGAGAAAGAGAGGGAAACATGAATGTGTAGTTGACTATCGTGCGCCCCCTACTGGGGACCTGGCCTGTAACCCAGGCATGTACCCTGACTGGGCATCAAACCAGCAACCCTTCGGTTTGCAGGCCGGCACTCAATCCGCTGAGCCACATCAGCCAGGGCTGCTTTTTCTTTTCCTGTATCTTAACACAGAAACAATGACTATCCATATTCAGGAAGTCACCAAATCCTTTTTATTCTATTTTCTAAATATAGAATCCAGCACAAATAACGCCTTTGTATTACAAAATCTTTTATTACAAAATCATAAGCATGTAATTCTGTAACATAACAACATCACACTCAAGCACACGATGTGACATTTTAGGTGAAATGTTCAAATTAAAACTAAATTATCACTCCCGTATTATTATCCTACCAATCACACTCAAGTAGGCCTTACTCCTGCCAGGTGCTGTATATCTTGAATCCATTCCCTCTTCTTCATTTCTAACACCAAAGTTCAGGATATTTGCAAAATCATGCATATTAAATCTATTCTAAAAGAGAAAAGTGGATTCTAACATAATAGAAGAATAAAGGGTCAGTAATGTGGTTTGAATTACACATTACAGCTAACCTTTAATAAACTACAAATGTTTATTTGTAACTAAATCAGTTAACCTGATTTAGTATCGATTTAGCCACACCACCATCTCCACCTCTCCTACCTGTCTGTTCTTTCACTTGTCAAAGCCTGGTACAGTATCTAAGATGTTCTACAATTTTCTGAAAAGCTTATTAAAATAATCTTTCCTTTTCTAACCACATATCCATGTATGTATGAGGCTGAATTTTCTTCTTACACCTCAACCAAAAACTAAAAAAAGATACATATTTACATATTCAATATAGAAGCAGTTATGAGATGCCAGCTGTTTTCTACTAAGCCAGACATTAAGGAGACTTATTGTACAAAACTGTAACGCAATGTAAAACCCTCTTCAAACTATTTTTGTTTTGAAAAACAGGCAGTTTTCATAAAGCAACATTACTTACATTAACATTAAATGGATTTATTACTTTTTAATCAATGACTAAACTTTTAAATTTTAAGTTCTAATACTTGAATATCAATTATAATCCACATAAACCTCTGCAGAGCTGAATCATTTTTAAGAGTGTGATGGGTTCCTACAGACTGACAATTTTGAAAAACTTATTCCAACACCATGTTTCCCCAAGAGAATGCACATGATTATTTTAGGTTATAGACAAAAATTGTTTACTAAATAAATATTAGGAAAAATAGCCAACAAAACCTAAGCTTGTTTAAAATGAAGTTAAATTAATTTACATAAAACTGTGAATTAATTAATTGTGGAAAACAGTAATTAACTAACAGTACAAGTGACATTCAGCTATGTCCAGTCTTAAAAGGTAGTACTCAAATCACTAAAGTGGGACATACTGCTTTAACATGGATTACACATATCCTTCAAATAAACATCTTGTCACTTCCCAACTTAAGGTTTTCAACATGCCAGATCTGCCCCCAACTGCCTTCACAGTTTTGTACTCTCCTAATTCCCTACTCTATACTGGGGAGCTCTAGCCAAAATTCCCCAGAAACACCATGCTCTGACACCATTACATCTTTGCCGTTCCCACTGCCTGCAAGCATCCTAGAATCCCCCAAAGCGCCCTACCTGGTCAATTTCTATTCAATCTCAAGGCCCCCAAGCGGGGCCTTTCCCAATTTCCTAGAAAGTTTTAATACTACCGTCTCTGTGTTTTTATCATACTTGGGTTTAGACCTACTCAGGGCAAAATGATATTTACAAGTTATCTCCACTTCTGTGAGCTCCCCAAAAGAAGCGATCTTCTACCTGCCATGCCTAGCGCAATGCCTAGCACAATGCCTCATTTTTTTTTTTTTTACCTATAGTTATTTATAGCCCTGCAGTGATTTTCTTCTTCCCTGAACTTCAAGGAGAATGGTTTCCTACCGGTGCCATCAATTGAGTTATTGTATAAGGCTGAGAATCCCTTAGGCCTTGGAGAATACTTAAGTGCTCACTACAAGTTGTTTAACACCTGATGGTATAAGGTCTGTTGCATCCTTGAAAGTCAATGGTGCCCAAGGCAAAGCAGGGTTTTAGGCATGCGGGAGTCGCACGGAGCGGTTCGGGACCCACCTGGCACTCAATCGCATCCCGGAGGCCGGCTTTTTCTCCACAGGCTGTGGAGAGCGATAGGTCCCGGCCGCGCCAAAGTCTGTAGAGGTCTCAAGTTGCAACGTCAGCCTACCTCAGTGAACGTCCTGGTACCTCCAGAACCGAACCTATTACATCTCACTTCTGCCCTCTCTGGCCTCCACGCCACCCGGCAGCGCAGCACTTCCGGCGGTACACCACTCAAATACCTTCGGCCGGCAACTTCCGCCCTTCACGCTAGGAGCGAACAAAAACTCGGAACGGGTACGTCGCGCTTTCGCTAGCGTCGGTCGTGTTAGAAGGGCCCCTTTCCTGTCGCCGGTTGCGTGGAGTGGGTCCGTGGGTCGCTGAGACCCGAAAGTTGAAAGCTTCTTCGCGCGCCGGGAACTGCACCCGGCCGCTCGGCGGCCGTAACCATGGTGAGGAGGTTCCTCGGGTGTTCTTTAAGTAGGGCGTCTGTGTTGGTGGGGCCTAGGGTCCCCAGGAGCTGGGGCTGGGGGCGAGGAGTGGTAGGCGGAAGTGAGGTACTGCTGAAGGGAATGAACGTAGACTTCGAAAGGTCGGCTCCTTGGAATGAAAAAAAAACAACTTCACACTGGGGACACAGATCGGGGTGTTTACCAGAGCACGTTTTAGAGCGAGCCAGGTTTTACTGTTAAATTCCTGGTTTCGCCACGTGTTGCGTGGCTGTTGGTGCCAGAGCCTAAACGATAATCCTATATCGTAGGCAGTAATCCCGCTGCCACCTCATTTTTTGCTGAGGGAACTGAGGGCATGTAGCTTGGCACGGGCCAAGCATCTGATGAACTGCGTAGTCGGACTCACAGTCCAGGTCTGCCTGCCAGATCCTTTCTCTACACCTCTATCTAATCTGTTTCTCTGCAGCATGGCATTCCACATACCTTTCACAAAGTCGCTGCAAAGTTTATGTGATTGCGGTTGAAAACTGCTATACGTAGTACATTGTCGATTGTTACTTAGAATTATTCTCCGTGGAGTTGACTTTGTATCATTTTTTTATTTTTGCAGTCTTAAAATAGAAATGGACTGGGGCTGCTTGTTTAAAGTAAAACAAAATTGACATAAAACAGGCACTTTAAAAGCAAAAGGGGATTTCATATATTGCTGGTGAAATGCAAAATAATACAGCCACTTCGGAAAATGGCTGGCATATGTCCAAACAAATGGACACGTGTGCACTTTTATTAGGTAACAACTGAAGGAAAAAACCCCAAATATACATCACTTCTCCATGGATAAACAAATGGTAGTATATCCATACAGTGTAATACTACTTTACAGTAAAAAAGGAATAAAGTGCCAATACATGCAACACCATGGGGAATCAAAAGCCTTATGCTAAGTGAAAGAAGTTAGATGCAAAAAGCTACATACTCTAGATTCCATTTACATTTCCTTCTGGGAAAGGCAAAACTAGAGCAATAGAAATCAGATTGGAGGTGGCAAAAGAGGACTGACCTCAGAGTGACACAAGGCAACTTCCTCGGGGGATGGAAATATTTTCTATCTTGATTTTGGTGGTTAAACAGTTGTATAGTGTCAAAACCTATAACTGTATGAGGTCCTGGATCAGATCATCCAATATGTGGTTCAGTGGATTTTGGACAGTTCCCTTTAGTAACTTTCACTGAGATTATTAGATGTAGATCCTGATGCCTCATATCATCCAGGATCAAAATTTATTTGACATGCATCATGTGGACAGGCCTAATATTTCAAGAGTTATTTAAGGGAGAGAACATTTGGGTGATATAGGGTATTCTACACTTCACATGTTGCTCAAAAGAAATTAACATTTCTTGTATCTTCATAGCCACAAAACGAGCATATTGAGTTACACCGTAAGCGCTATGGATATCGCTTGGATTACCATGAGAAAAAGAGAAAGAAGGAAGGTCGAGAGGCTCATGAACGTTCAAAAAAGGCAAAAAAGATGATTGGTCTGAAAGCTAAGCTCTACCATAAACAGCGCCATGCTGAGAAAATACAGATGAAAAAGACGTAAGTGATCATTTATTTGTTTCAGCAAGTTAACATCTTTTGAGTGATAGTTATTAAAAATTACCATCTTTTTCCTTCTTGGTAGTATCAAGATGCATGAAAAGAGAAACACCAAACAAAAGAATGATGAAAAGACTCCACAAGGAGCAGTACCTGCATATCTACTGGACAGAGAGGGACAGTCCCGAGCTAAAGTACTTTCCAATATGATTAAACAAAAACGAAAAGAGAAAGCGGTAAGCAATAAAATAATAAAGTCTGTATTTCTTTCTTTTTTGTTCAGGAGAATTACTTAAATTCAAATTTGATGTTCTTAATGTGTTTCTCCAATTTAATTGGAAACAGTATGTCCAACTATGGTATTGCCACTAAGATGTTGAAGTCTTAGTAAAATTACTTTTTCATCAACCAGCACATTTTATTTAATGGGGATTTTTTTTTTGAAAATTTATTAGAAAGCCACTTATCTTTAGATTTTTAAAAAGTTATTTAAAAACAAGGCGTAAACAGTGAATCTCAAATTTAGTACTTTAATAGCTTCCTGTACTTGACAATTCCTAATGTGCTGCTGTGGAGGGTACAACTGCTTCTTGTTTATACTGCCCTGCAGTGTCCCAGAATTGGTCAAAAAAGTTGGATAGTGGAAAACATCCTCAAGTGATTGAACTTAAATAAAAATTCAGCAGTTTTTTAAAAATATTTCTGGATGGTGCTAAAAACAACAACAAAAAGGGCATAGATACTATTTTTTAAATACCTGTGGATAGACTGACAGAAATCTAGGTAGCAGCAAAATATGTTGTAACTATATTTAAAGAACTTAGAGTCTCCAAATTTTATTTTTAAAATGTTACTGCTTGTTTTTTGGTGTGTGTTTATCCAAAATTAGAATGGTAGAACTGCAGCACCAAAAGAAACGTAAGAGATTATCTAGTTAACCCCTCATTTTAGATGAAGACACTGGAGTCCAGGAGGCTGTGAATCATTCTGCACAGTCGCGTATCTATGAAATGGTAGAGTAGCCTCTAGAATCTATGTGTTAAGTCGTAAGTCCAGATTCCTCACTACTGGTTTGCACTGCTTCAGTTTTTTGCAGAATCTGTATTCTAAGGAAGTAGAAAATATCTGGTGATGATTCTTGTCTTACCAGTAATGTAATCTAAAAATCCAGTTGAGGTAGAAATACAAAAGATATGTTAAGAGGTGGAGACACTCTTCTAGTTTTACACTTTTAACTACTTAGTACTAAGCACATATACTGCCTCGAGAGTCACCACCTTATTACAGGTAGTATTTTTCATCCATGACAGACCATTGAGATTTTTAGCTTAAGCAAACCATTTTATTTAGTGTACCTATTATATATAAAATAGTTCCAATTATTGGGGTTTGTGAGGAGATAGTGCAGACGTCAAGAAAACAATTGAAGCCAAAATCTTGTTTGTTAAGGAAAAAAGTGAATTACTATTTTGTACAACTAAAACATACTTGACTTTTTATTGTTTTTTAAAAATATATTTTATTATGCTACTATAGTCCCAGTTTTTCCCCCTTTGCCCCTGCTGCCAGGTACCACCATTCCCTCCAACAATCCTCCCCACCCCTTAGTTCATTTCCATGGGTTGTGCATATAAGTTCTTTGACTTCTCCATTTCCTATACTATTCTTAACATCCCTGTCTATTTTGTACTTATCAATTACACTTCTTAATCCCTGCAACTTTTCCCCCATTCCCCTTCCCTGCTGATAACCCTCCAAATGATCTCCATATTTATGATTCTGTTCCTGTTCCGGTTGTTTGCTTAGTTTGTCTTTTTAGATTCAGTTGTTGATAGTTGTGAATTTGTTGCCCTTTTAATGTTCATAGTTTCTATCTTTTTCTTAAATAAGTCCTTTTAACATTTCATGTAATAGTGGCTTGGTGATGATAAACTCCTTAGCACTTTATCTGCCCTTCAATTCTAAATGATAGCTTTGCTGGACAGAGTAATCTAAGTTGTAGATCCTTGGTTTTCATCACTTTGAACACTTCTTGCCAGTCCCTTCTTGCCTGCGGTTCCTTTTGAGAAATCAACTGACAGTCTTATGGGAACTCCTTTGTAGGTAACTCTCTGCTTTTTTCTTGCTGTTTTTAAGATTCTCTCTTTAACCTTTGGCATTTTAATTATGATGTTTCTTGGTGTGGTCCTCTTTGTGTACAACTTGTTTGGGATTCTCTGTGCTTCCTGGATTTATATGTCTATTTCCCTCACCAAATTAGGGAAGTTTCATTATTTTTTTCAAATAAGTTTTCAATTTTTTGCTCTTCCTCTGCTCCTTCTGGCATCCTTATGATTTGGATGTTGGTATGTTTGGAGATGTCTCAGAAGCTCCTTACACTATCCTCTTTTTTGGTTCGTTGGTTGGCTTTTGGTTTGTTTGTTTAAAATTCTTTTTTCTTCTTGCTATTCTGGTTGAATGCTGATTTCTTCCTTATGTTCCAACTTGTTGATTTGAATCCTGGCTTCATCCCCTCCATTGCTGGTTCCCTGTAGGTTTTCCTTTATTTCACTCAGTGTAACCTTCATGTCTTCCTGGGGTTGTTGCCATACTCCATGAGTTCTTCAGACATCCTGATCACCAGTATTTTGAACTCTACATCTGATAGGTTGGCTATCTCCATTTCGTTTAGTTCTTTTTGTGGGGTTTTGTTCTGTTCTTTCACTTGGGCCATGTTTGTCTCCTGAATTTGGTAGCCTCCCAGTGTTTGTTTCTGTGTATTAGGTAGAGCTGCTTTGACTCCCTTAATAACATAACCTGTTGTACAAAAGGCACCTGTAAACTGTGTGGGGGCAGAGCCTTAGGTAATTGCCAGGGGAGGGCAACCTGCTTCACCACTGTGTGGATCTGTGTGGGGTGAGAGCTCCTAAAGTAGACAGTGCCACTGCCTGGCTTCTGGAGGTTTGCCTGGCACTCGCGTCAGTCATTTCATTTACTCCCTGTAAGCTACTGGTGCCCTTGTAGCTGTTGCCCTGGTGCTGAATTCCAGAGGGGCTGGGTCTGCCTCCATTCTAGGTCCATGTAGGCCCTAAGTGGAGTCTCCTGAAAACGGGCAGTTTCTTCCACCACCCCCAGCAAAAAACTACTGGTTTTTACAGCCAGAAGTTATGGGGGTCTATCTTCCCGATGCTGGAAGCCTGGGCTGTGCAGTCTGGCCTGGGGCTGGGGTAGCTCGCTCCCAAGGTATCCCTCCTGATTTTTATCCACCACACGTGTGTGTGGGACTACCCATTTCACCGCTGCTGCCTCTCCAAGCCACACCACCATCTCCACCTCTCCTACCTGTCTGGATGAATGTGGCTTTAAATCCTTGGTTGTTGGACTTCTGTACAGCTCAGTTTTGTGACGGTCCTGGGTATTATTTGTTTTGAGGTCTAGTTGTAATTCTTTCTGTGGTTGCCCAGGGAGGCAAAGTGTGTCTACCTATGCCTCCATCTTGACCAGAAGTCCTCATTGTCTTTTACTAACAATATGAATTTCAACTGTGGTCTATTTTTAGGGAAAATGGGAAGTCCCTCTGCCCAAAGTTCGTGCCCAGGGAGAAACAGAGGTATTAAAAGTTATTCGAACAGGAAAGAGAAAGAAAAAAGCATGGAAGAGGATGGTTACTAAAGTCTGCTTTGTTGGAGATGGCTTTACTCGAAAACCACCTAAATATGAAAGATTCATTAGGCCAATGGTAAGTCCCTTGCAAGAGTAGTGGCTTAAATATTAGTTCCTTTGTTAAACTGGGTAAAGTACATTGCAATTTCCGGAAAATCCTATATTGATACGAAAAACAGGGTTTTCGTACCTGTTCTACGAAACGGTATGTACCTGTAATATGAAAGACGTTTTAAGGCTATTGGTATTTTAAGTTAGGGATAGGTATTACTTAGGACTTTCCCCTACCATCAAAAATCTTCACCTTCGTAAGTGATTTGAGATGAAAAAGAATTTTCATTACATTGTCAGTAAATCTTCGTTTTTAAAAATGATGTATTAGAATCTTTACTTTTCCAAATGAAGTCATTTTACTCACTCAGTAAGTGTTCTACTGTACAAGTGCCTGACACTTTTCTGAGAAAATTTAAAAACTTGAATAGGGCTTTCTTCAAGGAAAGTAATGCTTTTGAAAACGTTCAGTATGCAATCATTGCAAAAAGAGAATTTAATATAAAAGTGGAACTTTACTTTCTGTTGATAGCAGCAATGGTCAAAACCAATCCCCACCCACCCCCAAATATAATTGAAGATACATTTTTACAAAATCCTTTAAACAGACTGAATCTTCTCCCAACTGGATATCCAGCCTGCTTGGAGAAACAAAGAATCAGAGAGGAAAGTTGGCAGTGTTACTCAAGCTCTCAACCTAACAGCTTATTTCTATAAATAAAGTTATATGGAACACAGCCATCCTCTTCATTTACATATTACCCATGGCAGTTTTTTTCCTGCACAGTTTGAGTAGTTTCAAGAGACCATATGGCCTGCAAACCTAAAATGTTCAGTGTCTGGTCATTTACAGAAGACATCTATCCATCACTAGATTACATCATGGACTCCCCTTGTTTTGATTTCATATTCATAATCATTTACAGTTTGGTAACCTTATCAGTTCTACAGGGAGAGAATGTATCAGTCAGGCTGTTCTGGGCTTTCAGTAGCTTGGCAGATGTGTATCTTAGTGTGAATTAATCAGGTGGCATTCTGAATGGTATAATTTTCTTACCAGCTTAATGAGTGCGTTACTAAGAACCTGATTTAGTATCGTTTGCCCCCTACATGTAATTATCATATTTAAGAGACTATATAGATAACTATCATATTTAAGAGACTGTAAAGTGTTGTGGTTTTTTAAATGTGCTACACTCCAAAGACCATATGTGGGTGACTAGGTGACTGGTCTCTTATAACAGAGACTCCTCTGGAATCTTCCAGTTCTTGACCAGTGTTACCATTAGTGTAAAGAAAGCTGACCACCTGCTTGCTTTTTTATCATGGAAGTTAGATGAGGCTTATAGACTTGGAATCATCATGTTTAAAGTTTGATTACATCCACATACCTTATAATCTGGGAACAAGTCATTTAACCTGCTAATCCTAGTTTTGTTGTTGGTGCGTAAATAGGGGGAATAGTATTTATCCTGTAACTCAGATTTTTAGAAAGTATTTTTATTTGATGCTTTCAGATTTTACATTCAATCTGGTTGGGTTATTTTTGTTGTTTGTTTTCTTGGGGTTTTTTTGTGTGTGTGTGTGTGTGGCTATTGGGAAAAGGTAAGAACGAAAAGATCATTATTCATAGTTAACATTTTGGACTCTTAACATTGTTGTTTGACTTACTAGGGCTTACGTTTTAAGAAGGCCCATGTCACACATCCTGAACTGAAAGCCACCTTTTGCCTGCCAATACTTGGTGTAAAGAAGAATCCTTCATCCCCACTTTATACATCTTTGGGTGTTATTACCAAAGGTACTGTCATCGAGGTGAATGTAAGTGAGTTGGGCCTTGTGACACAAGGAGGCAAAGTTATTTGGGGTAAGTATATTTTTTGGTATCGGGATGTTGCTCTTCTAATCCTGAAAATAGAAAATTTCAAGTTGACATAAAATACCCAGCAAATTTTAATGCACAAGAGCTAGATAAGTTAAAACTTGATGTAAATCAGATTTAAACCTTTAGACAGAATACTTTTTGTAGAAGTAGTTTTAAATATAATTCTTTCTAATTTAGCTTATTGGTTTCAGTAATGCAATGTATTGCATTGCTAGATTTTGATGTGTTTATTTAAAGAGGCATTAATTACAAGGGAAGCAAATGCAGAGATATAACTAAAAAATACTGGAAGACTGTATAATAAATTAACCGTGAGCGGGGGCGGGGGGCCTGCATCAAACAGCCACACTGTTTCAGTAATAATTAAAAAATGAAATGTGTCATGTAGCAATTATAATTTTTTCCCCTCATTTTCTTATTTTACTGCTTTTACTGCCCAAATATGTCTAAACTTTAATATTCTTTGAAAGGGAAGAATGCTTTATAACTCTTAAAAGTGGTAAATTAGAAATATTGGAGGCAAAGGTTATATTGTTTAAAATTTTTACTAGCTAATATCCCTCTTTTTCTCCATTTTGTTTCCTCAGGAAAATATGCCCAGGTTACCAATAATCCTGAAAATGATGGATGTATAAATGCAGTCTTACTGGTTTAACAGCAGTTTCTTACAAGTATCTCCTTGTAATTATGGGAGACTATGCACCAATGAGGAAAACTTGACTATGATGTTTCTGCCTACTACAATATTATAACGACTTACATGTCTGCAGCCTCAAGAGAACTATTTATTTCACTGTAAAGAACATTAAAATGGACCAGTTTTACAAATTTGGTATTTGTTTTTGGGTCTGTTTATCATTTAGATATTCATGAAATTGAATGATAAAAAAAGCAGTTTAAGCAATATCCTGCTTCATCAGTATCTGTCATTTCTGGACAAGCCAGTGTAATCGAAAATACCTTTTATTCTAAGAGTTAGTACACACTTAATATGGGGCCTAGGTTGTAAAACTTTGTCATATCTAAAACCTCACCCTCATTATTCTTCATTAATCCTAAGGAAATGTACCATTTACACACTTGGTAACATCTGTTAAGTTTATAAAGTATTCACGTTAAAGGTATATGAGAAAAGGTACACTATACTAAATCGAATTCAGAAGAACTTAGATAAATCTTCTCACCTGTAATTCTCAATTTCTTCAGACATTAAATCGGTAGCATTTTAAACACTTTTTTTCTCTCATTTATAGTAATACCTCCTCAGAACTGTTTTCTACTTGCAGCACAAAAACACACCAAAATCTTTATACTTTTAGCATTTTCTATATTCTGACCTTAGGGTAGTATATTTTTAGAACTGAAAAAATTTGTTTAAGTAATTTCAGGAAAAATGATTTCAAAAAGAAAAAGTTTGTACTGACATCCTTAAAGGGAAATACATTTATAGTCATATATAATACAGAAAAGGATAAGGTCAGCATTGTAACTAGGTTCAAAGCACTTTTGTGATATGAATTACATGTTTGTGGCTTTGAGCTTTAGGGTTTCTTTATGTTATATTAATCTATAATCATTGTTTTAAATTTGGTTTATTTTTTAAGGTCTGTCTGGAAGGTACAACAATATGATTAATTGTGCCTTTAATAAAATCAATGCCTAAACAAATTCAGTATCTAAGCACATCATCAATGAAATTAGGAAAAAGAAAAGGGAAAGAATTTCAAAACACAGACCAGGAAACAATCACAAAATATAGGTTTAATTACTACTTTTAAACTTGAAAAAAAAAACTATCAAGAAAACAAACATGAGTACTTTTCAGTTAAGACTTGCTTGTCTGAATAATATTTTTTTCTAAGTTCTATAAACAGTATAAGTTTTAGAACACAGACACTTAGGAAAAGAAAGGCTAGGCTAGTTCCTTGGGAATGACTATCCAGTATTATAATACAATCACTTCAGGGTAACAGAAGCTGAACCTTTCTCACAATTAGATTTTAACAAATGATTTTGCCACTAAGAAATGGGGAGTGTATAAATGACTTAGGTTTTGGAAGGTGAAAGCAAATCAACTAAAGGTGAGCACTTGATACTACAGAACTGAGGTCTGCTTTTTTAGAACCAAAAATAAGCAAATTAACTATGGTACAAAGAAAGCTTGATCATAAATATGCAAACAGAAGCATAACTAATCACATCCATAAAATACTGGATAACACCTTAAACACAACACTGATGTTAGTGGACATACAAGGCAGATATGTACTTGTAAAATACTGTTACACAGATGAGTAATGTTAGTATAAATTCTTTATTTACACATTAAGAATCTTTCAGTTTGCTGGTGTGACCAAATTTTAGAAGGTAATCCTTAAGGGTGAAGCAGAACATAAGAGCAAATATGAGACCCTACGTAAATGCTCAATTTACTGCAATCATAAACCTCCAAGATATTTTTCTAAAGTCACTGAAACCATTTTAGGTAGTACAGTGTTCTGGTGGTCATCAAAAAGTGAACATTAATCACTAGTAGTTGTTATTCTTCCTGTGAAATTCTCTGCTTAATGGGAACACCATGAACATAGACACAATTTAAGCAGATGACTGATAACTCTGTCATGCTATTCTGTCATATTTGATTTTATATAAAATCATAATAGACCCTCTCACCTTTAAAAGTTGTAGAGGAGCTTTATAATAAATTCTTAAATATACTTATTTCTTGATGTCTAGCAATTGAACAAACTTAAAAGAACTAAAATTTTAACTGCTTTATATTACACAAGGAAATATATACGTATTTACACAAACTGAAGTCAACTCCTTTCTCCACAAATAAGACTTCTCAACAGAAAACAGCTCACAAAGGACTATACAATGTGACTGGACACTAAACAACTAGACTAGCTGGTTGAAACCAGATTTCTGTCCTCTAATTCTGAAAGTTTTTCTAATGACTTGCAAAAACTAAGTATCTGATTAAATTTAATTTAGTTTCATTGTTGAGGATGTATTTTGATATAAATTCTATACTCACTGAGCATAGAACTAATTTACTGAAAATGAACATGTTACTGAATGTGAAAGGTTTTTCCATATGACCCAACTTTCTCTACTACCTATAAATGCGAAAATAACATTTTCTGTCAGAGATGATATGTAACAAGTTTTCTTGAATGCTGAAAAGTTTGAAATTGCTTAAAATGCACTCCTTTAAGAATAAACCAAACAAATTTAACAAGTATAAGTTTATACTGTTAGTCCCTAGTGATCATATATGAATAACTAAACATTTTGTAAACTCAGCAACTATATTCACATCAAGAATTGTCACTGAGTTCAATCTTCCTAAATTATCCCTTTTTAAAGAAAGTATTTTAAAGAAAACAATGAATAATCCAAGTAAGAAAGTAAAATATCTGTTAGGTTTTTATCTACTATAATAAATTAAAAATGGAAAGGTTAAGAATAAGAGCTTACTAAATCTTCATTTTCCTATTTGTGGTTTTAACCAAATTTTTAATAAAATGTATACGACAGCATAAACATTTGATAACTAATATTACTCATACTTTTTCTTTCACTTATTTAACATTTATTTTTTGAGAAAACAAATAGCCAAAGTACTGTAATTGTCATTTAGTGTGAAATCTGGCTTACCTCAACCAATAATTAAAGAAAATTTGGGTATACAAGTACTCAAAATTTTAGAGTGAATAGAAGGGTTTGCTATTTTGTCTGCTTAAGGATTTTAACGTAGAAATTTCTAAAATACCAACATCCCAAAATAAAATTTAATGACATTACCTGACTGTGGGCTAAAAAACTGTTACCACCAATCCTTAGCACCTCAAATGACAAAAAGCCCTAGCTTTTTTTCACTAAGGACCAAGGTTGTTTTAAAAACAATCTAAATGGTCTCAAAGCATTCTTCAACTTAAGTACACATCTGAGTATACATAATACTTCAAAAAGTAGTATGTTTTGAGATTCTCTTTGGATTATAAGAACAACCGTTTCGTTCATTTCTAAACAAATAACAAAAATTAACAATTGAGGGATTTTTTTAAAACCTTTTCCTAGGCAAAGGCCTTTGCTATACCAACACAATGAAGAGACTGGCCTGTCCTGTAACCTGTCCTCAGAACAAATCAAGAGTAAGCAAGACCAAAGAGACAACCAAAGCCTCCAATCTGATTTACGCTCTGGTAACTACAGGTTCTAGGGCAGCTTCAATCCTGCCATCTAGCTCTAAGATTGTGGGGTGCAGTTTCATACCTAACCAGAAATGGATGCCAAGGGCATAAGTTGGCAGGCAGGCAGGAAGATCTTTTGAAAGGAATCACTCCATGCATTAGGGAAGTGGATGAAAGCTGAGGGGAATATAAATAAGATTCTAGAATAAAGGCAGTGGCAGAATGAAAGAGAAGTCTTAGGAAGGGTTCTCATACTTCAGAAGTATCTGTGTTAACTAGAAGAAAAGTAAAGTATAGTCCCCAACTTCAAAAAAAATTTTAATTATAGTAGTACCTACATGCCAGAGTTAAATCTCTAGCAGTACTGTTAATATTAGATGTTGTAAAGAGTGAGTTGGAAAATTTGTACCTATTCAGACATTGAAGTCGACGGGAGAAACTGCATGTATACAACAATGAACTAAGAAGCCAAAATACCACCCTCATAAACCTTTGACCATAAATTTCTGTATTTGTGCTCTCATTTAGCTGAAATTATATTTATTCTAATTTACTGACATTTTTGTTTAAGCATGCCTACATTGTAAAAAATGTCGATTAGTTTTGATATTTAAGCTAAAACTTCTCAAACCCTCACCAAGTTTACTATTTAAAACCCTTAGTGTAAAAGATTTCTGTGATCCTCACAAGTAATGGAAAGCCTACTACTTTCAGTTTTTAATTTATATTTCCTGAAATATTAATAATCAGATGTCCCCAGCTACTAAAGAAAATATAGTATGATCTGGTTTCCCAAAATTGAAACATGATTAATAAAAATAAAAAACTGTATTTACACAAAATAGCCTGAAAAATTAAAAACAATGGTGAATCCTAGGTCCTAAGGAAGAGAGAAAAGCTGCATCATAAATAAGATCGAATTGAAATTTTGAAATTTTTATCCTGTGCCCGCTATTTATTACCATATTTTAAAAACAATTACGTTACAAAGAAGAGGATTTATCATCTGCATTTCTTCATTCAGGTGAGCTTGGCTTTCTTCTTACCAGGTCCTTTATGCCCTTTGGCCTTTCTTCTTAAATTCCGCCTGTCTACAACAGGTACTTCCACTTCTATTTCCTCTGAGCTGCTATCCACAGTTTTTTCCGCTGACTGTGTAAACTGATCCAGTTGTTCAGAAGATGCTTCAGACTGCTCCTCTGACTGGTTCTTCTGTCCTGCACTCTGTGAAAATGGCACATCTTCAAGTTCAACCTCTATCAAAGAACTCTGAGGAAGGGCTGTAGATGTTTCCTGGGGTTCGGGTACCCCCTCTTCACCCTGGTCTTCCATTGAGGAAGTAGTGTTGGGTGATAAATTTTCAGAGATCGATTCTTCAGAAAATTCAGCTATTACAGAGTTTGGAAAACCACTGTCAGATCGTTCTTCATTTGGGATAGTAGCAACATTGTCTGAACTCCCAAAATGTGCCTTCTTTCTTGAAACTAGTGGCAGTTTCTCCTCTGTGTGCCCCTTTTCATCAGATGGGCCTTCCTCTAGCAACATTTCTGAGTCAGTTACATGTGAGGTCTAAAAATAAAAAACCTAGTGAACAAACTTTTGCAGTATAACTCTTATATAAATTATTCTCAGAAACTAGTATGTAATGACAATGAACTACATTTTAGTTATTATTCATTACTTTGCTTAATCGTGTCCATATTCAAAATACAGCTCAATTTCTTCAAAATTGTCTTTTTGATCATTTGGATACATTAAGTTCTTGTTTTAAAGATATACTGAAAGGAACAATTTTTACCTCAGAAAGTACTTAAGATATTCTAATCTTCATATCAAGATTCTTCAAAGTCATGATTCAACTCAAAAGCTTTTGCTTTCTTGGTGTTACTGGAGCCAGAACCAAGAGTCCCTTGGGAACTGACACTGTGCCACCCCACTAAGCCTGACTGTGGTGTGGTTAGATGACAAGCAAGGGCAATGGAAATTTTATTCACTTATTTATGTAAGATGCTAACAAATAATGCTATGCAATAGGTTTTTAGCCTTAAATGGAAAAATTCAAAATAAAAATTAAATTTCTTTTAAAATATTCCATCAAGTTCTTCTCACTAATGTAATCTGTCTCCCTAATTAAAACAAAATAAAATGACTCTGTAAGCAATAGGTATTCAGATAGTTGGTAAATACTTTTTATCCATTTTTCTAAGCTTTTCCCTCTACAAAGTAAAACTCATTTTGTTACCATAAATGAGATAAGAATGAATAAAGTTACAAAGATCTGAATTTATGGAATATTACCGATTGTTGCATCTTTATAAAACACCAAATCTAGTATAAAATTTAATTTTCCTAAAGGACTGTGCACGCTAAGGTGGAGGAAAATACTCATATGCACGGCCCCTGCCATGTTGCCAACACTGGAATATATTAACGATACAAAAATTGGGTTATTTCCCTCTTACCTTATCCTGTGCAACAGTCTCAGAGGGTTTTGAAGATTCTACCATCAGTGGAACAAGATTTGTAGAGTCTTCACTGGAATTAAAAGGCTGCAATTTTAATTCTTCATCTAAAACTTCGCTAGTGGAGTCTTCCTCTTCAGTTATAAGAGAGGTCTTAAGACTATCATCCATTATCTCACCATTCATAGGCTCTAATTCAGATTCCTATACCATTGGGGGGAAAAAATAAGTCAGGACACAATTACAGACTAACCTATTTGTCTTGCAAGGTGGATCCATTCTCAGTACCTATCTGTCACATATCAGGACTCAAGATAAATTCTACCACATTATAGGGCAGGGGTTAAAGACCAGCCTTACTGAGGGAAAGGGGAAACTTATGAGGCAGGGTCAGTAAAAGAAAACAATCCATATGTACCCTCAAACTCCCCCTGTTCTCATGGAGACAGAGGACAGGACCCAGATGTGCTGTGGACAGTGTGGGTCTGAGACTCAGTAATGAGACCCTGCCCCTTCTTGCTCTTCCTTCTTATAGGGCAATCATGGGAGGAGCCTTTTCAGTAATAAGGCACCAGGGAGAGTCTAGAGGTAGTGCCACCTCTTTACAGAACACTAGCTGTGCAGCACTTGGTGGTATCTCTGGGGCCTGTGGGCAGCTACAGTGTACCCTGCCAGGGTGAAGAAACACTAGCAATCTTGTGTGAGCTGAGTCTGCCTACAGCTTCTTCCAGGGAGAAAAGAGTCCCCAGTCTCAGTCAACCCAAGGTCATTTCTGACCCATCCTGCTCCTTGCGTAACATTAAAATATAGAAAAGTAATGATACCACAAGCCCCAATTTCTGAAATCTTCTTCCAATGTTTATCAATTAACAACACTTCTTTCTAATGTCTGGTATGTCTAATCCTAGTGATATCCTAATAATTAGAGGGCATTTTATTACCACTTTAAAAATAAGAAAACTGAGGCACTCAAGTGTTCAGAAATAGATCTGACTGGATTACATAGAACCCTTGAAATCATATAAATGACCTTTTCCATAGGGAAACTGAAATCAGGGACTTAGAAAAATTAATCTGGCCAGATATTATAAAGAATAGCTTGTACACAGAAGGTAATTATGACAAAACTCATAAAAGGACCAACTATGGTAGCAGAAACTTTTTTTTTTTAAAGAAAAGAAAGCAAATGAGAAAGATAAAGCAAAAGCTTACAAAATAGGATTTTGGTAACGGACAGTAAGAAGCAACAGAAGAGAAAAACTCAGTCCAGCCAGTTTTAGTTTTGGGAACAGAATGAAAGATAAGAAATAAGAAAAAGGGCTCAGTACAGAAGTGATAAGACTAGAGATTATGTTGAATTTAAGATGATAAAATACATCTGTCTAAACAAATATTTAGAAGGCAAGTAGCATTATGAGACTACTCTGCATAAATATTGAAAGTCTAGAGTTATTGGTCATCCCTTTATTGAGGCATTAGATTGGATGCATTTTTGAAAGGCAGAGCATGTAAACAAAGAGCAGAAAGTCAAGAACTGGGTCTTTTGGAATGTCCCCAAATAAAAGGGAAAAAAGCAGAAAGCAGAATGTCAAAAAATAAATAAATAAAACCTAAACAAAACTGCAGAGAAAGGAAAACCAAGGAACCAAAATACAGTAGTGTTATAAAGCCAGGGGAAAACAGAGTAGTCAATCTAGGTGAGGAAACCCACTGGAATTGAATGAAAGTGCCACTGGTGACCTACAATAGGATGCACTTGAAGTACTGCTGGACAAATGAAACCATTTGCATGAAGTATGTACAGTATACTATTACATTTTTAAAGGAGAAAAAACAAATATATATGCCCATAAGCATCTAGGTCCACTTTTTTTTTTTAAGCTTTCCAGTTATTGTTTACATTCAATATTATTCCATATTAGTTTCAGATGTACAGCAAAGTAGTTTTAAAAATCATGTACTTTACAGAGTGGTCCCCTTGCTGCTTGAAGTGCCCACCTGGCCCCATACAAATTTTTCACAATATTACTGACTATATTTCCTATGTTATAATCAACATCTCTGTGACTGTTCTGTAACCACCAATTTTTGTACTGCTTAATCCCTTCACCTTTTACACCCACTCCTCCTAATCCCCTCTCCTCTGACAACTGACAGTCTGTTCTCTGTATCTATGAGTCTCTCTTTATTTTGTTTATTTTGTTCATTAGATTCCACGTATAAGAGCAACCACATGGTATGTGTCTTTCTCTGTCTGAATTATTTCACTTAGCACATTAGCCTCTAAGCCCATCCATGCTGTTGCAAAAAGTAAGATTTCCTTCATTTTTTAAAGCCAAGTAGTATTCCATGGTGTAAATGTACCACAGCTTTCTTGTCCACTCATCTATTGATGGATACTTGGGTTGCCAGACCACCACCTTATACCATATACAAGAATAAACTCAAAATGGATTACAGACTTAAATGTAAGACCCAAAACCATGAAACCCCTAAAAGAAAACATAGGCAGTAATATCTCACACATTTCTCTTAGCAATATGTTTTTTGCTATATCTCCTCAGGCAAGGGAAATAAGAGAAAAAAAAAATGGAACATCAAACTAACCTAGTGCATGGGAAAAGATATTCACCAATGATACATCTGATGAGGAGTTAATATTCAAAATTTATAAAGAACTCAGACAATACCAGAAAACCAGACAACTCAATTTAAAAATGGGCAGAAGACCTGAATAGATACTTCCCCAAGGATGACATACGGATGGCCAACAGACATATGAAAAGCTGCTCATTGTCACTAATCATCAGAGAAATGTAAATCAAAACTACAATAAGATACCACCTCACACCTGTCAGAATGGCTTATCATCAGTAATCAACAAACAAGGATGTGGAGGGAAAAAGAACCCTAGTGCCCTGCTTGGTGGGAATGCAGGCTGGTACAGCCACTGTGGAAAACAATATGGAGTTTCCTCAAAAAAATTAAAATAGAACTGCTTTATAACCCATCAGTTCCACTTCTGGGAATATATCCAAAGAACCTCAAAACACTAATTCAAAAGAATATATACATCCCTATGTTCACTGCAGCATTATTTACAATAGCCAAGATATGGAAGCAACCCATAAATCTCTTTTTTAAATATGTACTTTATTTTCCCAATTTTCTACAAGAAAAAAAAGCCATTTAAAAATATAGTTTCAAGAAGCAGAAGAAGCTAAATTGTGCAAGTGAAAAAAATAAAAATGGTAATGTAGTTTCTCTAGTTTAGCTACTGGCTGGGCTGTGCAAACAAGTAGCTTTTAAAGAAACTTAGGCACATATGAAAGACAAAATATGAAATCGGTAAAAAGGAAAAGATTAAAGATATTAAAGAAAAGAAGAGGACAAGAAATGAATAGAGAAGAACATAAAAGAAGATAGAGACAAATACTTGAGGAGCTGAAAAAAAAGTTAAGCCAGACTTTCTAGTGTTTTAAAAAAAATGAATTTAGCTTTTTTCCCAAGAATTTGTTAATCAACGAGAGTTGAAAGTGAATACCTTTTGGAACTTAAGGTATTCTAACTGGTTCTATAACATGGACATCATTTGTATTGCTTCTTAAGTACGTTTAACTCCAATAATTAATTTATGTTTTAAATGTACTGAGGTACTTTACTACTTAAACAATGTCTATTTTATCTTTGTTGTGAGACAAACTTTTATAAACTGTTTTGAATATAAAATTATACCTGTAACTATAGCCTCTCCCCGATTCCAGCACCTGAATTCACTTAATATAGACATATGCTGTTTAACATTTAAACACCATTTCTACTAAGGTTCTAAAGTATTTCATTATATTTATCTAACAATGTATGATTAAGAAAGTTAAAATTTAGTTTACTTCCACTCATTTTATTTAGTATGTGATCTCCTACCTTTTCACCATCTTGCTTCTCCAGACGTGGCTGGGTTTCTGGTGCTGAACGAGCATCTCTGTCGCTACTTCCATCCTCAAATTCAATCACACTCTGTTCATGTTCTTCTTCCAGGAATTCTTCTGAGCTCTCTGATGTGTGTGCAGTAGACTCCAATCTAGAAAACAAAAGAAAACCATTTTTACTTGTTTTTTAAAAGATGAATATGAATTTCAGAAGTCTGTTAATAAAGTAATACTTCAGAAAGTCAACTAAATGTTGTTGAGTCAACAACTTCAAATACACAGGTCCAAAACCAATCTCTTTATCCTACAAATCTGTTCTCTTTCCTACTCAGCTCTCCAGTTCAATTAATAATATCACTATCTTTTAATCATGTAACCTAGACTTTTGTTTTACTCTATCCATATCTGATCACATCTTATTTTATTAGAATGAACATACATCCTAGTTTACCTGGTAAGGTCCAGTTTACAGCTTTTATCCCAGCACTGGCACATTATAATACCCCTTTCTTTCTCAAAAATTATCAGTTTGGGCCATAAGTGATATGGTTTAGTTCTACCTCCGAAATGTCTTTCAAAAATATCCCTAACTTACTATTCCCATTTTCAGGCTTTAATTCTTCCTGGAGAATTCTTACTGTACCTTCTTCCCAAATTCACCTTAATACTTGTTCTTTATTTAGTAAGGTTTTCAGAGCTACGTTTCCAATAAACATATCTGTACCTGTGACAGCCCCACTCAAAAACTCTGATGATTTTCTATGGTTTAGAGCATAAAGTATACCTCCTGTCAAAGCCTAACATGACCAGACCCTTATATTTTTATCTCCTAGTGGATACTACCATTTACCTCATATATCAGTTACCATATCAACATTCCTCCTGGCTTTGTGCCTTTGCTCATGTTATTCCTATAGTCTAGATCTGCACGATGCAACACAGTAGCCACAAGACATGTTCACTATTTATATTATTCAAATTAAATGAAATTAAAAATTCAGTTCCTCAGCTGCACTAGCCACACTTCAAAGTGCACCGTGGGCACACTGAGTAGTGGTTGCTATATTGGGTAGGGCAGACACAGAACATTTCCTTCACTGCAGAAAGCTGGACATCCCTGGTACAGATCCAGGTCGGCAAGCTTTTCCTTTATGTTTTGTGAGCCATATGATCTCTGAATAACTGCTAAACTCTGTCGGTGTAATGGAAGAGCAGCCAAAACAAACATGAAAACTAATGAGCATGGATATGTAACAATAAAATTTTATTTACAATAGATGGTGAGCCAGATTTGGTCTATGGATCATGGCTTGTGGACTCTAGGACTAGAAAGTCTTCTTTCCCAACTTGACTTGTTAAGTTCCTACTTATCTTTGAAGCCCTAGCCCAAATACCATATATCTCCATCCCCTCAATTAGAATCAATCACATTGTCCCCTGCATCCACAGCATTTTGCACTTCTATTATTGTACCATCACAATCTACCTTGCACTGCTCTTAACCTGTGCCACAGACAGATACGTGTATTAGAAACCACTAGGCACTCTTCAAGGGCAAAGATGAAATTATGTTCTTTGTAGTGTCTGAGTAAGCATTCAAGCATTTACCCCTACTAATCTGTTCTGTTTAGGAAAAGCAAACAAAAGTCCACATCATTCTGAGATGTTCAGTTTAAAATGCCATCCTGACCAGTATGGCTCACTTGGTTGAACATCAGATTGCAAAGTGAAAGGTAGCTGGTTCAATTCCTGGTCAGGGCACATGACTGGGTTGCTGGTCCCATCCCTGGTTGGGGCGTGTGCAAGAGGTAACCAATCAATATTTCTCACATAAATGTTTCTCTCCCTCTCTTTCTCCCTCCCTTTCCCCTTTCTCTAAAAATCTTTAAAAAAATAAAAAATAACTAAGATGCATTGTTACATTTCCTTCCAAAAAGGGTATTGCATCAAAATGTTGTTCAGTGAGATAACCATAATTATCTAAACTCTTATTATTCTTTTCACAAATTACTAGATTTAAATATTTACCTTCAACATTAATTTTCACAAAAATAAAACATTTATATATTTATGCAAATACACAAATGCAAAATTATTTACATAATTAGCATAAATAAAATTAGCATAGCTACAGGATTCTCTACCTAAGTAAAATAATTTCACAGCTAAAATGGCAGAGCTATGAATGGCTGACTCGGGAACAGCTGGTAGGACTAGTAGGGCAAAAGTGTAATTTTACTATAAAATTAAAAATTTTGCTTTAAGATTCAAAGGAAAATAAAGGATAGTTTTTAACCCAAGTGTTCTGTTGATTAAGAGGACTGTACCATTTATAGCTATCACTCATTTATCCTAATGTAATAGCATAAATGAAATGTGAAATGAAGCAGTTATAATGTAAAACTGAGTGTTTTTAAAGTTGACCACACCTCAGCATTTACTAAAAACTACAGTTACTATCAAATTCAAAGCTGGTAATAACTGACACATTTGGGATAATCAATTAAATACTCTCCTGGTTTTTCACACCTAAGAGATTAAATCATGAGCAATACTCCCTATAACATTGTCAAAGTGACACCACTGGTAAGTGTAACCAATAATCTTGTAAAAGAATTCATATACAAATTTCCATACCACGTTCATTTATTACACAAACAATGTAATAGTAGCCGCCACCTTAAATACTAAATATTAATAATGTGAAAGTAAGAATAAACAAAATAACAAGAGTGAAATAAACAATACTTGTTTAGTGAAGATGTAGGTGACGTCTGAGGGGCCTTTTCATCTTCTCCTTGAGAACTACTAAATTCAGAATCCTGAAACCGCTTTCCAATCTTTGGCCGCTTCAGATGACTACTTCGAGTACGAGTGGAAACCGGTGTTTTATCATGTCCTGAGAAAAAACAACAAAGCTACAATTAATTGATTATGTATTCAAAGGACTACCTATTAAAATACACAGAAATGCAAGAACTATACTAGTTTACATATCCCCACAGTTACATACTTCCTTTCTCTAACATCAGACTTAGAAACAATGTCAGTATCTTGCTCTAAATTATGAAATAACTTTGTCAATATTCATTCTTCACATTTCCATGTTACCTTGAGCTCTGCAAACTGTTTTTGCATTTTCACTTATATTCTCTCCCAATAATCTTGGGAAGTAATAAACAAGGTAGATGTTACTGTCCCTGTTTTACAGGTAAGGAAATGAGGAAGAGAGGTACCAGAGCTCACTCTGTTCGCACAGCAAAATCAGTGGCAGTAGTGGCATCAGAAGTCAAAGCTAGACTTTAGAGCTGTATAAATCTGCACTTACTCTATGGAATACTCACACACACACACTCCTAATTCTAAGTGTCTCAAACACTTTGGCAGATCAGCTGAATTTCTTACCTTCAGAAGTGCTTGCAAAGGCATCTTTTAGAGAATCAATCTAAAATAGAGATACAGATTAAAACCAAAAGTTTTAGATCAATTTTTTCTTCCTATGGATCTATTTCATGCAATGCCAAATAAAATATTTTAAAACATTTTTCAAATAGCAATCTTTGCACTCACTACTCATCAAGTAAGAAAAGCTACTGAAGAAATAAAAAAAGCTATGTTATAGCCTCAGTTTATTATGAGTCTAAGAACTTATCAAGCTATCTCACACGTTATAGCAGTAAACACTGGAGTTTACTACTCCAGTCCTCGGCCACCTCCTCTTTTCAGGTGACATGCTTTTTCCCTTTAATTTTATCCACTACTTTCACTTCGACATTTATCTGTTGATGAATCCAAACATACATTAATCTCCCCAACTTCTTTCCTGATTCCCAAAGCTCTATTTCCAATGAGATATCTCCCCAGTGGATGCTCCATCCAGTTTCCACATCCAACCTGTCCCAAACTGAACAATATTATTTTAATAACCTTTTCCCAATATTATGCCTTATCTTGGTGAAATGGCAGCAACAGTTCAGTCAGCCATTCTAACCAGACCCCTGTGAGGTAGTCATGAGTTCTTCCAATCCCTCATTCAATCAATCAACCAACCACAAAGCCCGTCCATTTTGACTTTGAAGGATCTCTCAAAACTGCCCCCAAAACTAAAGCACTGGCAATTCATACTGCCGATGCTTTAGTTAGTGCCTTTATCTTAACAGGAACTTTTCTAACAGCCTCCTCACTGGTATCCCTCGCTCTAACCACAGGCCCTGCAATCCTCTCCACCCTGATGACAGCGATGCTTCCAAACTACAAATTACACTACTCCTTTACTTTAAAAAAAAAAAAATTAATGGTTCATCACTGCCTAGAATACAAACTCTCAACCTCTCCAATACCAAATACTCTTCCATATCAAACGTGTCGTTTTCTTTCACACCTCTGTGTTTTTACATGTTATCTCTTGCAACGTCCTGCCAACACTTAGACAGAACTCCCACCCACCCTTTGAAAGTCAGCTCAGCCCAGTTACTACTTCACCAATTCCAGTCCTTGGGTAGAATTATTCACACTCTTTTATGTACCTACAACCACTTGCTATGTTCTCTCTTGAAGTAATTATTGTCCTATAGTATATCTGTTTATCTGTTTCCAATAATGGGCCATCTACTTCTCCCATGCTTAATAGATCCATAATTTGTATGTCCAGCGCTTGCCACAGTACCTACCTTATTATATAAACTGCTATTCAGCAGTCATACACTTACCGAAACCCTACAACACAGCAGGCACCTACGCATCAAGGTAGGTTTACAGACACGAACAAGGGAGCAACTGTGATGGATAAGATAAAAATCCTATGTACGAGGGGCCTATAGTTCAATTAGGCAAGGTTAAGACATGAATGTGAATAAATAAAAGGTAGAAAAAATGAAGTATACATGTAATGTTTTATGTCCAAAAATAGGAAAAAGCAAACAGAAATACCATCAACTAAAGAATGAATCATGTAGTGATAATCATTTCGCAATGTATATCAAAACATAGTTATACACATTAAAGATATACATTTATCAATAATACCTCAATAAAGCTAAAAATGCGTCATGTAGTGAAAATAAAACCACTTCCTCATGTCATTACTGACAAGGGAGATATAATAAATAGCTTAATATGAGAAATATTTTCCCTGTAAATATTAAAGTAATATAAGGAATATGAATTTCTAAAGTGAAACAAAACGTAATTTATGCTGCCAACCTTATGACTTGGTGTGATTTTAATATAGTTTCACTAAAATGGCACACTGAAAATGATTTGGCTTATTGTTAGAATAAATCATTGGTCTCACTGCATGTATGGGAAGAGTAGGTTTTTCTACTTCCCCTGGTTTTGTGATATCCAACCAAAACTAAAATGAATTTGAGTATAACTAAGGAATGTGTACTGCAATATAACAGAACTAGGGCTTATTTTAAAGTATGAAGCTCCAAATGTAGAAAAAAAATTTAAAACTCTACTTCCTTATATGAGGTATATAGTTATTATTTATATTACCCTTAAAAACAGTCTAAAATTTTTCACTGAGTCAACACCCATGCTAATTAAAACAGGAAATAAGGGGAACAAATAATTCCCCAAAGCATTTATCTCTGAAATGCACATGTATTTACACTGACATATTCAATATTCACTAAAAATATACTCAGAAACCCATATACAAAAAAATATGACTGTAATAAGTACCGTCACAACAAAACACCGTGTAAAAACAGACTTCTACAATCCCATCAATGGATCCATATTTTAAGTAATATTAAGTAAGTTCTAGGAAAGTACCTGGTAAGTCCGGTAATGGGACCTGCCCTTTTAATTTGCAAAGTGCATTTCATTCTACAAAGGCCTAGCACACACTTATTTAAATGTAGCTTCTAACTTCATAACCTCTGGCCTATTACTAATCCCACTTCTAGAAACTTATCTGTGCAAAGAAATAGTTACATATGCACAATGATGCAGGTATAAATGTGTTCACTGCTAGGCCTTTACACCACGTGGAACTCAGTAACCAATTAAAAGATGCCAGAAAACTAATACAGGAGAAATTACATAAGTTTGTTGAATGAACAGTAACATCTGAAAAATTAAATATTGGCTAAGACACAGGAGATTCTTTCTTACAATAAACATACAGGGTACCTACAGTTAGCTGCATCTCACTAGGCTGACTGTCTTCAGTTCTAGCTTCATATTCTGAAACAGATGCAAGGCCATATTCTCCAGACATAGGTCTTTTGGCTTCATTTGAAGAAACTGCTGTGTGTAGAAGAATTTTAAAAACTGTAACCCAATCAATATTTGGTTTTAACTGTAACATTTTTCTAATTTTCATAAAAGCCCTGCACAGCAACCTGAATGGAAGGGTGTTGAAAATCTAGGTGTGGGATATCCCTTTCACCAACATCTTATAATGAGACCTTACAATTAAAAAGAATTTTAAATAGTTATCTGTATTTTGTGATTTTAAGGAGAGACGCAGAAGACGAAGAACTACCTTTGATCCCCTGATACATATTCTATGCTGTTTCAGAGTCTCTGTTTTTGTCTTACCCACTAAGTCCTACTGGAGTATTCCATTCTGCTGGGCTATTCTTAGTGACTTAAATGTTAATACATAACAAAAAAAAATCATACTTTAGAAAAAAGGGTCCGTTACTAGAGGGGTCACATTACCATTCACCACTATCTGGACGGTAAGACACAACCATCATCAGACACTGCTATTTTTAAGTGGGATATGTGTTCAAACTAAAAACATTCTTACCTGTGATTTTAAGTGTTTCTCTCTGTAATGCTCTGGTGACAGGTATTCGCTGGCACCAGTGTCCAACACCCTCAACTTCCCACAGGAGTTCATGGTCTCCTGGATACTTTTCAAAGTATTGCTTGCAAGCTGAAAAACACATTTAGAATTTTCTAGAATCCTAAATATCAATTGCTTTAGAAAACAGAAAGAAGATGGAAGCTGCCAACTCCTTAATGGGCTAGCATAACTTCAATACCAAAACGCCAAGGCAACTCAAGGAAAGGAAATTATACAGTCATCTCATTTACATAAAAAATCTAAATAAAAATCCATATTAAAGCTTTAACATTACCAAACAATAAAAATCTTAATAAAAGATGTGTTTAACCTTTACAGAGAAAATTACTAAATTTTACTGATGACATTAAAAAGCCGAATAAAAGGACTGTTAGACTCAATAGTGTAAAACACTAATTCTCTCCAAATTATTTTGTAAATTTGATGCAATCCTAAACAAAATCCCAACAGAATTTCTTTTTTAATGGAACTTTAAAAAACCTGATCCCAAATTCAAAATGGAAGAACAAAGGTTTAAGTAAGAATATTGAACCTCTGTCCATTTTTCAATTGGGCTATTTGTTTTATCAATTTGTAGGTGCTCTTCATATAGTAGAGCTATGAGCTATTAATAGCCATGATGTTACAAATGTTTTTCACAGTCTGTTGCTTGGATGTGGCATTATGCTATCTTTTGATACATAAATCTTTTCTATTTTTTCAAGTAAAGTTGAATCTCATTTCCTCTTTAAAAAAAAAGAAAATCAAGGACAATATTGAAATAAAAAATATGGAGCACTTACCCTAATAGATATCATAAGGGCACAGTAATTAAAACCACCTGGTATTGCTATAAGAATATGGCAGTAAAGGAGGAAGGAGAGAAAGAGAATAGAGGAGGAAGTGAATGAGGAAGAAGAAAAAAAACTAAAATTCCAGAAAAGAACCGCACACACACTAAAAACTTGGCAAACGACAGGCGGAACTATATCTCATCAGAGAATGAATGAGCTATTAAAGTAATGGTGCTAGAATAAAAATCCATACAGAAAAAAAATAGTCAGATCTTGACCTCACATCAACGTCATTCATAAAAGTAAATTCTGGATGGATTCTAAGACCTATTATGAAAAGTAAAATGTTTAAAAGAAAACATAAGAGAATACCTCCAGAACATTACAGTATTAAAGAATTTTATAAAAGATACGAAAATCATAATTCATAATAAAATATTATAATAAACCTGACAGCTAAGTTTAAAACTTCAGGACTATGTAACAGAACGTTCTACAATGATGAAAAGGTCCTATATCAGCACTGTCCAATAGTCACTAGCCACATGTGGTTACTGAGGAACTGAATTTTTAATCTCATTTAATTTTAATTAACTTAAACTGATATCTGCTTTATGATAGTGGCTGTTGCATTGGATTTCATAATTTTATATTAAAAAGAAACCATAAAGACACAGATTATGAGACATTCAGAATAAAAAAAAAGGACTAGTATTCCAATCATATAAAAAATTCCCAAAATTGAAATAGAAAGACAAAATTCCTCTATCCCCCAAACTGGCTATGAACAAGAAATTCACACATAATGGAACTTGAATGGTCACTAAACAAAGATAAACATGATTCAAACCTCAATAGCTGCCAAAGAAATCTAAGATCAAACAACAAGATACCATTTTCACACTCATAATATAACCAATAACAAGCACGAGGAGAATAAGGGAAATAGACTTTGCTGGTCTCAGATCAATTTTGCAACAATTACTAAAGTTGAAAAGACATGTTTTATCTACCTAATTCTACTTCCAGGTACATAGCCTAATGACTTATACATATACACAACACATTTATAATGTTCATTATAGGACCGTTTTTAAACTAGGGTAGGGGGTACAACCTAAGTGCCTATCATTAGGGTATATATGAATACTTCATAATACATATACAATAAAATACTGTACAGCAGCTACGACAAATAAACTATAGCTACATATATCAACACTGATAAATCTACACACACACCAAAAAAGGTCAGTGAAAAAGCAAGTCAGGCCCTGGCTACTGTGGCTCAGTGGATTGAGCACTGACCTGCAAACCGAAGGGTCACCAATTTGATTCCCCGGTCAGGGCACATGCCTGGGTTGCAGGCCTGGTCCCCAGCTGGGGTCATGTAAGAGGCAACTGATTGATGTATCTCTCATACATTGATGTTTCTCTCTTCCTCTTTCTCCCTCCCTTCCCTTCTCTAAAAACAAATAAAATCTTAAAAAAAAAAAAAGCGCATCAGTATATGTATAAAATGGTGTTATTTATGTAAAGCTTAAAAACACATTAAACAAAATGATGCAGCCCCTGTGGGAAACAGCTGAACACAGAATTACCCTGCCACCCAGCAATTCCACTGTCAGGTATATATCCAAAGGAACTGAAAGCAGGTGCTCAAACACATAGCCATCTGCACAATGTCCATGGCAGGATCATTCGTAATCACCAAAAGGTAAAACCACCCAAGCATCCATCAATAGGTGAATAAATAACTGAAATGTGATGTGCAAACAATAAAAATCTACACAGCCATAAAAAGGAATGAAATTTTGATATATTCAACAGCATGAATGGACTTTAAACATTACGCCAAGTAAAATTAGACACCTGAAGGACAAATACTGTATGACTCCACTTACATAAGGTACCTGGAATAGGCAGTCCCAGAGACAGGGAGCACAAAAGAAGTTGGGCGGGGGGGGGACGGACAGGGAGTCATTGTTTAATGGTACAGAGTTTACATTGAGGGTGATGAAAAACTTGAGTATAAATAGTGGTAATCGGTGCACAGTATTGTGAATATGACTAATGCCAATGAATTGAACACCTACAAATGATTAAAATGGTAAATACTACATGTATTTAATAACAAAACATGTTTTAAATTTTTAAAATAAAAAGGCACACGAAATAATGTTTTATAGCATTTATGAACATAGACGTAAGTATAAAACCATTGGCAGAAGGAGACACACCAACTGCAAGAATGCAATTATCTCTGGGGAAGTAAGAGGAAAGGGGAATGGGATTAGGGAGGGGCCCAAAGAGAACATCAACTGTGTCTACAATGTTTTGTTTTATTTAGTTCTCCCTAAAGATAAATTAAAACAAATATGGTAAAATCCCAGTGTTTGTATAATGGATATAAGGACACAAAGACACTATTCTCTCATTTTTTCCACTATATGGTTAAAACTATTTCTCATATTTTCTGATTTTAGCTCTCATACCTATTATTAAGAAGGGAGAAGGTAGAGAAAAAACAACACAACAGGTAAAACTGAGTCCTTTGCCTGAATCAAAATGACTAAAATAGTGGAGAATACCTACCTAACAAGTCTGACGTCCAAAGAAGTACTTAACAAAAGGTGACTCACCTTTTGATTCAGATGTTAGGTCTAGCCAGAGAGTCATAATCAGAAAAGGAGAACGCTTACACTTACACCATTCAGCTAAGTGATACAGAAGGTTATGTGCCCAGAAGAAAAAACATCCATCAACTAAACAGCATTGGCTACTGGAAACTTCTTTCATTTACTGACATTTTACATGCAGTACTAAGTCAGTCACCCTTGCCATATAATTCTTTTAGAGCCTAAGCTTTACTAATACCTTCTCAGTAGGCACTCCCCAATGCTAAATGTCTCCAAACTAGTTTAACATTCTTTGCCTCGGAGAATCTTTTGACAGCCATTTATCGAGCATGCTCGGAGAAGAACCAGACTGAGGGTTCTTACAGAAAAAAATATTTATAGAATTTATCCGCAAGGAACCCAGAGTCAAAAGAGTATTAAAACAAAAATGTAAAGAAATACAATGTAAGGTATAAAATAGTTAAGTAGCATAAAAACATTACAAGTAAAGCACTATAACATTTAGAGAAGAAAAGATAAATTTCTGCTGGGCAGAGATCAAGCAAGGCTTTCAGTCTGGGTCCCAACACAAAGGGCAGATTCTGGGAAATCAAGAAAATTAACTACAGAGTTATGACAAACTTAGTGATGTGGCTGGGTACAAAATTTATATATATAGATCTCTCAATACCCTTCATGTATATAGTTAACCACCAGTTAGAAGAAATAATGAAAGAATATACCACATTTACAATGGCAAAAAAAAAGATAAAATTCCTAAAAATACTCATTTTTCTGTAAGTTAACTCTAAGAGCTGTATGGAGAAAATGTACACACTAATTGATTTGAGTGAAATCATATAATTATACATATTATATATACAATTATAATACTGTTGGATAGAAAAAATAATCTTGAAAGTGGATTCTGAAGTCCATGCAAGAAAATAGATATGCAAAGTCAGAAATCTTAAATGAGAAACTAGTCTTTCCAGATATTCAAAAGCTAAAATAAATAAAACAGTAAGGTAATGGAACTTAAAAGAAAAAATTAATAGAAATAAATATAATGAAAAGTATATACAAATATAAATACACACAAATTTAATATATGATATATTAATAGATGAAGGGTTAGCAAACTTTTTCTTAAAGGGACAGATAATAAATACAGGCTTGCAGGCCATGTGGTTACTGTCATAACTAACCAACTCTGACATTTTAGTGCAAAACAAGCCACAAACAATATGTAAATGAATGAGTATGGCTGTGTTCCAGTAAAACTTGATTCACTAAAAATGTTAACAGTCCAGTGGACAATGGTTTACTGACCCCTGATATAGATACAAATGCAAATCAATGTAAAAAAATTAATTATTCAACAAATTATACTATGGCAACCAGATACCTGTCAGGTAAAATAAACTTGGATCTGTACCTCATATGGTACACACCAGGATAAAGTCCAAATGAATAAAAGATTCGCAAGATCTTATTTATTCCATGTCTCTAGGTATATATTCTGTAGTGCTATATAAATTATTTCCCATAGCTACCTAAGCACCTACTCTAGGCTGAGACCAAGTCCAATCATACCTGGAACTCATTACCCATTTGTGGAATGAACAAATTATCTCTATTTTTTTAAAAAGGCTTACAATATAAAACACTATAATCTTTCCTAAAAATGTTAAAAAATATTCATGGAGATAAGTGAAGGTCATCAAAGAACTTTTGGACATATTCAATACAAGGAACTATTAGTTAAATTAACTAAGTTGAAAGCAAAAATCAAATGGAAATCCAAGCCCTTCAAAGATAATAAGCATTGCCCAGGAGAGAGAAGAGCAAAAAACAGAAAACGATGGAAAAGCCACATAGTTAAAAAATTTCTATTCTCAACATATTCATTTTCACATTCAAAGAGTATTCACAAAATTATACAAATGACATCAATAAATCACTGTCAGGGAAGTTCCTGTCTAACTGAAAGAAAAGAGTCAAGTCTTTATGCAAAGACAGGGATTAGCTGTTGTGCACCTGTAATTCATGTGCTTTTCAATTTATTTATCATTAGAATCCTAGAAAAGTGTATTAAGAGACTGTTCCTGCAGTGGATGTGTTTGCATTCCTCCCCAAATTTAGTAAACCAATAATTAGACTTTGAGGAGAAAATCTGTTTTCAGATTATCAAAGGGTATACAGGGTTCATTCTATTCTCATGTACGGGTCTAGAGAAAAACTATGATTCAAAATGGGGATGATTCAGTTCTTGTTTTCTAGATTTTAATATTAAAAAGAGGGAGGACGCTTAGAAAATATATTTTTAGTAGAAATAAACACCTGATGTTAGAATAAAATCAATGGTACATTGTATTTTTTTAAAGTTCAAATAAATTACTTTCCAGGATTAAATCTTACTATGTTAAGAAGTTGCATGGACTTTAAACAAGTGCAAATATAAATTCACTAATAGTTTTAAAAACATCTCAACATGGTATAGCCAGACAATGGAATACGAAACAGCATTCAAAATTAATAAATAAAGCTATGTGAACCCACATTAATGAATCTCATAAACAAAAGGATGAGTAAAAACTGCAAACTACAGAATTCATGCAGTACCTTTCATTTATATAAAGTTTTTAAATATTTTTAAAAATGACACATTGTTGAAGGATACATACATATGTATTAAAAGTCTAAGAAATGCATATAGAAAATAAATGCCAACCCTTCTACAGATAAGAGGGACTTGCCAAACTTCTCTAAATGAGACCACTCATTCATTAACTTCACAATTATTAACTGAGTGCCTATAATGTTTTAAGTTTTGTACTAAGCACTGGGGATACATTCAAAACACATTACCTTTGAATACCATTATTTTTAAAAGGGCATCTCCAGTTATTAAAAACCTTGCACATATAGTCTTACAAAAATTAAACACAAAGAAAAAAGGAAAGAAATGACAAATTGAGGATGGTGCTTATTTCAGGGGAGGGAGTAAGCTAACTGGGTACAAGTACAACTATGTTGGCCATGATCCATTTCTCATGGATGATATACATGCTAGTGGTACATACATATTTACCTTATTTTTTATACCTTTTCGTATGTCTAAAATTTTTTTAATGTAGAAGTTACCACAAACAAATAACCGAAAGAAAAAATGGCCAAATAATCTAACTAGGCATTTCTCCAAACAAGATGTACAAATGACCAATAAGCACATGAAAAGATGTTCAACATCAAATGTAAATCAAACCTGTAAGATGCCATTTCGCACCCACTAGAATAACTATTACAAAAAAGGTAGCTAATTAACAAGTGTTGGTGAGGATGTGAAGAAATTGTAACCTTCATACATTGTTTATGGGAATGTAAAATGGTGCAGTTGCTTCGGAAACAGCTTGGCAATTCCTCAAAATATTAAACATGGAGTCACCATATGGCCCAACAATTCCGTCCAGATCTAGGTATACGAGTATACACAAGCAAAATGTCCACACAAAAACTACACAAATGTTCACAGCAGCATTATTCATAACAGTTAAAATGTATTAAGGACTTAAAGTCCACCAGTTGATGATGGATAAACAAAATGTAGCATATCCATACACTGGAATGTTATTCAGCCATAAAAAGTAATGAAACACTGATTCATGCTACAACATAGATGACTCTTTAAAACGTTTATGCAAAATGAAACAAGCTAGATACAAAGGACTTATAATATAATCATATCACATGAGTCCATTTATGTGAAATGTCCAGAACAGGTAAATCCAAAGAGAAAGAAAATAGATTAGAGTTTGCTAGGGAATGGAGAAATGGGGGAATGGAGAGTGACTGCTAGTTGGTGCAGTTTCTTTTGGGGATGATGAGAATGTTCTGGAATCAGACAGTGTTATGGTTGCACAGCTATGAATCCACTAACCACCACTGAATTGTACACTTTAAGAAGGTGAATATTATGGCATATAAATTATAGTTTAATTTTTTTTAAAGCTGTCATACGCCCAAAAAATCCATATACATGAGATAAGGACATATTTGCAAAACTATGCCCTAGGGTGCCAAAGAATCAAAATTTATTTAATACTGATATATGCACATTTAAAATATTCTGCAGAAACAAGTCAGAAGTGTCGCTGAGACAAGTCTAACATTTTTAACTTAATCCATTTACCTGTGCACATTAGAGAGGACAGCGGATACCGCAAACCAAGTGCATCTTCTGTAAAGGAATCAACGAAGTCCTCCAGCATGTGAAGCCCAAAATCTTTGCCTCGGTATTTCTTTCTTATAAACATTGTATCAAGAACTGGCAGTTGGTAGCTTTGGGTAAGAAATGAGGCACACATGCTTCCTGCAATCATAAGAACAGAAAGCCAAGAATTTTTACATTAAAAGACCATGTAGGTATATACTTAAAAAAAAACATGAGTGAACTGTCTTTATAAAAATGGTATTTTCAATGAACAAACAAAAAAAGAAGGTGCTATAATAAAACTAACCAAAAATAACTTCACAGGATAATCTGATCATATATTCTAAAGTAGGAAGTTAATGGTAGGGTAGTCACACCCCAGGCACATTAACTTCTTTAGTAAAAGGTCTATCTTTGCCTTAAGCAAGCCCCATCCACTGCTTTTGTGCATCTTCATTAACATAGCTTTTTTTAAAGCAATATGTTTATTGATTTTAGAGAGAGGAAGAGAGAAAGGGAAACATTGATGAGAAAGAGAAACATGATTGGTTGCCTCCCATATGCACCCTGACCAGGGATCGAATCTGCCCTGACTGGGAACTGAACCCCAAACCTTTTGGTGAACAGGATGATGCTCTAGCATCATCACAGTGGCAAGGGCATTAATATACACGTACTTTTAAAAGGCCTCATTTTGAGAATCCTTGGGAGCCTAAGCACCCTTAAGAGAGTATATAATCTTAACTATCTTATAATCCAATTTGACTGTGCTTTCTCCCATCTTCTTTTAATCTTCCTTACATTACCTCCTGAATTCCAAATGCATAAAAGAGGTTGAAGGTTGTCATTCTGAGAAGCATTATCCTCTGTTGAGATTTTGCTTCCCAGCACTGTTGTCAGTTTGGCTCAAATAAACTCTTATAAAAACAATTCTCTAGAGGCTGGGATGTTGCTGATATCCACATTTACTACATCAAGAAGAATGTTTAAAAAATGTATACACTGTACAATATAAACTGCTTTCCAACTACTATTACACATTATAATGTATACATGTGATAATGAGAAGAGCTATGTATTTAATGTTTGCCAACAATATCATCTATTACAGGACTAACAACTGGTCATTTTATGAGCTATACATTTGAATATGCATCACTGTCTATAGGCTTGTACAACTCTAAAAGTAACCAACTATTACACTTTCAAATCAAAAGAGTATTTGATGATTGTACATAGTTAATAATACACAAAGTAATTCCAACTTTAGTACCTGAACATTCATCTTTTCCCTTTACTTTTTTCCCAATGAGTACAGTCTCATTTTTATCTACTTAATGATGACAAAGAAGTGAACTAGTTCTCTTAATTTTTAAGGACTCTGAATTAGGACCAATTGGAAACAACTCTCTTAGAAATCGCTAAGTCAGCAATCTTTTTGTTGTCAATATAATTTTCAAAATATCCCGTATGTTTAAGGTTAAATGAAAGAAATAATTTGAAGTAGTATTTAAATATACCCCTCTTTATTACACAGTTGTATTGATTTGTCTTTTAAGAACCTTGAATGGGGCTCTGATACTCCAAATAAATGTCTTAGTCCTTTAATATGTCTTAAGATAGCTTAGAAGTTGAGGACAATACGTCGGGTCATCCCATTTTCTATTAACTTTAGTATTAATTCATAATTAGTTATCAGTCAATATTCTACTCATTTTGTGCCTCAAATAATCTATTTTTCTCAATCAGATTATTCATGATTTTGAACAATTCTAATAAGGTACCATATTTTGCCATGTATAATGTACACTTTTTTGCCCGAATTTTTGAGGGAAAAATAAGGATGTGCATTATACCTGGGTAGTGCCTGAAATACCTTTTATCTGTTCTTGTGTTTTGTAATTATTTGTTACATAAAATTTTTTGTACTACAACATATTCGAAAATAAATGCTAAAATCCCTTTATTATACAAAAAACCAAGTATCTAAATATAAATAAATAGCTGAATTTAAAAATTAAAATGAAAGATTTTTTTCCTGAAAGTTTAGGCCAAAAAGTGGGTACACGTTAAACACAGGAGTGCATCACACATGGCAAAAATACTGTAATTTAAGGAAGAAACAAAATTTCAGGTAGCAAACACCTCTCAAACTAACTGACGTCATCTGATGAGCTGGTCGATACAACAGAACATTTTTTAATTCAACCAAGTAATCTGAATTATTTGTTATGAAGTTGGAGAATTTCAACAACTTTTTGCAATGGTCCCCATGACTATCAGCTAATTTAAATTTAGAATAGGTAGACATAATTATATACACTTAGAGCTTAACTGCTGATATTCAGTTACCATATTTCTAAGGGTCAAAATATCTTATATAGTGACTACAGTTAACAGTATTATGTTGTATACTTGACGTTTGCTAACGAAAGTCAATCTTAAAGTGTTAGCATCACACAAAAAAAGAAAAATTAGCTTGATTTTGGCGACTACTTTACAATGTATAGCAAATCATTAAGTTGTACACCTTAAATATATACAACTTTTAATTGTCAATTATACTCAATAAAGCTGAAATAAATTTCGTGTATGAGCCTAACAGATAAGTCTCACCAACAAGCTACTGTGACATATTAGTTTTAAATGCCTTGAAATCAGGGTTTCTCATAGTTATAGCCAGTAGTGATTATAAAATTAAAAGAAACATTACTTAAGTAGTAGGAACAAAGCAAAAATGAAAAGATAAAACACTATCTAGTTCTAGTTCTCAATACAAAGTCTGACGATCTACAGCTATTTACTATGATACTTCAGGTTCCTTACAAAAGAATACTAATTATATAAAGGAAATTTCCCACAAATTTATTTTCTTCTGTTTTCACACAAACATTCCTTCTAGTAAAGAAAAGGTAATTTCCAGCATCTAACAGTGTTAAAGTCATCAACTTATGGAACTATTCAATACATAGCAATGTTCACAAAGCTTAAAGTGTTTATGCTATTTACCCACAATATACAGGGTGAGGCAAAAGTGAGTTCACAGTTGTTCATACAGAAAATAATACAATAATTAATAAATAAAAATACAAGAATAAGCTCTTACATGTTGTGTACTCACAACTGTAAACCTACTTTTGCCCCACCCTGTACATATTCATTTTAAAAAATCATGCTGATTCTCTTCCTTTGCCTACATCTTAAATAGTTATACTTTGTAAAAGGGTTATCCAAAGGCAATCAAATAAAGGACAGAAAAACTTCCACATTACCAGAGATCTTCAGACATGTCAACAGCTATAGACAACACCACAATTACCTGGTGTAACAAAACAACATCTGCTACCTTAGGTGAAGCTTTCATTAAATTAAATTAATTAAATGAAATTAAATTTAGCATTGCACATGGTCATTGAATATTAGTATTTCTCAAAGTTCCATCTTTGACCACCTTCTCTTTCTGTATGCTCTCTCGGTAATTTCACTTACTCCCAAGGCATCTACCATTTATCCAAATGCTGATGACCACCAATCTTTAATTTCTGTAATGCTTGAGACTTGCTCCAAGATCATGAATAGATGAACTCACATAAACATAAATATAACAAAAACTACATGATAATTTCAATAGATGGAGAAAAAGTATTGGATAAAATCCAGCACCTTTCATGATAAAAATACTCAACGTCTTCAATGTGATAGAGCTATGAAAAACCCATAGCTAACAACACACTTAATGGTGAAAGACTGGATGTTTCCCTAGAAGATTGGGAACAAGACAAAAAATGTCTACTCTTACCACTTCTATTCTACCCAGGGTAATTAGCCAAAAAAAGAAAAATAAGGCACCAGGTTGGAAAAAAAGAAAAAGGTTTTTTTGCAGATGACATGACCTTATTTATAGAAAACCTTAAGGAACCCACTAAAAAATTATTAAAACTGATACAGAAGTTTAGCGAGGTTGTAGGATCAATACACAAAAATCAACTGTATTTCTATACAGCAGCAATGAACAATCTGAAAATGAAACTAAGATAACAATTCAATTTACAATAGCATAAATAGGTAATAAAATTCATAGAGTAAATTTAACAAAAGAAATGCAAAATTTGTATACTGAAAACTACAAACATTGTTAAAGAAATTACAGAACACCTTAATAAATGAAAAAACATCCCATGCTCACGGATCAGAACACCTAACATTGTTAAGATGTCAATACTCCACAAACTGACCTACAGATTCAAATTGCATGTGGATTTTTTGCAGAAATTGAGAAGATAATCCTAAAATTGATATGGAAATACAAAGGACTACAACAAGAACTCAGGTTCCTTCTGTCTTGTAGCTTCCCCATCCCCTAGATCCTCAGAAAGAACCCTTTGCATTCAGCAGACAAATTAGGAAAAGAAATACATCTTAACCACTTTGAGCAGATGTCATATATATCATTTATTTCATTGCTTTGGAGAGAACTAATCACATAGCCCCAACCAGTTATGCAAGTGACTAGAAAAATATCATCTCTGATTGGGCAGCTGCTGGCCAATGACTAGAATACAGAAGAGGAAGCACAAACATTTCGTGGACAGCTACCAGCCTCAACTAACTTTCCCCTTTCTTTTATCTCCCAACTGATTAACATCTCCCTTTTAATTTAGTATGTGCTGTGGAAGTGGGCACACTTCCTTTTTAACTTTCAGGAAATCAATGATCACATCTCAGCAAGTAGTACCTTTTGCTGGCAGACTCCCTCCACAGTTATGTTTGGTTACCTCAGGCTGTTTTCGGTGACTTAAAGCCTCACACCAATATTCAAAAGCACACATACTCACTTTATACAACAGTTTTGACTGATCTCGTCCACATTTTAAAAAATATGTTTTCTCCTGTGGTCTACATAAATATCCACACCTCCTCCATGTGGTCCAACTTACATTTCTAACTATGTACTATCCCTACTTATATGCCCCACAGGCACACTGAACTTTACACACATCAAACTGAACTCAAGTATTACCAAATCCACTCCTCCTGCATTCCCAGTCTTAGTTAACAGCTTCCAACCTCAGCACCCAAAGCCAAAATCCTCAACAGTCATCACTGGTTACTCCCTTTCCCTTGCGACACACAGACGATGGAGTCACCACATAAAATCTCCCTCAAATCTGTTTCCTTCTCTAACCCTACTACCTGGAGTATTAAAATAGTTCTTTTAATTGACTTGAGAATACAATTTCCCTACGCATCACCAAGTATTACAAAAATGATCTCCCTAATACATTTAATCATGTTACCTCTGCATAAAGTTGATTGGTTCCTTGCCAATAAGATAAAATTCCAAAGCTTAGTATGGCATTTAAGACCCTTCATGAGTGAACCTCCATCTTCCCCTCTTCCCATTCCACAATCCCTACCTTTTAGTCCCACTAGCTCATTCAGGGTGGCTTTCCAAATACACTTTCATGACTCTATGATTTCTTTCATATATTTACATTTCACTCATGTATTTAGTAAGAATGTTCTTTTCCCTTCTCTTCTTCTTCGCCTGATATCCTACTCATACTTCAAAGGCACTTTTAAATATCACTTTCTCAGTGACACCTTCAAGGCAAAATTAATTGCTCCATTCCTCAATGACTACTATATTGAAACCTCAAATACAGTACTTATCAAATTGAATTATGATTAGTAGTTGACTAACAACAGTTTTCTGTGTCACCCACAAGATTTTTGGGGCTTTGAGGCCTGAAGAAATGACCTCCACCTTTGTGTCTCCACTGAGTATGGCATCAGTGTTCCCCAATAAACAGAACCCTTATTTAGAAAGCATGTGTTTTTTCAGATGGCTAGAACTTCACTGGAAAACAAAGTAGCCACCTCGTTCCCCAATGGCACATTTCAGGTATTCACAGTGTAGTGTGGGGTTCCCCCATGCCTTTGCTCATTACCTAAAAAAAGGATTACACATAGACAGTCTCAAGGCCCTAAAATATAACCTCAATCTTTCTCCAACACAAATTTGTTATATTTTGCTTTTATCTATACCAGCAATACTTATCATTTTATATCAGTTATGTTTTCCTTAAAATAATCTTAGGGCCAGATATCTGATTTTCAGTGAACAGAAAGTGAGCAATCTGTCCAAAAAAGGAGGAAGCACTCAGTACAATAGTCTGAAAGTCATAAGAAAACCTCACTAGCAAATGAAGACAGGAAAAAATGCTCCCGTTATAAATCATTTCAAATGGAGATTACAAAAAGATCAATAAAAACGTCTCCTAGTATTGACCATATATCCCTTTGTTTGTGAGTCAACAAACTGATTTACAATAGGTGTTGATCTGTGCTTCCCCCAGAACATTCTTTGATTGTGCTTTACCAAAATGTGGGTCTTCAAACTGGATCAAGGTGGTTCCGGTTAAGGCCAAATAATAATGGACATTTCGAAAATAGCATCTAATAATAGTATCCTCGGTTTTGCTTTTTTGCTTTTTTTCTTTTATTGATTCCAGAGAGAGGGAAAGGGAGGGAGAAAGAGAGGGAGACCATCACTGATGTGGGAGAGAAACAATGGTTGCCTCCTGCATGCACCCCGACCAGGAACCAAATCTGCAACCCAGGCATGTGCCCTGACCAGGAATCGAACCTGTGACCTTTTGGTTTGTGGGACGACCCCCAACCCAACTGAGTGACACTGGTCAGAGCCTCAATTTTGTCTTTTTCTCTCAGTTTATCTACATTAAAATGTGATACCTGTTTTATAAAATTTTTTATCTTTTATATTTCCTGATATAAGGCAAACATTTACAAAACTTCCACTGAATTGAGTTTCTCACTTTATTTTGTTTTTTATAATGTATACGCTTTTTTTCATTAGCAGTTTTGCAGTTAGAATAGCTCTTCTGACAGGTTGATCTGATCACTACAGCTCCCACGAGGATGTACAAAGTTTAATTAGTTTTGTGATGGACATTAATAACAACACTCTAGGAATAGTTCCATAATGTGAAATGCTCAGTGCTTATTTTTAATCAAAGCTTTACATGTACATTGTTTACAGCACAACAGCGCCATACAACCTGCTGGGAAAAAAGTGGTCCTCTGACTGCTTCCCTGATTCGAACACACAAAATGCTCTCTGTTCCCCAGAAACCACCACTTTGAAATCGCTCAACTGATATTTCTGTTTTTCACTTCCACACCTCTTAATAACCTCCTTCTTCTTGACTTGTCCACTTCAGTCATAATCAACTTGCCTTCCAGTATGGAAAATGAGAGGTTAGCTCTTACATACACTCACACACCCTAATGCCAACTCTGCCATAAACACATTTCCTAAACATGCTCCCTAGTATCATCCTGATATGTAATTTTGATTAGATCAATTTCCAGTAGTCACATTATGAGTGTATATATATTTATATACTTTTGACAACTAAGCCATGTAGTAGGATCATTTATCTTTTCCTGTACTACTTTTTGATTTTCCTTAATCATGGTTTCTTGTGATTTATTATTGACCTCTGATCCCCAAAAGTCTCCCATAACTGTGTAAATCTTGTAAGTTCAAACACATCAGGTATTCCATATTCTTGAATCGATGTCCCAGAACTTTCTGACCTGTTAAAATTTAGATAGGTCAATCTCAAGAAAAGTGTTGTCTAGAACTTTTTCAAATGATGAAATTTTTCTACATATATTCTGTTCAATATGGTAGCCACTAGCCACACTGTGAATGGCTACTGAATACTTACAAAGCAGCTAGTATGAGAAATTGAATTTTTAATTTTATTTAATTTTCATTTTCATTTAAATAACCAATTAGAGCTAGTGACCACCAATCTGAACAGAAGTGCTCTGGAACTATTATATAACTATAATTTTGGGATCTACTTTCCTTAGTTTTCTGATCAGTCATCTTCTTTTCTGGATTTACTTCCTTATTTTAGGAGAGCATAAAATCTACTTACTTGATTCCTAAAAAATGGTGCATGAGAAATTAATTTTTTTTATTAACCATCTAAAAATTTCCTTTTTACTCTCACACTTAACTGACCATTTGAGCACAGAATTACACTGGAAATCATGTTCAGTGTTAGTGCTGAGAAACAATCATTCTGATTCTTGATCCTTTGTATAAATTTTGTACTCACTGAAGCTTACAAAGTTCATAATAATCGGCAAGTTCATAACAATCTATCTCAGTGTAGGTTTATTGTAATTCATCATGTGGATGCTCAATGGGCCCTTTTAAACTGGAAATGCATGTTCCTATAGTTCTGAGAAATTCTCTTTAACTATTTCAGTGGTGATTTCTTCTCCTCTTGTTTCTCTGTTTTCTCCTTCTGAAATAACTGTTATTCAGACCATTCCTCTGATTTTTATCTTTTCTTTCCTATTTTCCATGGGTTTATTGTTGCTATTGTTGCTCTCCTTTCTGATCAATTTCTCAACTTTTAATACATCATTTCATGAATGTAATGACTACCCTCACCTTCCAAAAACTGCACGGTTTTATTTTGTGTTTGCGTTTTCTGTCTTTTCCAAAATGTTTTTATTCTTTTATGTTTTAATCTCCATCTTCCATATCAGTCACTTTCCCTAACAGGTTTATAGTTAGGAATGAAATTAAAAAACCAATTAGAAGCTCTGTGTACATGGTGGTAATTGCTAACAATATGATTCACAGAGGAATGATGTAGCTAAAAACTTTCCCAGGGATACCACTTACACTGGTATTTTTATTTTTTTTTTCTTGGTCAAGTTAAATACCTTAAAGGAAATTCTTTTGTGCGCACAGCCATTAAATAATTTTGAAACACCATGTATTTACATGGTAACATCTAAAATTTTCATTTTAAGTTTCAATAATTACAAAGTCTATAATCTCTAGCATATTAACTTTTAAAAATATCTTTTTATTTTTTTAAATAATTTTAGACTCCCAGGGAAATTGTGAAAATATACAAAGAGTTCTCATATACCCTTCACCTAGTTTCCCCTAACATTAACATCTCACAGAGCCAAAGTACTGTTACCAAAATCAGAAAATCAATACTGATAAAGTATCATTAACTAAGCTATAGACCTTACACCAATTTTACCAGTTTCTCCACTGATGTCCTTTTTCTGTTTCAGGATCCAATTCAGGACTCCACAATGCATTTATTTAAATGTCTTCTTAATTTCTGGCCTTTGATAATTCCTCCATCTTTCCTTGTCTTTCATGATCTTGATACTTTTCAAGATTACTCATCAGTTTATATTGTAAAATAACCTTCAACATCACTTTGTCTAATGTTTTCTCGTGATAAAATTGAGATTCTGCATTTTGGGCAAAAATACCACAGATACCACATTGTACCCTTCTCAGTACATCACAGATCTGGGGTCCATGATATTAATGTCTTATTCTGGTGATGTTAACTATGATCAGTTAGTTGCTATGATGTCTGCCAGGATTCTCCATGCAAATTTACTATTTTTCCCTTTGCAATTAACAAACAACGCTGACTTAAGGAAAAACAAAAACTATTAAATCAATCTTTTAAGTATATCAAATGTACCCTAAAAACTATTATCAATTTCATAACTGTCATCATCCATTCAACAATTTCTTTACTATTGAATTAACCATTCTTTAGCACTTAAAAATTTTACATTGTTCCATTTTCTCCTTGAACTTCTATTTCTCTTATATTTACTCTACAGAATGTTATCCTATGTAATATATCCCTATACTTGAAAGCTTATTGATTATCCAATCATTATTCTCTGTAAAAACATATCTGTATATAAATGTAAAATTTTGAAACTTCTTGTGACCATAGGTTCTAAGTATCAACGCCCCCAAAATTCTGAATTATTATTGCAATGAATTGTAGTACATGATGGCTCAAAATACATGTATATTCCACATTTAAAAATTAACGATTAAGCAAAAAATAAAATTTTACTGAAAATACATCTCTTAATGAAATAGGGGGCTTACCTTTTTTATTTATGTGTCCACGAATTACTTATTACTAGAATGAGACAAGGTTCAGCATTAATCCTGTTCCTGTTTTTTTATTTTTATAGATAAAATTGCTTAATAATTGTTGACAGGAGTAGAAAATCTTTTGATATAGCAATGTTACTCAATCTATGAGCTCCCTTATACCAGGTATCACACAATAACCTAGCATAAAAAACTATTTTTCATAATCTGACATCTACCTACCCCAAAAAAGCCAAACAAACAGTAAGTCCTTCACAGTGTTCTCTTACTTCTGGCAGACAACAATTTATATAGTTTGTTGGATTTCACTGTACTATAATAGGATTTAATCTCATAAACAAAGCCTCCTTTTATGTATCAAGGCTATTTTTATATCCCAACTACTATCCCCATATACTGATTTTCTATTTAATTAAAAAATCATACATAATTGATTGCATAAGGCTTTCATTCAACTAGAATTTTATTTTATAAAAATTTTATCTTTTCACCGTTACAGTTTTTTTCCTGATATGTAAGGAATACTTCTATCACAAAGCGTTTTAGTATTTGTTTTGGACAATTTTCCCAAAATATTTTATGTCTGGGTTTCCTTTGTTTAAAAAAAAAGACAAAAAACTTCCAGACTAAATTTAACAGTTACTGATTCAAAGACTAGTATAAGCACACCTAATTCCATTGTTACCTGGTCGATGAGGGCCAGAGCGTAAAGCAGAAAAAAACAAAAATTAATAGCAAGGATGTAAGGCAATTAGCAAAGAAGTATCTAAGGTGCTAAAAGTGGTAGTAAAGTAGCACTTGGAAGCTCCAGGACATCAAACTGAGTTAACTAACAGAACAAGCAAAAAGACAGAACAGGTCTCAGAGGAGAGGAGGAGCTCCAAATGCACATAAAACAAAGGGGAGCACACTCTCGGGATCAAATACTGATCAGAAATACTAAAGGAGGAATGCTATGCCCTTCAACTGTGTGTCTTTCATCTAAAGCAAGATCTAAAGAAAAAAGTATAAATTAATATGTCCTCAAAATATCTCTGCTAGTTTCCAATAGGAAACTCCCCTGGAGCCAGTGTGAAAAGAGAAAAACCTCCAATTCCCACAGGAATTATCTTGTATGAAATAAAGCATAAAGAAATTGAACAATACACCCCAACCCCAAACCTACTAAAACATTTTAAAAACAACGAAGTGATGCCTTTTATGCAATGTAATAGTCAGCGTCCATTTAACAAACAGTGTATCAGCCCCTGTATAACAACATCTTTCTGGAGTAATAGAAATTATTGATTCTGTTTCAAATTTATACAAGAATAAAATTGACTATTAAAGGAGAACCAAAGTATTTACTAAGCACCGAAATCATTTTATACTCTAGATAACTTTTTATTCTTGAGAAAGTGACCTTCCTTTTATTGACTATATATATAATCTCATCATAAATGTGTACTAATTATGTGATTGAGATACTGGTCACAACTATTCTTCAAACCAGCAGTGAATCTGATATGATCTTTACACCGGATCTGGCCAGAAGAGTTAAGTTGGGAAGGTTTAAAATGCAAAAAAGACAGAAAAATAATGTGAGCGTTTGAAGGTCTTTCAGTCAAGGTACAGAACACGATCAACTTTGCTATTTGGCTATTAATATACATGCTGAAAGCAAGTTAGATCTTTCTGGCTCCAGTATATCTAGAGAGCAAATGAACAGGAAAACAGGTAAAACAAGATGAAGCTGCACCAGGTTCTTAGGAGTATGGTCCTAAGACAGGAAATCCAAACTTCAGAAGATTCACAATTTCACAGCTGTTTGGATTCTCCAAATATATATTAAAGTACTTTGTTTTTCAAGGTAATTAGCAAAGCTGCCTTTAATGTCAGGCTAAATCCGCTGCACTAAACAGAAAAGGGCTATGCATTTGGTCCACAGGTAAACAAGAGTTTAAAGGGAGACAGTAACAGTGATAGCAGAATCACAGTAAACAACCTTTTAGGGGTGTCCAACCTTTTGGCATCTCTGGGCCACACTGAAGAAGAGCTGTCTTGGACCACACATTAAATACATTGCAACATGTAAGCACACACACACACAAATCTCATACTGTTTTAAGGAAATTTATGATTTTGTATTGGGCCACATTCACAGCCATCCTTGGCTGCATGCGGTCTGCGGGCCGCAGGCTGGACACCCCTGCCAGGTTTAAATAAAGGGAAAGACATAGGAGAAGATGGACGAATTTGAGGCTCTCTCTTTCCATACATGTGGAGACATCTTCCTTTCTGTCAAATATTTATTTTTTGTTTTTTCAAAAGACCTTCCTAACAATCCTCACTTTTACTGAATGATAGAATGAAAACATTCCCAAAAATACTAAGTAAAATCACCTTAATTTGCACTCAAGATTCATTTAAAAGGGCTATCGATACAGTTGGGGTCTGAAAAGATTTCCATTATACAGAGTTCAAATAACTTTTAAAGACTCACCTGTAGGCTTAACTGAATAAAACCCAATGGCCTCTCCTTTCTTCCACAGAATCTTAGCATAATCAGTACTGCTATGACACAGGAATGGGATCTCATTTCTCTCCATTTCCTGTTTTCTATAAATAATTCGATTCAGAACATACAGAACCACTCTCTCCCCAAGAGTTCTCACCTACAAAGAGAGTCAAACACCAGGCACAACAGTTATAATAGGCACCAATTCAGAGACGCTCGTTACCTTGCTCGCTCCCTGCTTCATACCTCATTCTGGCATTCAAAGAACTTTGAATACATTCAAAATGATTTGTAAACATTTTATTATCAGAGGCAAGGCTAATCACTCATGCTAATAACAATTCATTTCTATACACACATATTATGCATGAACACCACCTCTCAGCATAAGTCTAAACCAGGCAAAAGGAGTTCCCAGTGCACCAATCCCCAGCATCTCCTCTTTGGCACACCAAATAGGAGATGCTTTTAGCTGCCTAGATGAGGGTTCTCAACCACCCTAAATGCTGCTTCTACCATCTCTACTGCTTCAACCCTTTTCCACCCCGTTTCAGCCTTCATATTGGAAAAAATGAGAGAGAGAAAAAGGGCTTCGTTCCTGAAGACTTCAAGAACAATTACCTCATTTGCAGAGGAAAGCCATAATAACGCTCCTGGGAAAGGAATCTGTTGCATCTTTTCCAGGTAAAGTATTCATTTGACAGTTATGTTTTTGTTGTCTAACTATAAGGAATACATTCCCACCCGCCAACCGCTGCACACACACATATATACACCCATCTGCCAGACTAGATGAGTGATGACAGTGGCCCTAGGCGAGTCTAGTGAAAACATACTTGGGGCAACCACAAAACAGAAACCGAGCCTCACTTCTTACATGCAGGACTACATGGTCACAGGGAGCCCACCCTTACCAACTTTCTGACATCAAACAGTGGGGTTTTCCCAACAGACATCTTTCACTGCTAAAAACAAGAGTTCTATCCATAGAATCCCTTTTCTCCAAAGTCTCCTTAAAGAAAAACAACGTTACCCTTTAATTAGGTATGTGGAAGAATAAAGCATTAACCATACACACAACTCCCAAAATCATCCCTAGCAGAAAATATCCAGTACCAAACAACACATGAAATGACAAAGCTCTTTAGCTTATAAGGTAACCCATTCCTCCCTTGAACAGCTCTGATCAGCATAAAACTCTTCCTCATACTGAGCTAAAGTCTATTTCCAAAGATATGCTTTGATATTCTGGAGCCACAAAGCCTACAAATATCTGAGGTCAGCTGTAACAGTCCCCTAAATTTCACACCAATGCTAAACAACTGAAGGTAAAGACTAATCTAATGCAATCTGGGGTACTTTTGCCATTCCAGTCCTCTTCCTTGAAAATTGCTCCCTAATATCTGTATTCATGATGGGTATAGAGATATTACAGATATAAACAGTGAAAGTACTGCTAAGACAACAGGGCTTTTCTGCATAAACTTAAGGCTTTTAAATTAGCTTTTATGCTTACAGTCATTTATTTCTAATTAACCAACCTCTACTCTTTATTATGTGTATTGCTGCTTCAGGTTGGTCTTCATGGTTTACATGGTATAGGTAATTTTTTGAACCTACGGATACCAGTTTACATTTATCCCCATTTATTTTCATTATGTTAGATCCTTCCTTTTTGTTTCTTAATTCTGCCCTTCGCAGACTGGGTCTCCCACTTAGCACTGTCGCATGCAGAAATGATATTCATGCCATTTATGTCTTTCTCTAAATATCTGATAGAACAGTGACCAGGACAGAAAAAAAGACCAAGTTTCACAGTAGGCTGCTGAGAGCCTCCCAAAATGGCCCTACTGCTAAGCAAGTTTCCTGGTCAGTGTCTCAGAGAGACAGAGAACCGAAGCGACCACACACAGAGAGAGCTAGCTTTTTCTCCACCCAATAAGAACACCAGAAGCTAAAGTTGATATGGGTACCTGCATTTCAACTAATTCAAGGTATTCATTCTTCCTCATCCAGTTCTCATATCCATTTAGAACAATGAAACTCTGAGGGTTTAATATAAACTTGTAAATAGTAAAACAGAAAAAAGAGCTCAATAACTTCAAAAACTACCACTGTTTATGGAACACAAACTTGTGAAATGGCCTAAGAAAGACTATTAAAATTACAGGATCTCATTACCTGCTTAAGCCCCTCTCTAGAAGGGGCAGATGTTTTCACAATATCATCAATAGCCCACCACTGATCAGCAAGGTAAAATGCCACAGCTAAAATAAAATAAATGATTATTAATATTTAAGTCTTAAGTCTTAAAGTATATAGTATTACTATTTGTTAAGGTTTATATACTCTTAAGTATACCCATGTTTTATAAGAGACAATGCAGCACCATTTATAGCATTTTTATTTTACTCATTAAGCATTTAATTATAGGCAATTAAGAATTGTATTTTCCTAAATTTACAGTTTGAAACAAGTTCTCTTTTAAAATTCCTTCTTGTAGCTACCTTTTAACAATTTTCTAATAGTTTGCAGAAAAACTCTTTAATTTTAAAGATTAAGCAAAAAAGAGACCTGTGAGTGAGTCCTCAGGTGAAAAAAGAGCAAGAATTTTCTGGGTCTGATCTCCACCATAAAGAGGTACAAAGCCTACATTTGACAGGCTAATAGGAATCTGAAATGACAATTGATTAAATATTAGTGAAGAGGTCTGTTAAGAAAATATAGGACAAAAACACCATGATTCTACCAAAATATTAACTTAATCCTCATTAATACTAATTATATAACTTCAATTCATAGAAGATATTTCTAGTCTCAAAAAAAAAAGTAAATCGAAATTTCCTTTTGTGGAATTTTATTATCTTAGGGGAAAAAATGAATGTTTATTTCAATAAATATTACAGTGCTCTAGCCATAGGTCTAAATAAAAACAAAAGAATGATATGGTCCCCAAAGACATTAAAAAACAACTACAGTTTACCATCTGTTATTTAGACTATTGGGGGATTGTATTTACTAGTAAAAGACACCAGATAGGTAATATTTTTTCCTAATTTTTGAGATACATATAATATTTAAAAATTTTTCTGCCTTCATTAATCCAATACTAATTCCCCTTTTACAGACAATATTACAATTTAGAAATTATAAAATATCACTACTCAAAGAGACTTTAAAGAATCTTTTAAATGAACATAACTTTCCAGAAGAAAAATCTTAGGGCTAGAGAAGTTAGAGAATTTACCTACCATTGAGTTCACAGTGGAATTCTAATGATTCCAAGTCTAAGGATCTATTACAATATATTACAGTTTACTAATTTAAAATTTTGATTTTAATATTTTAGAAAAGGGAAGATTTGTGACACAAAAATGTGTGATTTAGTGTTTTGCTGATTTTTTTATTTAAAAATATTTTAATATCACAAATTCCAAATCTAAAGAAAATTTGAGTTAGCTCAAATATAACCAGTCTTAGCAAAATTCATAAACTACTTAAATCTTAAAGGCACGACATAAATATTAAGCAATAACCTGTAGAGCTTTTTAAAACTTGAACATGCTACTGTACTAACGAATTGATACGTATCCATTTTAATGATGTCTGCTGATACACGTTCCAAAAGTGACTAGTTAACACTTTAAAATGATAAAAAAATAAAAGGATGTTGATTTTATGTATAAATTCAACTGGAAAAATTCATAAAAATTACTGCAGAACATCTTACCGTAATATTGAAGAGAGAAAAACATTCAGGATTTTCAGGGTCCCCACACCTTAGATCTGACATATAATCTTCAGCAGAGTTTTCCAATTCCTCGTGAGTGCAATTATCCAGCATATCCACGGGGAATGCCATCCTCTTTAACAAACAACATGGGACAAAATGTTTCAGAATATGAAATGCTATCTTCCTTTTCTCACAGAAAAAAACTTATTATAATATTTCAATATTTTATTGTAAGGACAGGTCTTTTTCTTTATGACAAGTCAGACTATAACTTGGCTTTGCTGACTCAACGATGTATGTCAAAAAGAAAATTTTTAAACATTTGTTTGAATTAAAAGTACAAAATAAAATAGGAATTAATGGTGATTCTTTAAATGATATAAATACATTTATACAGGTATAGGGTATACATATTTGCATATAAACACACACACACATAAACATAGCTTCGTACACCTGTCAACATTACGAGTCACTATAAAAGGACAGAAGGAGTCCTGGCTGGTGTGGCTCAGTGGACTGAGTGCCAGCCTGTGAAAAGAAGGGTCACCAGTCAGGGTGTGTGCCTGGTTTGCAAGCCAGGTCCCCAGCTGGGGGTGTGCAAGAGGCAACTGATGGATGTATCTCTCGCACAGTGCTGTTTCTCTCTCTCTCTCTCTCTCTCTCCCCCATCACCGCTCTAAAAGTAAAAGAATTAAATCTTTTTAAAAAAAAAAGGGGGAATTTTTTGGAATGGAAATGTTCTATAACTGCATAAGGATGGTTGCTCCACCCTATAAATTAACTGAAAAAACAATTACTGAATTATACAGTTGCAATGGGTAAACATTATAGTATGTAAATTATATCTCTCATACATACAGCTGTTAAAAAAAAAAAAGCCAAAACCTTAATAGGAAAAAGCTAAATACTTTCCCACTAAAATCAGGAAAAATGAATCCACTACTGAATAACATTATACAGGTACTTGCAATGCAATTAGACTAGAGGCGTAACAATTGGGTATGGGTGTATGTGCGGGGAACTATCTTTAGATCAACTTGCAAATAATATATTTAATTGAAAAACCCAAAAGAATCAATGGAAAAACTATTCCAAATAAGAAAATGTAGTAAAACAGCAGGATATAGTTACACACAGAAATCAAGCCCTCAAATATACAATAATAACCAGTAAAAAGAAATCATAAATGGAAAAAAATGAAGTAAAAATAGAAAAGAAGATCCCATTTACAACAGCAAAAGTAAAAAATGAGCTTAAATATAACAATAAACAACATGAAACCTGTATAAGGATTACAACATTCCTGAAAGAAGCCCAGTGAACAGGAAAGACAAACCATGTTCTTGGAAAGGGAAATTCAACATCATAAAGGTAGCAGTACTCGCTAAAATAATCTATTAATTTAACACACTCCTAATGAAAATACCTTTAGGATTTTATTTTCCTAAAGAAAGACAAGTTGATTATAAAATTAAGTTGAAAGAATAGATAAGCAAGAAATGCTAGAAAAATCCTGAAAAGACAGGGCAATGACTGGAGAAAAGTACAAGTCCTGTCAGATATTAAAACATGTTACTAAACTTCTATAAATAAAACAATGTGATATAGGTATATGAAGAGATCAATGGAACAAGATATAGAAATGCACCCTAATGTCTATGGAAACTGAGTATATGATTAAGGAGCTATCTCGATTAGTGGGAGAAAGAACTTTTTAATAAATAGTATTGTTTCAATGGTCTGTATTATAATGTTTAAATGAGACATTACTATTGCCCACTTTTGAACTTCTTGTATCTGATATCAAGCAGTACATATTGTGTCAGCTCCTCTTACCCAACATTATTTCTGTGAGAAACATAAACTTTGTTGCATGGATCAGTTCATTTGGTTCTTTTTATCACTGTGGTATTCATTCCATCAAATACAAATAAAATTTACCCATTCTACAGCTAGCTAATAGGCATCTGCACTGTTATGAGCATTCCTGTTTGAGTATTTGGTGAATATGGCTATACACTAATTTGTGTTAGGTCTGTATGGGTATGCACTAACCTACCTATCTAAAAGGAAGCGAAGCAGACATATACATCTTGATGTGATGCAACAAGAAAATCAGACCCAAATCCTGTCAAGCCATTAGATAAATATGTCAAATGACTCCTTCAGTATGCAGCCAAATTTAGAATAACCCAGTTTCTTCAATAAAAATATAGCATGGAGTATAAGGAAAAGAGTGGAAACATATAAATTAAAAGACACTTGGAGCAATTGAGATCTTGCTCCCCACCACCACCCTCAATGCTCAAATAAATTCTTTCAAAAATTGTCCACATGTGTGGATGTTTCTTAAGCTGAAATTTACTTGGCATAGTATGGCAGGATTCTGAAAAAGCCCACCTTGGACCACCCTGCAGACTCAAACCTGATGCTAGGTACAAGCAAGGGCCCATTTGTGCCCCACCAGCTCCCCACTACACACTGGGTGAATCTGGGCAAGTTTCTCAGAACTGCGGGCCTCCTTGCTATAAGCAGCAGGGCCTTGACTTTATTTGAGCTGTTCTTAGAAAATCCTTGATGTGGGTGAGGTTTGAGATAACCCAGGGAAAAGAAAAAAATGGGTTGCTGCTTTTCATTTCAGTTTTTACATGAATTGTTTACTGAGAGTCTGAACAAAATCTGTGCTAGTTAAATGAAAGACTGAACTCTTTAGCTCTAAAGGATAAAGGACATGTGCTTCCCCAACCCAAACAGCCAATGGGATGACAATAGTTGTTCGGATCCCCAAACCCAAGGTGGCAGAGATGGGTGCTGTGAGGCATCCACTGCAGTAGCACAGCTGACCGCACAGAGGTCAGCGGAAGCCCCCGCGATAAGGGCAGGGAGCCCTAGACTGGGTTCACCCTGAGACAGCGGCCATGCCTTGGAAAGTATTATGGTTCTGGTGGCTTCCCATGAGCTCTCACTGGCCGTTGCTCAAGTATTCTTAGGTGACTAAGGGAAAAAAAAGACACTTAAGAGAGACACAGCAACCAGATGTACCAAGAGGATTCTGATTTGTGTACTCCTGAAAATTTCCATAATAAAAAGTTAAATAAAAAACAAACGTATGATCACCCTGGTCAGTGGCTCAGTTGGTTGGAGCGTCGTCCTGTACACCAAAAGGCTGAGGGTTTGATTCCTGGTGAGGGCACAGGGTTAGGCTGCGGGCTGGATCCCCAGTCAGTGCACCTACTGGTGGCAGCTAATCAGTGTTTCTCACATCAATGTCTCTCTCTCTCTCTCTCTCTCACCGCCCCTCCCTCCCTCTCTCCCCACTTTCCTCTCTTAAAAAAAAAATCAATAAAAAACATTTAAGAATATGTAAAAATAAAAAAACTGTATCAAAATCTGAGCTACTAGTTCTTAAAGGAGAACTTACAAACTAGTATAGACTATATTGTTGTAAAAATTCCCTATCTCATACTTACCCAAAATAAAAACTGCAGAGCCCAACTGCTATATCTGTCAATTACCTCTTCAATTTTGATTTTTAAAAAATTATATAGGGAAAAGGCAGAAGAAAAACTGAGAAAATAAGAATTACTTTTCTCTGAAGTAATTCCTCTGAGAAGAATTTTATCACATCAAATCTATTTTATCACAACATATGTATTATAGGCAAAAAACTGAAAATCTAATGCAAATATGAGATAAACACATAAAACACAGGACAGACATACAGGGTCTGGAACAAATAACGCCCCTTTTTTATTACAAAATCTTTTATTACAAAAGCATAAGCATATAGTTCTGAAATATAACAATATCATTCTCAAGCATATCATATGACATTTTAGGTGAAATGTTCTAATTAAAACTATAAATTATTACACCCATATTATTACTCTACCAGCCACACTCAAGCAAGCGTTACTTCTGCCGGGCCCTGTATAATAACATTTTATATATAGTTAAATGTACTTTTCTGAATTTTGAAGATACAATGATAATAAGAAACTTATTTTTTATCATAATCAAAATCTTGGTCCTAAGGACTTTAAAACTTGGTGTTTATGGTTGGGAACCTAATTTTATATAAACATGTATATTTTTAGTCAAATTTATTTTTTTATTTAAAAAATCAAAACCTAGGAATAGAACACTCAAAAATAGCCCATCTGTTAGTAAATATAAATGTCTAAATAAAAGGAGAAAGTGAGAAAAAATTGTGAAACTATTTATGAAAGCAATACCACAGGATTTCCAGATAACTTATAAAGACTAACACTATGAATTTCAAGAGAAATCAACCAGGAGCTTATGTAAATAAGATGTTACAGTTTAGAAAAGGATCATAAAATAAAACTGTAGCTCTACTGTGAAGAAAGCTTATTATTTTGAGCAAATCTTTATATCTCTATCAAAGTCAATACAAAAAAGCAAACTAAAGAACAGAACATTATGTTCTAAAGTCAGATCTAACAATTCTAATGAAAACTAAAATTTTAGATGAAACAAAAACACAAAACAAATAGTCAATTGCAGATGAAAAAAGCATGATTAGGGTGCCAGTTAAAGTTTTAACTGTTTTCCTCTCTTACAGACAAGATTCCAGCTTTGTGTCTACATAAAATATTAAGAGCAGTTAATATACCATGCCATTGACCAGACAAAGCTCAAGAAAGATTAACATCATAGTATTCCCCTTAAACCAACTCAAAAGACTCTCCTGAATATTAGCTACCAAAACAAGATATGAATGAAATCATTTAAAAATTTCATTTGCTAAGAGTAATCATGACCTAACGGATGAAATGTAAATTAATATATGAAGACTGCTGCCAAAACCTTGGTCTACAAAAGCACAGTTGATTACAATCACATAAATAATAATTGGCATTCTAGATAAAGAATACAAAATGGACATACAGGGAAAAACAGCCAGACAGAATAGCAAACTGATGGGTTATTTTCTTTCTTTTTTACCTACTGTTACTATGACATAGTCCTCAAAAGATTTTGAATACTGTCATGTTTAAATAACATTTTTTTCTTATTTATTACTTAGTTTCAGTTTTATTCCTGTTGAATAAAGAATCCAATACTATAGCCCAGAATAAGAGAATTTTAGGGTAGTGAGTACTCCATAAGAGATGTGTATCTAGCCCATCCTGCCATTCTGTGGTAGTGAGACAGGAACATGTGCCGGGTCTCCCTACCAGGGGTATCCAACCTGTGGCCCAGGATGGCTATGAGTGAGGCCCAACACAAAACCACAAATTTCCTTAAAACCTTTTTTTCGCTCATTAGTTTTCGTTAGTGCTCGTGTATTTACTATGTGGCCCAAGACAACTCTTCTTCCAGTGTGGCCCAGAGACACCAAAAGGTTGAACACCCCTGCAAGTTCTGCCATTCACCCTTCCTCTGTCTTACTGTTGGCTGAACTTCAATAATCCGCATACCACCATCAACATTTTTTCCAGTGTGTCGTGTCTATATCACTATTTAATATTTTTCTCAATTTACTTTTTTAAACGCATACCTCTCATCCCATTCCCTCCCCCCCTTTTTAATTTGGTAAAATATACACATCAAATTTACCATTTTAACCATTTCTGTATTTCAATAGCGGTATATACATTCACACTATTGTACAACCATCACTACTCTCCCTTCGCAGAACTATGTACCCACTAAACAATAACTCCCCATTCCTCTCTCCCCCAGCCCCTGATAACCACCATTTTACTTTCTGTCCCTATACATTTACCCATTCTAGGAACTTCGTAAGTGGAATCAAAATGATTTTCTTTTTGTATCTGGTTTATTTCACTGAACATAATGGCTTAAGACTTCATCCATGTTGCAGCATGTATCAGAATCTCAACTCACTTTTTTAGAAACATTGCATTCCTTGCAAATTATAAAATCTATGAAATCATAAATTTGATATATTACACATTTTCCTAATTAGTATTATGATTTCTAAGTATCATAATTTAAATGTTCACCTGAATACCAATTAAAAACCTCCCCTACCCCTGGCCAGTGTGGCTCAGTTGGTTGGAGCATCGTCCTGTAAGCCAAAAGGTTGCAGGTTCAATTCCTGGTCAGGGCACATGCCTAAGTTACAAGTAAGGTCCTGGGTCAGGGCATGTGTGAAAGGCAAATGATCAATGTTTCTCTCTCATATCAATGCTTCTTTCCCTCTCCTTCTCCCTCCCTTTCCCTCTATCTAAAATCAATAACCATGTCCTCAAGTGAGGATTTAAAAAAAAAACAAAACACCTCTCCTAAATCACCAGTAGTATGTCAGCACACTTTAGAAAACACTGTACTATCCATATGGGATTGCTTCCTGTAAGATGACTACTACTACGGATAAAAGGCAAGTGGAATGTGACTAAATTAATTAAAGTGTGAAACAGAAATTATCTCTTATTCTTGAACCTTCTTAGATTGAGGTTTTTCAAATAAAAAATAATCACTTCTGGTATTTTTATTATTAGAAAAAGATTATTCATATATATGTATATATACAAAATAAAACCAAATCCCGTGTTCCTGAAGTATGATAATTTAAATACTCTGAAATTTGCATAAAGGAGCATTACTGGAGGAAGAATACTCCACTTAGAAGTTGTGATTTCTGAGTACAGTTTAAAGACAACGATAGCATCAGAGTTTAACACGAAATTTTAAAATATTTCTCAAATTTCAAAGGCTCAGTGATACACACAATGCCCCTTCTAAAACATTTTTTACAAATCCGACTTTAAATCCATTACTTTTATTACTAGTCACTCTCAATGTTCAATTTATTGGCGAAATAATCACCTATTAGTATTTAAAGGAAGATGAAAGAACTAGAAATTAATATGAATCAGTAACAGCAGCAAGTAACATTTATTGAGAAGTGACCATATACCAGACTTTAAAGAGACTGTTGCATATAACATATAATGAAGTATTCCATCATGAAGAAGTGGAACTTTAGATGGAGATGTGGAGCTTCAGAGATGAAAAGACTGGACCAACATCACACTACTCGTGGCACTAGAAGGATATGAATCCAAACAATCACATATACCCTCCAATATAATTATTTTACTCAGTTTGCCAAATCAAATATCATAGTATTTATGATGGTTTTATGCAATTTCCCTTCATAGAATATTATAAGAACTACCTTGTTATTAAGAATTCCATTCACATATTACAACAAAAAAAGCACTAAAATTGGAATCCTATGACCTTGGTTGCTGGGTCAGCTCTGCCGCTGAGTGTATAGCTCTCTGACTCTGGGCGAGTTACTTACCCCTTTTAGGCTCCTGTATTCTCACTGGTAATATGATGCAACTGGACAGGATAATCCTAAGGACCTTTTCATCCCTAAATAATTACAATTGTTTAGTTTTAAAAATATTGGTTAACTTAAGAGTACACAAATTACTAGCCCTGCAGTGGTTCCACTACAGCTTAGAGAGGTCAGACAAGGGTGCTAAGATTCTGGAGAAAAATACAGGTCGCTCTGACAAATCACGCACGTCTCCCTCTTTTTTGTTGTTCTTAAGCTTCTGTTCTATGTTACATAACAGTAAAGCTGTCAGGTCAAATTTTGTCAAGTACTTTATGCTCTGCCATGAGATAAACCAAAGGCCTAACTAGATTCTACATGAATGAGAAAGCTTAATGCTGCCTTAAATGAACTAACTCAAGAAAGTGTATGCGGGATGAACAGTGAAGTGTTACAAGTGTCCAAATTAATTTACAAGTTAAGCAAAGGGTATGCTCATTAAGCCTGGCTAACGTGTACAAAAACATAATGCTCAGACCTCTTACTTATGTAAGAGCTCTAAGATGCCCACCAGCTATTTCACATCCACTTTTAATATTTTCACTTTTCTTGGAAAATTATATAACTATTTGAAAGAATGACTCCTCTTAATAAGAAAATGTTAAGAGTTGGAAAAATAATTCCTGTTATTTTGATTTATTCTCTATTTAATGCTATTTACTAGATGTCAACCACACTCTTAAAAAGGGGGAATATATTTTATAACTTTAGTTCTTAAAGTATTTCAAGATTCTTATAGGTTATTGCTATTACTTAGGGGTTTTAGGGAAAAGGGAAAATCAAAAATATATGTCCCTCAACAGATGAGTGGATAAAACAACTATGGAACATTTACACAATGGAATTCTACTCAGCCATAAAAAAGAAGAAAAATTTAACCCTTTGCAACAGTATGGATGGATCTGGAGAACATTATGCTAAGTGAAGTAAGCCAGTCAGAGAAACACAAATACCATGAAATTTCACTCATATGTGGAACCTAACAAACAAACTAAACTAAAAAGCAAAACAGAGACAGACTCATAGATGGAGAGCAGGATGACAGCTGGAGGGGAGGGGGCAGGGAGGTTAGGGGCTGGAGGGATTGAGCAAAAAAGAAAAAGGACTCAAGGACATGGATGACAGGTTGGTGATTGCTGGGGGAAGGGGGGTATATGGGACTAAATGGTAATGGAGAAAATATAATAAAGATTATTTTTTTAAATATGGGAGCTTTAGAACTGTAAAAGTTCTTAGAAAAAATAATGATCTCAACCAATCCAAGTCATGATCCTACCTCTCCTGATTGCTTCCCCAACACTGAAAATAGGTTAGGTATCCAGGCAACATAACTGTCAATCTTGTACACAAAAAAGGCCTGTTTCTGAACCTAATTTTGATTCTTCTCTTGATTCTTCCCTTTTCTCCGTAGTAGCATGGCCTTCCCAAACTAACCTAGCCCTTGTACTACATCAGCTCAACTGATCTACCTTACCTTCTTATTCTTCAATCCCTCCTATCCTACACAAGGCCCTAAATCCTCAATTAATCTTTCTCCACGCTTACAGTTGAGGTTTTGAGTACAACAATAATGAAACCACTGAACAGACTGCTACAATTATCAAATCTCAGGTGGGCTCAAAAATCCTTTTCGGTCCTCTGGGAAATGAAAAAGATTTGATTACATATGGTGAAGGACTGCCTACAAGTTTATGGGTAATGCAGCAGAAAGTTAAATGGGGTTCATACCTGCTGCCTGTTTTTACTCCAACTAGAAGTCAAAATCATCTCTTTAAGAAACAATCACTGAGTTAACAGTGGTACATGTACTCTATGAACCAGGTTGCTGAGCACTGTTTATAATCTCACAGAAGCAGTTTACACACTCAGGAAAGTCAAACCAAGAACTAGTTAAATGAATACACCATAAAATTTCGTCCTTCATTTCAACATTAGACAATCTGAAATTCTTTTTTTTAACTTCACCTGAAGACATGCTTATTGATTTTGGTGGGGGGGAAGAGAAACATCCATCAGTTTCCTCTCACAGGCGCCCCAATCAAGGACGGAGCCCTAAAATCTAGGTATGTGCCCTGACCGGAAAACAAACCCGAGGCATTTTGGTGTACCAGACACCACTCCAACCAACTGAGCCACACCGGCCAGGGCTAAAATTCTTTATTTTTAACCTGGTTCCTTTATCATCTAACAGATCTGATTTTACAGTGCTTTATTAAAGTTAATGTGGGTTTGGCATAGGAAACCTCAAGTATACAGGCAATTTTTAAAAACAGGAGTCTAATCAATATGCACATTGTTACAGATATCTTTAACGTAAAATATCACAGAGGTTTGTCTCTTTTCGAACCATGAAGAAAAACTGATATTTTCATTTTAAAGGAAATATGTCTAGTTCAAAAACAAAAGCAAAAACAAAACAAAACTTGCTGCTTCATTATGGCATATGGTATATGAAATAATCCCTAATACTTTCACTACACAAGTAAGAAATGTAACCAAGGGTTGCCAATATCTGGCAGTACCATACCAACTTGGAAAAACAGCAGCCTCTGAACCACAGGCTAGCCATCTCTCTTTCCCTTCAGAGCCTCCCCAACTCTGCACTTCCAGCCAAGGCGCACATACTTGCTCTTAGAATCCTCTTGCAAACCCAGATTGAGTAAAATTTTTCTCTTACCTTTCACTGGCAACAAGCCCAGGAGAAGAAAAGATAGATAGTAGTTGCCTTCCTGACTTCAATACATATTTACTAAAAAAATAAATAAATGAATGCCCAAACAAAAGTCTATAAAAAAAATAAAATCACACACTGTTGTTAGGAGGAAGAGCTGCCACAGAAGAAAGACATGTAAAGTTCGGCTGCTAGATGAAAAGCAGTAATAGACTGTCTTTCAATAGACAGAGATAGAGGAGAAGGCCCTCTAAAAAAAGGAACATGCTTAACGGAAGCCAAAAAGCATGTAGAGAATGGCAAGCAGTTGCTTACCAAGAGAATTAAAAGGAATATATAGAGAGAAGTAGTGGGATGGATGCTAGTAAAATAAAGGACAGAACATAAAAGGCCAAGGATAGTATGGTTTTGCAAACCAATGTGACCCTAATGAATTCACTTTTTTTAAAAAAGGTCAAGAATACAGACTAAAGAGCTGGGACTTTATTTGATCCTGAGCAGGAAAGAGTCCTTCAAGGCTACACTTTAAGACAATTTATCCTACTGGGTGTAGGATACATTAACAGGAAGAACTGAAAGGAGACAAGCTAAGAAACTCTTGTATCTTGTACACACTTCTTTTACTATACTTATCACATAACAATATGATTTATTTTTCTTCGTCTTTCTATCCTATCAGGCTCAGAACTCCAGGGAAATATACACCACTTTTTTTCAAACATACAAAAAGTAGGGATGGGTCAAAAGAGCTCTGACGTCCCTCCTAACTAGTAATTTATGTGTCTACACTTGATTACTTGGAGAAAAAAGATAGGGAAAAAAGGTCTTAATTTACAAAGAGGTGATATCATCAAAAATTCATTTATAATCTTTTTTTATTTTTTTAAATGTTTATGGATTTTAAAGGGAGAGGAAGGGAGATAGAAACGTTGACTGGTTGCCTCCCATACGTGCCCTGAAAGGGGACTGAACCCACAACCTAGGTATGTGCCCTGACCAGGAATTGAACCAACCTTTTGGTGTACGAGATGATGCTCCAACCAACTGAGCCACACTGACCAGGACCATTTATAATCATTTTTTAAAGCTCAGAATGTTTTATAATGACAACAGACCTACCGTTTATTAACTGGCTTAACTTGCACCAGGTATTATGCTCAACACTCTACAGTGTTATCTCATTAATTCTTCAAATGACACTATTAGGTATGTTTCTTAAACACATCCTCACACTAAAGAGCCTTCCTTGGTGTGGAGAGGTTAAGTTCACCCAGCTAGTTAAGTGGCACTCAGGCTCTAACCCTAACCAATCTGTTTCCAAAGGATTCAAGCTGGTGGTCAGGTTCCCAGGTCAGGACAAAAACCAATATAACCCATGATGCATCTGATTACACAATTGCCATATTGTTCAGTGACTCCTTAGGGGTGAGAGCTTTTAAATCTTATGATATCCTCCTTTCAGGTTTTAGATGACTGTTCTAATCACTAGGATTCATTTTCTTCAGAATTGTTAAGTAGTTACTAAATACGCAATAAATACAAAACCACTGTTTTAAAGTTAAAAAATAAATAAAAGAAAAACAAAAAAATTGACAAAGTAAAATGCCTACCAAATATTTATTTGAGAAATTACTACAAAATAGGGCTAAAGAAAGAAATGAAATTCACTAAGTTGCATTACAGTTTTAAAATTATCCATTGCTGAAGGACAGAAACAAAGAAAGCCTTGAAATTTAGATACTATATTCGATATGAACCGTGAGCAAGTTTTGTTTTTTGTTTTTTTTTAAGTTAAGGCAAAATAAGCCCGAAATACAGTTTTGTTATCAGGATTCTGGCTGTGAAGACCCAGAAATGAAGAAGCACCCCTGCCTGCACTGTCGGTGGGTCAGACAGCATGTGCAGTTTTTTATTCCATTCAGATGGTCACATTTTAAGAAAAATCACACTGAAACTGGAATGCCTCCAATAGAGAACCACCAGATGGTAAAGAATCTGAAAACCATGGTACAGTAGATAAGGAACAGGAATTGAGAGAAATTAGTGAGGGGAAGTCTTGTTGCGGAAGGGACGCAAGAAAGTTACCCTTCAAATATCTGCATAGTAAATATGCAGGTAAAAACTTAAGACTTATCCTGCCAATCACTGAAGGTTAAAAGAAATGAGCCTTTCAAACAATAAATTCTAACTACAAATGAATTACACTGAATGAAAACAGACCAGACAACCAGCTGGTCAGAGTATTGTCAGTTACAGCTGGTATATCCCAACTCGGGACAAGAAAAACGTATCTCTGTCCCATTGTAAGTTCAGGCACAAGACTTTTCCTTGTCTCCATTCAAGCCAATATCAGAAGCCAACAGGCCAACAGGCTTCACTGAGTGGACATTTGTATATGAAACTATAAAACCATGTGAATCACTTTATAAAATAAAACTATGCTTTTTTTTTTTTTTGGCCATTCTGAAATACTGCTCAGATACAAAAAGTTAGTATTCTCTGAGCAAAATTTATTCAGGACCACTTCAATTTCTTCGTTCATGGTTTAGAAAATATTTATCAATAAATCTCCTCACCCTGAAATTAATTTCAAGTACCTTTAGGTATATTTTATATTCCAAAGCCAAATATCAAGACTTCTAACATGTGATTACTTTTTTTGCTAAGTTTAGCTCTCATGAGCATAAATAATTAATAGAATATAGGGCCAGATCTAAAATTGAGATAGGTTCTCAGTCTGGAATCTCAAAAGGGTATAAAGAGGCTATTGGAAGTATATTCAAATTTTTCGAAAAATATATATATATTTCCCCTACATTAATTACACTAACAAAACCCAAAAATTTCCTTAATCTTTAACTAGAATTCTACCAACTCATCTCACTGGTTATACTTTATTTCATACAGAGCAAAAACTCTGATTGACAAATGGAAGGTAAATCACAACTCATCTTAAAAATGGAAAGTAAGTTATTGCTTTGAAATGTAACTCAACAAAGTGTTAGACAGGGGTGGGTGTGGAGAGAAGATCATAAAGTGAAGAAACGGATGAGGAACACTGAACCAGATACTAAAAACTACCCTAATTTCACTGATGATGAGTAGCTTAATTTTAGATACATTATCACATTTAATTCTGCCAACAATATTTTCAAACAGGTTGTATTTATGAATACAGTTGACCATTGAACAACACGGGTTTGAACTAAGAGGATCCACTTCTTTTTTAATTCTTTTTTTTTAATCTACACCTGAGGACATTTTTTCACTGCTTTCAGAGAGGGAGGGAGGGAGAAAGGAAGGGAAAGAAACAAACATTGGTGCAAGAAAGAAACATCGATTTGTCACCTCCCCTATTGCACCCCCGACCAGGGGTCATATGCATGCCTAGCTGGAATCGAAACCACAACCCTTGGCCCACAGGACCATGCTCCAACTGAACCACATGGACCAGGGCAAGAGGATCCACTTTTTTTCAATAAATACCCATACTGTTTTTAATTGGCAGCTGGGCATCAAGGATTCATAGGGCTGACAGTATTATTGTTCTCCACCATTTTATACAGGGAACTTATGCATCTGCAGATTTGGGTATCCTGGGGGTGCTGGAACCAATCCCCAGCAGATACCAAGGGGCAACTGAGTTCTGGAGGAGTCAGAAGTTAAGAGTCAGATTTTCAACTACACAAGGGTTGGCACCCCTATCCCCCACAATGTTCAAAGGTCAATTATACTTTTACGAATGAGGAAGGAAACTGAGGCCCAGAGGGATTAATTATCTTAAAAATCAGGCAGCTAGACACAGCAAAGCCAGGGTTCAAATCTACGTTACATCTATTTGGTTTGAACCGTAGAACTACACTGCCTCTAAATAACTGCTGTTAATTTAAGAATCAGAGTAAGTTCATCTGGAATATCAGGGGCTGATCCAGACTTGAAAGCACTGGCATATATCGCATATGTGCAAAAGACTTTACACTACAAAATTCCTTAGTAGTACTACTCATTACTTTATCAATCGTTGTGTAACAAGTCAAATTTATTGTCTTTTTCTCTGCTCCTATTTACTCCTAAATGGGATTCTTCCCTTATTGCTATACTGACATTACTCCTCTTCAGGCCTCCAATAGCCTCTCAACTCCCAGATTCAATGGATTATTTTCATTCTCACCCCTCTTGATCTTCTGACAGACCAGACTCAACTGACCACCTTCTACAGCTTAAAAGTGCCTCGCCTCCCTTAGACAACACTCTCTCCCTATTCTACTTCTCCGTTTCTTTCCCTCCTCAGTTTCTTTCAGCAACTGAGCCCTCTCTTCTACACAACCCACCATGCAGGGTCTCCCTACATACAACCTGGACTTCTTTAAAAAATGCAATTTACTTAATGCTTTTGTTCCCAATTCATATTTACACAAATCTTTGTGCGTTTCTATTTTATGGAATCTTTAACATTTAATGATTAATTCCATAATACTTCACTAAACTACAAACTCCCTGGGTGGGGTGTACTTGTTTTTATGCCCCACAACATACAACAGACATTCAGTGTCTGATGAACAAATAAGAGCCACCTTTGGCGTAGCCTAAAACTAACATCTCATTAGAGCCGGTAGTCTAACTAAACTGATACTTTTTTCAAAAACAAAATACTGTATTTTGCCATGCATAATGCGTACTTTTTAGCCCAAAATTTTTAGGGAAAAATAAGGACATGCTTATACATGGGTATAATAATCCCATGTATAATGTGCACAAAAACATGGGTGCACATTATACACAGGAGCACATTATACATGACAAAATACAGTATGTGGTAAGTCACAAACTTTTTCTGGACGAAGAGTAGGTTGGTGAGATGAGGAGATCCCTCCTACAGAACAGATAAACCTGGTATAAGGTCTCAGATGCCAAATGACTGTTGTGGCTCAGTTGGTTGTATGTCCTACCATGAGGCAAAAGGTCACCAGTTCAATTCCTGGTCAGGGCATGTGTGTGCCTGGGTTTCAAGTTCGGTCCCCACTCAGACATTTAAATGAGGCAACCAATCGATGTTTCTCTCTCACACCGCTGTTTCTCTTCCTCTCTTTCTCCCTCCCTTACTCCCCTCTAAAAACAAATTAAAGAATAATAAAATAAAGCTCAATGAGTCTAATAATTATTATATGATGTCTTTAGTAAATTATCAGCTTTTCCCTGATTCTTTTTAAATCATCACATCTTTTCCTTAATAAATTCAACCTGAGTGATTTCACTGTCGTTAGAAAAAAATGGGAAATACCTTTACTGCCAATGAAGCATACCAAATTTAAAGCTTTAATTTCAGGGTTAAATATACAAAGTATCAGAAGCCTAATGGTGTGTGGAAAGAAAATTACCTTAAATACAATAATCATGTAACTCCTTTTATCTATTTAGAATCATAAAATCTTAGAAATGGAAAGAAACATGAAGATTTTGTTTACCTTCTTACCCAACCAACAGTCCTCCCTTCAGAATCCTTGATATTTTTAAATCTCTGCCCGATACTCAATCCTCTTATGTTCTCATTATCTTTAAAAAGTAAATCTTTTTGCATTTTTAGGCAGATGACTGAACATAACACACATAAGACTTTAAAAGGGTTAGGTAGGAGCTAATATATACATGTATTAGAGATTTTTTTCCTTTTCAATTTCTCAACCACTGGTAAAATAATGTTCAAAATCTTAAGCTACGTTAAAGATAAAAAGTACATCAAGATTATTTCCAAGATCAATTAAATACAACAGTACCAATTCAATGAACCTCTCTGGTATGTGTATTAATAGAATCAACATAAGGATGTAGGAATTGTGTTTGACTCAGCAGTAAACCTGCTGGAAAAACCATCTCATTCCCGATGGACCTAGGATAGGTCCAATCAGGGTACCTTCGATCCCTAGCCAACAATCTTTGCCTACATAAAGTCCCTAAAACAAGACTCATCTTTCAGTGTCCAAGGTCACTTTCACCTCTATAACTTTCCCCACAGAACATGTCGTTAATGAGATGCATAACATTTCTGCAAGAGATGGATTCGTGATATGGAATCACTTATTCATAGAATCAGTGGAAGAGTCTTCAACTAATCAGAAAAAAAGGTTATAGTAATTTAATAAGAAGAATGACACTGAAATTCTACACTCGAAAGCCACTAATTACAAAATTTTTTTCTCCAAATCAGTTTCTTATATTTTTTCTCCAAATCAGTTCCGACCTTTGTTTGATGAATATTGTACCTTTATTAGAGAAATGATACCATTTGTAATCATTGGAATCCTATTTCAAATGTCAGAGTAATTTCGGAATTTTTTAAACCTAAAATCCACAAGTAAAGCATTTTAGGTTATAATCACTCATGCAGAAGGATAACGTTGTTACTCATACAAGATATTTCTAAGTTCCCTAAACCAAACTCGTCATAAATTCAAAGAGAGAACACTAAGACAGCTACAAGCTTTTTGTTAAAGACTGACATTTTATCTTCGTTTGCACTGGAAGTCTTCACAAACAGACTTGTCCCAGGTTCCTCTCACCATCTCATTTTCTTGTACTCTCTCTCCCACCCCGTATTGGAAAAAAAAAAAAAAAAACCCAAAACTTAATCTGGTCCCTAATAGTCACTAAAAATCTTTCCTCGTGTAGGAGAAAAACACAATACAGTTTGCAAAGATAATCTGTACATTTTACGTGCAATAAATACATAACTGCAAGCAGATTATATACTCCACATCAAACCCAGACCCATTTTGGTGAATTCACTCCAGGGCCCAAATATGTGTATTATGCAACAGCCACCATTCCAGATTTTAATCCCTGTGATGCAGTGATAAAATACAAATGGCTTGAGTATAATCCACTAAATATTTAAGTACACTTACGAGGTAAACTAAAACGAAAATTACCAAATTCTCAGGAACCTTGAAAAATGACAAACCGTAACAGTTCAGAATCATAATTACAACTTTTCATTCCGGCAGCCTTTGTGAAAACCTGTCCCTGCGGCCCCAACTCCCGCAAAAATCCTCACACGTAAGCATTTCAACTGAGGTTTTGAAAAGATCTCCCAAAGGGGGAAGGGGCAGGCATCAGGTGGTTATCCTAAAATCTACTCCTTGGAAGATACTCATACCGATTTCTAGAAGCTGAAAAGCGAGTAAGATACTTCATCATTTCTCCAAAAGGACAATAATGGGAGTAAATGTATGCCAGATCCCTGAGCCATAAGCAATCCAATGTTTCGCCTATCCATCTCCGGGGGGCCTCCAAAAATTGTATAATGGGCTGCTAAAAATTAGAACAAAATTGCAGTGAGCCGCATCCTGGGAGTGAATCTCTACGATATCTACTCCAAAAGTAGTTAAAGGTCTGGGAGGTGGTTAGAGCATCTTTGGAGGCCACCTCCGTGGGTGAACCCGCGCCTAAAAGCTTAAGTTCTACACCTGACCAGGTCGGCTTCTCACCAAGCCAAGGAATCAACGCCAGCGGAAAGGCTCCAGGTGGGGAGCTGCGGAGGGGAGAAGATTCAGCAAGCCCAGTCGGGAAACGGAACGCATCCGAGGCGAGCGAAGGAAGGAGAAGGAGGCATTCCCTCACACAAAATGGTGGCGCCTACGCGGAGGCGTGCGCACCTGGGGGCGCGCCACACGCCCCTCGGGGGACCCGGCTGGCCGCCCGCAGCTAGACGCGCGTCCCCGGCCCAGGCAGCGGGCGTGGGCCTGCTCCGCGGCCGAGGCCGCAGCTGGCGGCTGGCGTCGCCCGCCCTGGGGGGCGCGGGGCTGGGGCTGGGGCCCGCGGGGCCTGGGGCCAGACCAGACCAGACAGCCTCGGCCTCAGCCTGCGGCCCCCCGCCGGGAACGGGCAGCATACTCACCTCGGACGTGCCCGCGGAGCCCGGGAGAGGAGGCGGAGCCGCGGGAATGAATGGAGCCGGCGACTGCTCACTGGCGACCCCCAACCGGTCCGGGCCGCAGCGCTCGCGGCCGGCAGGACGGATGCGGCCGCCTCCCCTTTGCTCCGGACGCCCGGCTCCTCGTCGGCGGGTCGGCCGCAGCCCACCGTGCCCTCCGCCGGCGTGACGCACTCGCGCCGCAGCGCCTCGAGCCTTTGCAGCCGCGCGGCGCCGCGCCCCCCGCGAATCCCCCCGCCCGTCCGCTTTGTGCGGCCCCTCCTCGGCGCCTGGGACACCACCCTGCCTCCCTCCTGGTCTGGACGCCGGGCAGGTGAGGGCTCCGCCAACCGGGGGCCGCCACAAGGCTCCCGCCTCGCCACCGCCGCCCCCTCTCTCCGCCCCGGCAGCCGTCACAAGGCACAGCGCGACGCCCCAGCCCAGAGTAATGGCTTAGTATTAAAGAGTGACCTTGGCTTAGATACAAAAATAGGTGCGGGTAAGCTGCAGGGTCTACGACGCTGGGTTTACGTATCCCTTTAATGCCAACATTCGCAGAATCCCGTTTGCACACCCCAGCCTGGCGCGGTCCCTCCGAAAATTTACCCAGGGTGGGCGAGACCATCCCGGCCTCGGGACTGGGATGCGGGTGGGCCCGGCCGAGCACCGCGGGCCTCCGCCCTGCCACCTCCTTCTTAAACCTACCTCCTGCCACCTCCTTCCTAAACCTACTGCCACCTAGGAAGATGCAAGGGAAGGGAAGTCCAGCGCTCCCTTCAAAATCTGGACAATACGGAGAGCCTGGACTTCCATCTTGAGATAACAAGAACCCACCAAATTCCTGTGTTCACCTTTTCTTTTCCAGAATCTGGTACACGCGAATTAAGCCTGACCCAGAAGGACGCCAGCTCCACTCTGCTTTCCTCCTTTTCTCTCCCTACTCTTCATCCTCCCTAGCGCCCAGGGCCCTTTGCTAATTACACTCCCACAGACAGAAGATAACCTCTGAAGTAGTTAAAGCACGGTAGATTTCTCAAAAGTAACGCATGTCATGGTTTAAATTATGTTTAATAAATGTATTGAGGAAGAGTATTGTATATAAGAAATTTTAAGACTTCTTTTTATAGTGCATAAACTCTGGAAAATAAACTCTGCTCATCCAATAAATTGAAATCCTTTCATTTCGGGGAACTATTTAGCAATCACAATAACAACCTTTCACGAATTTACTTCAAAAAATACTTGTTGATAAGGGTTTATTAGACTCAGATTTTTTACAAAATCAATTAGACTTTTCTATCTCTAGTTGCTCATAAGAGCAACTGTTATTGTTTAATTTGTAATACTTAATTAGGAGAAACCTTAAATGTTATACATTAAACATTTACCATTGATATTAACAAAGAACTAACTAGACTTAATTGAGTAGGAATTTTTAATATAGTTGGGTTTTAGCCCTGGCCGGTGTGGCTCAATGGACTTGGCGCCGGCCTGAGTGCCGACCTGCCAACCAAAGGGTGGATGGTTCATTCAACCCAGTCAGGGCACAAGCCTGGGTTGCCGGCCAGGTCCCCAGTAGGGGGCGCGTGAGAGGCAACCACACATTGATGTTTTTCTCCCTCTATCCCTCCCTTCCCCCTCTAAAAATAAATAAATAAAGTATTTAAAAATATATATAGTTGGGTTTACTCCAAGCGAGCCTTGAAGGGAGGAAGGCGGGATAGGGAAACTCAAGAGTTAAAGATTTTATCTTTAGTCATAGTTGATAGGCTTAAGTGATCATTGCATGTGGAAAGCTGTTACTCCTAGAACTAGAATGCATGACCAGTGACTCCAGGAGGTCACAAGGAGATTCAGCCTTGTGCCCCAGGGTGTCCACAAGCCATGGAGATGGTATTTGAGCCGTTGTGTTCCAGGGAGAGAACATCGACCTCTCAGATAAAGAATTATTGATCAACAGATAGTACTTGTCATTAATTCGTTCTGGAACTCATGCAGAGCACCAAAACTGGAGTACTGAACAATGAGGCATTTTCTCTTGCGGGGCGGTGTCGTGACTTATACAAGTTCTAGGAAGTGCAAAGAGTCCCAAGCAAGCGCCATCAAAATGCGAGGAATACAGAGTTTGACAAGTTCCGAAGCAGACAAGTCCTGAGGTAAGATATGACCGTACTAGGAAAATCCCAGCTTGACTGAAACTCTTAACCAATTAACCTTTTCCCCAGACCCCTTACCTACCCTTTCTTTTTCCCTGTAAGAACATCTGCTTGAGATGAGATACTCAGATGGCTTTTGAGGGTACGCGTAACCCACCGTCTTCTCAGATTGCCAGCATCTGAATAAAGAGCCCATAAAGATTCAGTCCTTGTCTCTGCTGACTGGTTCTGGCGGTGACAGGCAGCATGAGCACCAGCTTTTCTGGTTTCCAATGGAAGGAAGTTATACAACTTAGTTATATTTCTAAAGCTGTATGTAAGTAGGAGTCCCCAGGGTAATCCCAAATAATTTCTGCTTTGGGAAGATGTGTGAGTTTTTTGTTTATTTGTTTGTTTGTTTTCTTGTTTATTTGGTTTTGGCTGCCAGATACTGCAGGGGTTGAAGCCTTAGGCCTCAGTGTAAAGCTAACCAGTGCAACTTGCTTATAAATGCCTGAAATGTATAAGTATGATTGGCTTTTAGCTCTTGTTTTAGTCCTTGGGTACTTGTACCTGGGAGGCCTGTCTCCCATATGTCTGGCCACTCTGTTAGAGATCAGAACTCCACCCACCCAGCCAAGAGAGGGTCCAATGACCCCTGTCCAAGTAGTTAAACCCAGGTCTCTTCCTGTGGCAAGGATCCTACCTGCTGAGACCTACTGAAAAAGTGCTATCTTCTACATATGTGAGGAGTGTCCCATGGGAACAGTCTGGCTTCATTCTCTCTTCTCTACTTGGAATATGATGCGGTTTTACATGTTTAAGGAAGGAATCCCAATTATTTCCCTCTTTGTCTGAGATACATTGAGTCTTGCTTGTGTGTTTACCCATACCCTGGGCATCCATGAGCTCTTCATGAGCAAAGAACTAAAAGAAATACCTTTATCAGATTAATACATGCTATAAATCACTACCAAAATATTTTTGAAATATGCTTTGAGGCTTTTGTCTGAAAAGTTTTGTCTTAAAAATAAAAAACCCAAGTGAGAGGCAACAAGCCTTTAATTGAAATCAAAGAATAGCTCTTCCAGAAACACTGATTCAAGGAGAAATCCAAATAGCATTTCGATTATGGGGTGACAGGAAAGGGTTTTTTTAATGAGAAAAGGAAGGGAAATAATTACATGAATAGAAAGAAGGAATTTCTATTGGTGCTAATAAGTTACAGATTCTAAAAAATGTCTAATTATCAGACCTCCTAGTCAGAAGGTCTTCCATCCTATTATCTACAAACAAGTTGTTTGAAATACAATGTTGCTTCAGGCTCAGTCCAAAGGTTATTTTGCCCAGTTCAAACATTCCAAAGGTTCAGGGAGTAAGAAGTGCAATGCAGTTACCTTGGAATGGCTGCCTCCACTTTATTTTAAAATGGCTCCATTTATGCCAATTTTTCACAGAGTAAAAGGGTATTGCTTTGGTTTTTATTGTTGCATGTGCTTGCTTTAATTATTATTTTGCTAATTTATAAGCAGAGAGAAACATGTCAAGAGTTCTCATTGCATTTTTAGTGTTATACACTACAACATTGGATTTTGGAGATTGCTGGTACAAATGACCCAGAAAAGAGCCCTTAAAGTGCAGTAGAAAAAAGAAATTCCTAATGGCCAAATAATGGTTGTTTTTGACTGCTAACAAATTGCCAGGTACTTTTCTAATTTCTTTGTGGAAATTAACTCATTTAATCCTTATAACCATCCTTTGAGGTATACCAATGTTATCCCAGGTTACCTAAGAGGAGATTAAGGCACACAGAGAAATTAATTTGCCCATAGTCACACAAGTAATAATTCTTGCAGTCTGACTCAAGACCACACTCCCTTAACCAGTATTCTGTCCCACCTCTCATGGGCATAAAATTGAGTGCCATGTGATTGAATTTTGCTTTCGAAGTCCTAAAACATACCAAATACCCAGTGACTTCATGTTGAAATGATTTCTTATACCTAGTATTATTTTCTTGGACTTAAAGTAAGAATTAAACCCTAAGAAAGAAAACTTGTAGGACTTTTTCAGATATATATTTAGCAAAATTATGTAATACACTAGTTTTTGAAAACCAAAAAGAAAACTTTTCGCATCTTTTAGGGGCTGTTGCTCTCCAAGTAAATTGTTTTTATTTTCTTCCGGAGCACAATTTTATGAATATTTATTTAGTGAATGGAAGAAATGCATTTCCTTAGAAAAGATTCATCACCATCTTTGACCCTCTATTAGATTTAAATGGGTAGAACTAGGATCCAATATATACAGTATATGTTTTAAATTCATAAAGTCACAATGAGAAAGTTTTAATAACTGTCACAGCCAAGGTACTTATAGATCTGAGCTATTGGCCAATTAGTTAACTAATTAGCTAATAATATCAGCTGTAGCAATGTGGAAGTGAGAAAGCATTCTTTTTTACTTGCACTAGAAGAAGAAAAGGGACTTCATATACTAGAATGCTTTATTTCCTCCTCTCGTATATAAAAATATGTCACAGGAATGCTTTTGAGATTAAAAGTAATATTAATGGGGTTTCTCCATCAAACATACTACTATCTGCAGGTTTCAAATTCCTGAGTGATACTATGCACTCAAAAAAAAAAAAGAAGAAGTACTTGAAGAACAAGAGAAATAACAGTTTTAAGAAACCAAGTTACATTTGTTTCTCCTGGTTTGGTTTGGTTTCATATAAGGTAGAAGTTTAAGGACATAGTACTTGGTAAGTTTAATTTGGGTTTAAAAGAAATAATATGGTATTTTTAAATATAACTAATGAAAAATTACATACATATTATAATACATCCATAGCAGATATTGCAAGTTACCTAGTCAATATCCATTCTATCCTTTTATTTGACAGACACAGTTTTGTTCAGGGTGTCCATGTGCCCAACTAAAACTGTTTCCTCCAGGCTCCTCCTGCAGATGGGATAGCCATATGATCATGTTCGCCGATAGATGGAAGTAAACATTATTCCGTATGGCTTCCAAGAAAGCTTTTGTTTTTCTGATTAAAAAAAAAAAGAAGTACAAACTTGTCTCTCCCTTTGCCTTTTGCCATTTGTAGTCTTTTATTCCTTCTTCCTGGAAGAAAGATTTAAGTTTGGGATTAGCCATCTTGTAAACATGAGCTGATAATGAGAATGAAATCCGTGTATTAAGTATGCCAGAGCCAAGATTAGGGACCTGGGAAGGAGCTGCATGCCAATCCCAGACTGCCTGTCTCCAGTCCTCTGGAGCTGTTACTTACTAACAAATGCAATCCTAACTAAAATTCTAAGTTAAAAACTGTCTCCTTGAGAGAGCTACAAAATAAGAACCTTTGTTTTCTTGTATATACACTTGTATGTATACTATACAATAAAAATAATATACTTTGGCTTTGCTGCTGTCTGAAGTAACTGCACTTTACAGAAATCAGTGCTCTCTGTGACTTGCCTACTAGTTGGTGAAGAAAACACACCAATTCCTGACTATGAAAAGAATATCTTAGATTTATTCATATAGTGCATTTGATTTTACACATTTCGCATATCACCTCAGTAAGTCTCTGACATCACTGTGAAAAAGGATGATAAGTAGCTGTAGTAGTCTAGGAAGAAGTGACTGGTCAAAGTTACCACCATGCCTAATACATAAAGAATACATAAAAAAGTATAATTATGTTTTTCATTTTTAATGAAAAACAAATAGAAGAATCAGGACATAGAGAAGAATTCTAAAATTAGAATAAATAGTATATACTTTGTAAAAAGCAACCTGCTAAGACATATCAAAAGTAATGAAAATGTGAATGTGCTACCCACAATACTACTCCTGAAAATTTTCTGGAGGAAACTTTTAGGAAGAAGAAAAAAGTCACTGTGTGTGAAGATGTCACTAAAGCATTTTTTTTAGAAAGTCAAAATGGCCCTGGCTGATGTGGCTCAGTTGGTTGGAGTGTTGTCCTGCAACAATTCCCAGTCAGGGCACATGCCTGGGTTGCAGGTTCGATCCCCTGTTGGGGAGCCTACAAGAGGCAACTGATCAATGTTTCTCCCTCTCTCTTTTTCTCTCCCTCAAAGTATATAAATCCCATGAATGTGTAATAATAAATACATATATTATTATTAATAAAAAATACAAGTTTTTGCCTATCATTGCAGGCAATCAGAGGTATTATTTTTAATTGCTAATAGCAACTGGCAAGGCTTATTGAAGTAGCTACACACTCTATAATAGGCTGGCACGCAAAATGGGACACCCATCTAGAGGCACCGTATCAAGGTCACTGTTGTCATTGTTGGATTAGATTTATTAAACATTTATATGCCAGACATTGTACTAAATATTTTACTTAAGTTGCCTCGTTTAATCCTCACAGTATCTGTTTGAGGTACATACTATGTCCTCATTCCAAATGTTATGGATGGGGAGAGAGACTGGGGAGAGAGACCCAAGTTAAGAGGCTCCCTCCCCTGCCTTGGTTCTTGTCTCACTCGCAAGCCATGAATTCAAGCAGGAGACGAACATGCATAGTGGAAATGAAATAGCAAGTTTATTATTTATCAAATACATGTGAGCACAAAGCTGCAAGCAGGCTCCCAGCTAGTCTAAATGCCCCACATATGCGGGAAAGAAAGTCATTAGTAAGTTTGTTAGTAAGTTAGTGACTTTGTTCTATACACTTGAGCCGAGGCTACAAGTGGGGACTTAGCTAAACTAAGAACACCAGCTGTTGGGGTTCAGGGATTATATACCTCAACTGGCTTCTAGGTTCCCCTTCTAAACCTTGGGAATAATGTACAGCTACGAAGGCTCTCTTTCTCAGTTAGTAAAGGCTCTTTGTCTCAGTGAAATTGTCACAGAGGCCTCCTTTCCCAGCATCGCCCCCCGCCCCCCGCCCGCCACCTTCCTCCTGTGCAATTCCCACTTGTACTGTTCAGGACACCCAGCAATCTTAGTAAGATTGCTACAGGAGCCCCTTTCCTCAGTGCAGTCTCAAGGACTCTCCCCTCCTCCTGCACGATTTTGCTTGCAATGCTCGGGACACCTGGCAACCTTATCAAACCAGGCTCAGACCTGCTGAGTTCATTGGTGAGACATGTCTTCTTTTGCTTCTAGCCTCCCGTATTAAGTTCTTTGCTAGATTGTAATGGCGAGAGCCCTGCCTTTATTACCCTTCTGGCCACTCGTTCCTAGCTGCTACCTAACACAAAGATGAGGAAACAGGTTCAAAGAGGTGAAGAAATTGACCCAAGGTGATGGAGCAGGCATTTGAGCATTGTTTTTGAATTACTCTAGACTTTGGAAACTAGACTACAGAAACTTTACTGCTTCTCAATTAGTACATATTCAGCTTCTAGAAAATATTTATATTAACACCCTCTCACCCAATATTTATGTTTATATATTAACTTGGCGTACATCTTTTGAAAGGTCCATTATGCTAGTCACTGTGCTAGATAGACCCTGTGATGTGATAATGTGATGAATGGGACAGGCAATGACGATAGGAAATGGATGTAGACTCTAGAACAATGGCTTCCTGGCCAGACCAGGCAGACAACGAGGGCTTTTCAGCAGCGTGTGGAGTGTCAAGAAATGAGGCTGGAGAACCTGGAGCAACGGGCAGGACCTGTTTCTAAAAGTTGTTCTTTTAAAAAGTGCTGGTCAGCCATGGTAAGGAGTGTGGACTCCATCACAAAGGCAATGGAGGGCCATTTAAGGAGGTTAAGTTTCAGAGTGACATGACTGCATTTGCCTATGAGCGAGTTTTCTCAGGCTGCCATGTGGAAAATGAATTGAAGAAAATAAGACTGGAGGCAGCGAGCCGACTATGGAACTGGTTAATTAATCTACATAAGAGATGACAGTCTGGTTCAGAGGTCACAGCGGGGATGAAAAGAAGTAAATGAATTCTAAAGCTCAAAGGTGGGAAGTAGAACCAACCGGATTTGGCAAAATGTGACGTGTGATGGAGAAGATAAGCAAGGCTACCAGGTTTCCGACTGGAACTACTGGGTAGATGGTGGTGCTACTTACTGAAATAGGAATCACTACAGAATGAGGATTGGGAGGTTAAAATCATAAATTCCATTTTGACTATGTTGAGTTTTATGTCCTGTGAGACATCCAAATGGGGACATCTGAAACAGTGAGGTCTTTACAAACTGGAGTTCAAGGTACCTATCTAGACTGAAGGTATAGATAGAGAGTCATCAGCACAAAGTCAGAAATTAAAGTTGTGGAATGAATGAGCTTGTTTACAAAGAATGAGAGAGAGAAAAAAAAAAGCACAGGCACAGCAAAAACGTCACAGGGACCGTAAGAAAATTCTGTCTGGGAAGCAGGGGTATGACCAGAGAGGTGGGGGGTAGGGTTGGGGACACGGGGGTGGCATCATAGAAGACAAGAGAAAGAGGAGTTGTCATCAGTGGAGTAAACACTCCCTTCAGAATTTATCCAAAGGAACTAATTAAGGATGGGCACAAAGATTTGCCTGCAAGATTATTTCAATATTGTTTGTAATGGGAAAATATTGGTGGTGGAAAAATGGCAGGGAAGCCCAACAATATAGTTAAATAAATAGTGGCACATCCATGCAATAGAATGTCATGTAGTCTTTAAATCACATTTCTGAATAATATTTAATGACACGGAGAAATGTTAAGTAGAAAGACAGCTGTTTAAAAAGTACGATCCCACTTTTGCTTTAAAAATTATGCCTAATAATATAGATACATTCAGAGAATATATAGACTATAAGGATGTATATAGAAATGTTAACAGCAAAAGTTGGAAGATAGATTAGAAAAAGGCAAGACTGGGTAGTAGGACAACTGGAGAGTGATTTTGTTTTTTGTTTATAATATTTTTCTCCTTTTCCATGATGAACATATAGTTCTTTCATAATAAAAAAATTAATGGGTTTTTGGTTAAGAAATTTATGGCATATAACCTATAATATGCAGTAATTAATTATTATACTTATAGGAACTAAGTGACAACATGGAGAAATATGTGTGCTAGCACCTTAAGTTATAATGGTATAATACTTTTTAGAAAGAATCAGGTCAAGCAAGAACTGGCAGAAGATCAAAGCTAAACAAAGCCACACACTAGTTAAAAGACAGATCTTAACTACCTCAGTAGGGGAAAGTGCTGAGCTCAATTCTGATTTGTGCAGTGGAGACTGAGTGTTTTAAAAGTAGATTGAGAGGAGTGGGGAAGAGGAACAAGAAGGGGAGATTTGAGCAGCGTTAGAAAAGTGAAACATTACAAAGAGCAGGTAAGAGGGTTGGTTAATGCCTGCTAATTGGGATTTATCCAAGTTAGGTTTCTACCTTCCCACAGAGGCTGGGAGACAGAGTCCCTATCCTTCAGAGGAATGGCTTTCGGATCTTTGAGAAAGCCACTTCTGGGTTGTAGGAGATACGTACACATTTCAAAGGGACACAGGAAGGATTTACAGTTGTAAGGTGTTTTTTGTTTTGTTTTGTGTTTTTTTTTTTTTTAAATAAATGCTGTAAGAAAGGGAGGCTCTTAACTGCTTTAAGAGCCTTTGGTCTGATGTTGGCCGCAGTGGCAGTTATTTTGAGCTTTTCCAGATAGGGACCTCAGGAGGCTAGGTCATCCCAGGGACTTGGGTTTCCAGAAGCCATGCTAGAGTTTTGCCAAGTCTCTTAGGGAAGGGGTTTGGATGGAGTTATTCATGCCTAGAGTTTCTGCGGTTCTCAGGGCCAACACGTCCACGTTCAAAAAGTGAAAATGGATCCAGGAGATGCTGAGTAGATCCTCTTTCTGCACAACTGCGTAAAGACCTCGGCCTCTTCAGTCTCATAACTAATGAGTCCCTGTACTTTAATCTTTGCCCACGGCCCTCGTGGAGTCAATTCGTGGATGAAGGGATGTCTTGGTAACACAATGCCATGTTATCCTCTGTACATGGTCTCCACACACAGCTGAGCCTTGCACAAGGCCACCCACCAGGTGGGGCATAAGAAAAGCCTGAGATCCTGTCTGGGCTCTGTGTGTCAAGTCAAGCACCATAACTCTAGGCTTCATCAGCCAGAGGGAGGGACATCTTTTTCTAATTTGTCAATTTGAAGGAACCAAATAGTGTCCTTCTACAATAAGGTGTCCTAACCAAAGTGTCCTTCTACAATAAGATGTCTGAATAATAGTAGGTAAGAGATCTTTGACATGGAAAAGCACATCCAAGATAATTTGAGATCCACTCTTTATGAAGCCCTAGAACAAGACATAACTCATTTTAAATGAAAATTGTATATAGTGCTTACACTTGTGTTTACTAAAGATAGAGAGGCATTATAATCACACACACATACCCCCATTCACCCTCCTACCCACCAGCCCAATATCCCCAACACCCACTGCCAGCTTCATTTACTGATTATAAAATATCACAAAGCAGAAGGCAGCAACATTACCCACTGGCTTTCTGCTTATCAGCTTAGTTACCTGAACAAGGGATTTGATTAACAGCTAAATTCTGTCCTGCAGATAATGCTAGAACTAAAAATGTTTTCAAAATAAAAATATGCATATGGAAGCAACAAACGCTGTAATCAAGAACACATAAAGCCCATCAGTAGACAAGTGGATAAAAAAGCTGTGGTACAGTTACACAATGGAATACTACTCAGCCAGAAAAGAGAAGGAAATCTTACCTTCTGTAACAGCATGGATGGGCCTAGAAATTACTATGCTAAGTGAAATAAGCCAGTTAGAGAAGGAAAAGTACCATATGATCTCACTTACATGTGGAATTTAATGAACAAAATAAACTGATGAACAAAATAGAAACAGAGGCATGGATACTGAGAGATGTAAGGGGCAGGGAGAGGGAAGACGGGACAGGGTAAAAAAGGTCTAAGGGAGTAGCCAAAGGACATATGTGCATAACCCATAGACACAGACGACAGTGTGGAGATGACCAGAGAGAAGGGGGGCAGGGACTGAGTGGAGGTGGGCAAATGGGGGGTGAAGATGGGGACATCTGTAATAGTATCAACAATAAAAGGAAAGTTAAAAAAATATAAAAATATTTTTATATTTTATACGCCCCCAAAAAAATGGTGATAGAAAGAGACATGACTTGGGGTAGTGAACACAGAGTACAATATACAGATGATGTATTATAGACTTGTACACCTTAAACCTATATAATTTTATTCATCAATGGAACCCCAATAAATTCAATTTTTAAAAAAGAGAGAGAACATAAAGCAGACTCCTTTTCTTCACGTTCAAAATCAAAAATCAAACAAACAAAATCCTGTGAAATTCTGAATACTCCAACTCCACTAGGATAACTAGATTAAAAATATATATATGAAGCAAAACACTTGATTTCTTTTATATTGAAAAAGAGCAAAAAAGAGATGAACTTTGGATGCAAACAAAGGCACATCCAGCTTTGAAAGGCATGTCCTGCCAAGGCTTAGAAGAGGGACAGTCTTCTGCTTCCCCCACATCAAGGCTGAAACAATGCACAATGTGTCTCAATTTTTCAGCCTGGCCTTGGCTTGAAAACGCTGCAGTGGAACTGATTGGGGCGATGGGGGTGGGGGGGTGGAGGGGATGGGTTGGAACTCGCCTTCAGGGTGGTTCAGGCTCCCTGTGCTTGCCTACTGCAGTGCTTTTCCGTTTTAGAGTTTAAAAAAAAAAGAAAAGAAAAGTAGAGTCTTGACTCTCTTCTCTCTAAAGATTCCAGTCCAGGAGATCTAGAATGGAACCAAAGAATCTGCATTTTAAATCAGCACCAAAGGTACTATCTTTCGCAAAACTCTCGGTAAAAGGTGAGATTATTAATGAACACAACAGAGAAACTGAGATGAGACAAGGAGTGTCATACATCTGTGGCAAAATAAAGGGATTTAAACTTTGGATTTTTAAAGCTTGTATTAAGGTATAGCATTTGCAGGAAAGTTTACAAGGTCTCTAACATTAATTGTACAGTTCAATGAGATTTTAATGATTGCACACCTAGGTAACTGCCACCTAAATCAAGATATGGAACATTTTGCCCTGACTGGTGTGGCTCAGTGGGTTTGGCATCTTCCTGCGGTCCCAGTCAGGGCCAGTGCCTGGGTGGCCGGACAGGTTCCTGGTGGGGGACATGTGAGAGGCAACCAATCGATATTTTCCTCCCTTTCTTTCTCCCTCCCTTCACCTCTCACTAAAAATAAATAAATAAAATCTTTCTTAAAAAAGATATGGAACATTTCCAAAACACCAGTAGGCTGCCTCATTCCTCCTCCCTGTCAATACCTCTCCCTGGAGGTAACCGTTATTATGACATCAGACATTGTAGGTTTGCCTGTTTTTGAATTTCATGTAAATGGAATCATGGTATGAACTCTTTTGTATCTAGCCTCTTCTGCTTAACATTATGTGTGTGAGACTCACCATGTTATTGAGTATAGAAATAGCTTCTTTTATATTTGTGTAGTATCCCACTATATAAAAATGCCATGATTTATTTGCCCCTTCTCCTATTGATGGACACCAACCATTTCAAGATTCTTCAGTATTTCCATAAGAATTTTAGGATCAACTTGTCCATTTCTGGAAAAAAAAAAGGCAGTTAGTTGGATTCTTGACAGTGACTGCACTGAGTCTGTAGGTCAGTTTGGGAGGTATTGCCATCTATCTTAACAATATTAAGTCTTCCAATACATAAATACTAGATGTCTTTTCATTTAGTTAGATCTTTAATTTTTTACAACAGTGTGCTATAGTTTTCAGTGTACAAGTCTTGCACTTCCTTAGTTAAATTTATTCCTGTTTTAGTCTCTCTGATGCTATTGTGTATGAAATTGTTTTCTTAATTTAATTTTCATATTGTTCATTGTTAGTGTATAAAATACAACTGATTTTATATATTAATCTTATATCCTGCTACTTTGATTAGCTTATCAGTTCTAATAATTTTTCATGGATTCTTTAGTATGTTCTGTGTACAAGATCACATCATCTGCAAATAAAAATAATTTCACTTACTCCTTTCCAATCTTGATTCTTTTTATTTCTTTTTCCTTGCCAAACTGCACTGGCCAGAACTTTCAGTACAATATTGAATAGAAGTAATGAGATCAGACATCTTCGTCGTATTCCTGATCTTAGGGGAAAAGTTTTCAGTCTTTTACTATTAAGTCTGATTGTAGCTGTGGGTTTTTTATGAATGCCCTTTATCAGGCTAAGGAAATTCCCTAATATTCTGTTTTGTTGAGTGTTTTTTATCATGGAAGAATATTGGGTTTTGTCAAATGTCTTTTTCTTTGTCTATTGAGATGATCCTGTGGTTTTCCTTCATTCTATTCATATGATGTATTACATTGATTGACTTTCATATGTTGAACCAACCTTGCATTCATGGGATAAATCCCACTTTGTGTAAACCTTTTTATATGAGGTTAGATTTGGTTTTCCAGTATTTGTAGAGGACTTTTCACCTAAGTTCATAAGATATATTGGTCTATAGTTTTCCTTTCTTGCAATGTCTTCATCTGGCTCTGTTATCAGAGTAATACTGAACTCACAGAATGAGTTAGGACGTATTCTCACCTATTTTTTTTTTTTTTTTTTGCCAGAGTTTGAAAGGGTTGGTGTTGATTCTTTAAATGTTTGGTGGAATTCAGCAGCAAAGCTCTTTGTGCCTGGGCTTTTGTGCGGGGTGGGAGGGAGGATAGCTTTTGTTTACTAACTCAACCTCTTCACTTGCTAGTAGTCTATTTATACTTTCTGTTTGTTGTTTTGATAGCTTGTGTGTTTTTAGGAATTTATCTATTTCATCTAGGTTATCTAATTTGTTGGCATACACTTGTTCACAGTATTTCCTTATAATCTCTTTGATTTCTATAAGGTAATGACCTGATTTTAGTAATGTGAGTATTCTCTCTTTTTGTAATAATCTGTCTTTCTAAAGGCTCATCAATTTTGTTGATCTTTTCAAATAACCATTTTTTGGCTTTGTTATTATTCTCTATTATTATTTTTCTCTTCTCTATTGCATTTATTTTCACTCTAATCATTATTATTTACTTTATTCTTTACACTCTGTGTTTAGTGTGCTCTTTTTTTTCTAACTTCTTGAAGTACAAGTTTAGGTTATTGATTATAGATCTTCTTTTTTAATGTAGATGTTGACAGGTATAAATTTCCCTCCTAGCGTTATTTTTGTTATATCCCATATGTTTCTGTATGTTGTATTTCTGTTTTTATCCACTTAAAATTATTTTCAATTTTATGTTGAGGTTTCTTCTTTGACCAATTGGTTATTTAGGAATATATTGTTTAATTTGTGAATTTAAAAAAGTCTTTGTAATTTCTAATTTTATTCCATTGTCATCAGAAAATATACCTTGTATGATTTAAAACTTTTAAAATTTACAAAGATTTGTTCCAAGGCCTAAAATGTAGCCTATCCTGGAGAATGTTCCATGTGCAATTAGGAGAATGTATATTCTGCTATTGTCAGTTGGACAGTTCTATATATCTGTCAAACTCTATTTCCTTAATGGTTTTCTTTCTAGTTATTCTATTATTGGAAGTTGGGTGTTCAAGTCCAACTATTGTCATTGCATTGTCTATTTCTCCACTCATTTCTGTCAAGTTTTAGGTGAACACATATGTATATTTATTATATCTTCCTCACCCTTTTATCATTATAAAATGTCCCTGTTTATCCCTAGTAACTTTCTTTGTAATAAAGTCTTCTTTGATATTACTATAGCCACCACAGTTCTCTTTTGCTGTTTGCATGGTATATTTTTTTCCATCCTTTTATTTTCAAGCCATTTATGTCTTTGAAGAACAACATTTTTTTTAATATGCTTACTGGTCATTTGAATATCTTTTTTTTGTGCCTGTTCAAGTCTTTACCTATTTGTTAACTTTTTGTGTTTTTCTTATTGATTTGTAGTTCTTTATATGTTCTGGATATAAGTTCTTTGTAGGATATATTATGGCAAATGTCTTTTCCTACTGTGCAGATTCTATTTTTACTCTTTTAGTAGTGTTATGAATAGTAAATGAAGTTCAATTTCTCAGAGTTTTCTTTCATTTCTTTTCATTTTTCTTTTGTGTCCTGTTTAAGAAATCTTTGCTTACTTGGAGTGTTCCGGTTTTTTACGCAGCATTATTATGGCAATGGCTGGCTAATACATTGGATACTACCCACTTGTTCTCCAAAGTAGTTGTATAATACTCAAATCAGCAGTATTTTAGCATTCCATTGCTCCATGTTTTCCCCTTGCCACACTTTTAAACTTTTGACAGGCTAATGAATATAAAATGTGATATTACTGTGGTTCAAATGTGTATTTTCCTAATTACAATGAGATTGAGAATATTTTCATATATTTATTGACCATTTAGATTTATGCTTCTATTTATTGATTGCGCATTTCTTATAAATATTCTTCTACGTGTTTGAAAGATGCCAGAACAAAAATTTTTTAAAAGCAAGGTGCAAAACAATGGATATAGGGATAAACAACACGTGTGTGCTTACATATATGTAATACACCTACATCTATGTCTTTATATGCCTAAGTGTATTTTTGAAAAAATATGAAGCAATAAAGTTGGAAGAATTATTTAAAAGACAGTTTTAAGTGAACTCTGAAAGCAAAATGACAAAATTCATTATAATTTGTCAAACATAATTGAAAAATTTTAAGTAGAAAAACGGTGAAATAAGCATAAAGCTCTTGACCTGTATGTGTAATGAGGGGGCATGGAGAAGTGGTGGGCTGGGGATGTTTAAATTTTGCTAGAATTCCAGTGAAAATGAGGGGAAACTAGAGAGTCAGTCACAAGGCCAAATGAGATTAATCTCAAGTGAATTCATGTAGACTTTGATCTCTCTCTGGTAAAGAATTTCAAAGGAAATACCCATGGGGCATAAGTCAATGGACTAGATCAGTAACATTGATACTTCAACCTTTGGCGTGCCAGCATCACCTGAGGAGCTTGGGAAATGAGGGCCGAGGCTCCTTCTCAGACCAGAGGAACCAAAATATCTGAAAGTGGCTCTGGGAACTGTATTTTTTTAATGAAAATATAATTGACATATAACAGTAGATTACTTTCAGGTATACAACGTAATGATTCAATATCTGTATGTACTGAGAAATGGTCACCACAGTAACTCTAGTTAACTAACATCCATCACCATTCATAGTTAGAGCTTTTTTTTTCTCACGATGAAAACTTTTAAGATCTACTCTCTTAGCAACTTTCGACATATGCTACCTGGGGAGAAAACCCCTCTGTAGATTTGTACTGGCAGACGAGCATGACACCCCATAAAGTAGATACTGATGTGGAGAACATTAAGTTACACTGTTTAGAATACCTTTTATTTTTTGCTGTGCAGTTATTATGATCAGTTTTTTTAACATAAATTTAATGAAGTTAGGAAAAAACTAGATTTATGATAAGTGACATCAACAGAGAAAAAAGGAAAATATAGCTTTAAATGATTTGTATCTCAATATATGGTTCCTTTGAATGATTTTCATTCACAGAGCATTTCTTGAGAATCTGTGACATGCAAAGGCTTGTGCTAGAATTGTGGGATTATTTTTAATAGCTAGAGAAATGGCTCTTACCCTCAAAGATGTTACAGCGTGGTGGGGGGGCAGTGACATGAATGACTTGTCATAGCATGAGGAAGAATGAAATGCCATGCTTGAAGAAACAAAATGCCATGGGAACATTGAGAAGATAAATGGCGAGGCTGGGAATGGAGAGGCTTTAATAGAAAGTCCAGGACTTGAATTAATCCTTGGAGGATGAACCGAATTCCAGTAGGTGGAGAAGTTTGGGTGGGGGACAGATTCAGGTTTGGAAAGAGAAGGAGCAAAGCCTTGGCAGCGAAAGTCCACGTAATTCATTTTCTCCTGGGTGGCTGCAATGACCTCCTGACTGATCTGCAGCCTGTACCCACCCTCCACCCTCCTGCCACCCAGGCCTCTGGCTGCCCACCTCCCACCCCCCACTTCTGCCACAGCTCTCTTATTTTCACAGAACATTGGGCATTTCATTCAAATTTTAATATTTATTAACCCATGTCTGCATAATTTTCCCTAAAATTTTATGAGATTTTTGGGGATTTTTATATTACAAAATCAATGTTTGCTTTTGCATCAAATTCAGACAGTACTAGAGAGTATAAAATAGGAAGTGAAAGATCCCCGCACCTCCAATCTAGGCCCCAATGGTAAGCATTGCTAATGGTTGGGGTAGATACCCATTCAATCTCTCCATCTCTCTGTCTCTCTTTCTTTTTCTTTCTCTCTGTATGTAGTACATATGCATATATATGTGTGTGTGTGTGTTTATATGCACTGTATGTGTAATACACATGGTATGGAATATGGTAAACTAAGCAATTGTTTGTACATATTTACATATATATTTTCTATATTTATAGAGAATCTATCTCATGTCTCTAAATAAAGTATTTATTTTTCTACACATGCACGTATATGTTTGTATGCACGGGCATGTGTTTTGCTCTCAAATCTGTGCGTGTTTTTTAATTCAAAAATTAAGTACTCTTTTGCTGACTGCCCATCACATACCAGGTTAAGTCCAAGCTCTTGGCATGTTGTCCCAGGTCCTTTGTGGTCAGGCCACTGCCCATCTCCAACTCCAGCCTCCTCTTCAGTCACTCTGGCCGCTTTTCAGAAGGACCTACAGTGGGGGAGCAAAAGGAAGAGTGCTACTCCTGAGCACATGCCTCAAAACTGGGGTCCTTTCAGCCATTATTTTCAAGACTAATCTGTAGGCATGACTTGTACGGCGATAATAAAAAGGCCTTAGGGGAAGCAGTGTGAAAGCAAGGCAGTGAACATGCAGAAAGGAAGTCAAACGCCTGTGTTATGTCCTCCCTACCCACTCCCAAGAGACAAAGCCCTCCTCATCCCAGACTGACACCCCCACGTTAGGACTTGGCCTTTACGCTGCTGCAGTCACACTGAAGACTTTATAAAATGCTCACAGTTCCTCGACCAAGCCCAGCTGTTTCGCATCTCTGTGCTTTTACATAGAGTATTTTCATTCCCAGAGCTGGAACGCTCCTAGCTCCCGTGGTCTGCTAGGCACACTTTAATCATCTTTCAAAACTCAGTACACACAAAGTTGTTTTTCTATATGCCGTGATGTAAAATAGGTGGCCACAAGATAAAACAAGCAAACCATGTACACCGTGGATGTGATTAACCTTCTGGAGGAGAAAAACAAGCAATTGTGTGTAAATGGACGAGTGAAGAATTTGTAAACTCTCCTATTTAAAAAAAAAGAAGAAGAAAGTGGCGCTGGGTAATTTCAGGGAGAAAACATGGAAATAACTATAACTTAATAAATACAAACACAATTAATTGTATTTGCCTTGTCCACAATAATATCATGTGAAGAGAACGGTCTGGCAAACCCAGGAAGCAGTAGGGAGGGGAAGGGAGGTATCCAGAGACCCAGGCTGACAGATATACATCATTAATTTTCACCAATGACTATCAGTTCGGCATATGAATGACAATATATCTTCTAATGGTAGAAATTCAGATGGTTTCCAACAGCTAGCCTTGTGAACACTGTTCCATGTCTCCTGTGTTCATAAGTTTATATTTTCTAGGGCATAGATGTGTAGGAGTGGAATTACTGAATCATATGGGTGAGCCTCCTCAGTTTTGCTACGCAAGGTCGAATTGTTCTTCAAGGGGTTGTGTCCAACTGTGCTGCCACGCCAGTGCGATGATGTTCCAGTTCTACATTCTCACCTGCGCTTGGTATTGTCAATTGTAAGTGTTCCCCAGTTGAATGCCATGGACATGCCGTCTCATTATTGTTCTACGCGCCTCCCTGACCACTACAGAGACTGTACACCTTTTTACATTCTTTGAACACTTGGGTCTCCTCTTCTGTTCATATCCTTTGTCCATTTTTCTATTGAGCTGTTTTTATCCCATTTCTTCTTTTTCAGTGTATGTGTTTTGGATGTATTCTTCTGGTTCACACCTCATATTTTCACACATAAAAAATAAAATCTCTCTGTGTCTCAGTTTATCTAGAAAATGAAGAGAGTATCATTAAACAAGTTAATATATGTAATATACTTACAACAGTGTTTAGCATATAGGTAGCACGATATAAATATTTATTATTATTTTAATGAAAAGAAGTTTTAATTATTCTACATTATCTTTAAATGAATAGAAATTTTTAGTTTTAATGTCCAAATTTTTAAATCCTTTGCTACTGGTGTGAGCTTTTTGTGCCCAACACTGGCTTTTTATACCTGTGCTACGCTTTGCTCATTTTGCGAGTATCTTTATAATTGAAAAGTCTCGCATTAAGCACTCTGGAACCCAGTATAATTGGGAGAATAAGGAGAAAACTTAAACCATTGCCTGTGTGTTTTCAAGGATGGCGGTTGCTTTTCTAGACATTATCATGAATACCAAAAATATGCATAAGTTCATTAAATTTATTTAACTCTATTAAATAAGACTTCTTATCATGGCATCTTATTGAGCACATATTGGCCATTCCTGTAGGTATTTCAATTTTAAATTTTTAGTGACTTTTCCCCCATTTTCTTTCCTATGGTTACTTATTGTCCAAATTGGGTTTTTTTACATATATTCCAGGATTATTCCTCTTTCGTGCTCATGAAATGTACTAGGTCCCAACAAACACGTGAATGCTTTACCAAAGACAGTGTCTGTTCAGTGAACTGAGCTGCTCTGCTGTTCTGTGAAATAAAACCTTACACATCACATTAGCAAACTATTGTAGTCATCTTGCAATGTCATTCACAGTGATTAAAATCACTTCCAGGCCCCTCTGGGATCAATTATTCCCTTCCGCTCTATTGAAGACATTCTAGTAACTGTTGGGAAAGTCCTGCATCTACAAAAGCAGGAGCAGTCACTGGTTAGTGAAGATGCTGGCCAGTACAGACCTGCTCTGTCCACTTTCTGAAGATCAAGATGGGCTACACGCCACAAAGCTGAACTTCACAGGACAACTTAGATAGTTAAAGCAAACACTGGAAAAGTTCCAAAGCTTCTTCCTGGAGAAAAATCGGCTTTGCGTAGATACCCCCAGGACTCCCTTCCATTTGGAATTCCTCAGAAAATATATAAGAAATTTTCCACCATTCAGTTTGTCAGAAATCTAGTCCAAAGAGAGATACTCGGGGAAGGTCATCTACAGATCATCTATAGTATAGTTTTGGGGGTCATGAAATTTTTACTCTCAGACAATATTATTCAGAAACTACACTAGTTGAAGTGGAAGGAGGACATTCAGAACTTCAGTTTCTTCATGGAAATGATATACTTTCTTTCCAACAGTGACAGCCATATAATAGAACACATGTCCCTTGTTTCCCTGCCAGGAAGCTCAACGCCCGATTAAAATTTCAGTCATGTTAATGATCATCATTAGCACATATGTATTCTGTTTTTCCCATGGCACTGATATATTCCTATTTTCCTAATTTACTCCTTACATCTCAGATGTCTGTCTCCAGCCCAGATCACTCTACAGAGACTCAGGATTAACTGTCTTCTCAACATCTCAATTTAAATTCCCACAAGAATCTCAAATTCAAAATGTCTAAAACTGCACGAATTCCCCACCTAAGAAAACAGACAAATCCCAACTCTTCCTTCTTACCTTCCCTAACCCCAAAGAATGTTCAGTCCATCCACTCAATAGCCCAAGTCAGAAATCTTAGTCGACCTCTATTCTCTTTTTCTCATCCTCTGTATCCGTCAGGATGTGCCAGGTTATATTGCAACATAGCTAACAACTCCCCAACTCACAGTGGCTTAACGTAACAGAAGTTTATTGTTCACTCTGACCACTGAGTCAGAGCTGGAGTTTTACTCCTCTTTGTCACACTGACCCTAAGTCCCAAGCTGATAGAGCAGCCTCTATCTGGAATTTTGTGGTCACCTCAACAGAGGGTAAAGAGCTCTGAAGGGTATCATCCTGGCGATTTGATGCATATCACCTCCTCTAGAGCTGTTAACTTGGCCCCACCGCCCAACCACCGGAGGCCAGGAAGCACAACCTTACCATGTGCTCAGAAGACAGAGAGTAGGAAAATTAATAAGCAGTGTTAATAACTACCACACTGTCATAGGACAGACTCCCAGGAGCAGACTCTGAGATGAGAATTCATGTGTAACTGATTAATTAGAAAGTGCTGCAAGGTAAAAACAGTAAGAGGAGATGGAAGGGATACAGGGAAGAGAAGGAAGCAAAGTAAGTATTTGATGTCAAACAAAGTCCCACAGAGGGCAATTTAGGCTCCACTCCATGAGGCTTCTCTGGAGACAGTCATTCCTCAGAGCTGTCTGGACTAGCGCAAGGAGGCCGCAGCAGCTCTACTTCTGCACCAGGGGTCGTTCACTAAGGCTATCCCCAGGGCAATGTAAATCCCAGGTATTTCTGGTTCTCCTTGCAGGTGTTGGCTGTCGGAAGTGAAAATGCAGTATGAAAATGGTAAAGGGATCCAGGAGCATACGGGCGGAGCATTGACATCTGCCCTTCCACTGCCCCCATCCAAGCTAGTAAATCACAGCATCCCACTAGCTCTGTCTCCCAAGTATTTCCTAAACTGTCCCATTTCTCTCTACCCCTAGTTGTCCACTCCCTCAGGTGCCCCTTGAGCCCTTCAGCCTTGATCTCCTGCAGAATCGTGCAGTCAGGATACTGACCTGCAGCCTTGACATCTCTAGTCTAGTCTTCACGCTGTAGCCAGACTGTTCTACATGATTCAAGTGACCTTTGGCTGGTGACGGCTCAAATTTGTCATGCCTCCTTTCTAATCAAGGTGCAATCTCCATTTCGCGGATGAGAAAACTGAGCCTCCGAGAAGTTAAGTAACTTGCCTGTGGTCATTCAGTTAGTAGCTAGTAGAGCCAGAATATGAACCTAGTATATATTAACTTCAAAACCTTTCCTATTATAGTTCATTGTTTCTGGATCATAATTAATCTATTCATTTTACCTTAATCGCTTCCCAATTCTATAAGCTTCAAACTCAACTGTTTAAACCCAGATTTATCACCTCTTTTCCATCCTTCCCAAATGTCCTGCTCTTGAGTTCCCAACGTCAGTAATGGTCCTGATATCTTTTGGCATCACTCCTGACTCTTCTCTCTCTTTCTTGTTTCTAGTGATTTCCACAGTATTGTACTTCAGACTTCTAATGCCCATCACTGCAGGTAGGGCTGGCTTTATGTGCTCCACGCTGCAGGGTGCAGAGTACCTGACAAGTACCCATATGTGGGAGGTCCTGGAGCTGGGCCCGGCGAGGGCTCATTAGCAGTGGATATCATTCCAATGATATTCTGTGCCAAGAAATGAGATCAGAATCCAGGGAATGAAGCCAGAGTTGGCCAGTCAGTTTGCCAAGCTGGAAGTTCTTGGACACAGTTACAAGCAAAGGGAAAGAAGCCAATGGAGAGGGAGAGACTGACCGACAATATAAATGAAAGAAACAGTAATGGATGAGCAGTGTCCTGGGGAGGCAATGAAAGGGACCAGCAAATGGTTCTTTGGGAAATGGCTGACTCTGATGAGTGGGCCTTGAGGAGACGGAAGTATATTCCTGGCACATAGTAGGTGCTCAAATGGTATCGAAAGGTCTTAATGAAAATATCTGTCCCCTGTTCCCTGGAAGATCCCACTTTGAACTAATTCAGCTTTTCTTTTTTTAAACTTGTCACTTATCTTCACATTTTGAAGTGATTATTTATACTGCTATTTCTTGATTTATCAATTTGAAACTATTAATTTCCTGTTAGGTAGATGATGATTTAGTCTGTTATTATCACCTCCTACTTTCCTTCTTCTCCAGGATTAAAAAAAAGAAAACAACCTAGATAAATCAATAGTCACTGTGTTATTATCACTATGTAAATATTTAATGAGGATCCTATTAATCATACATTGTATCACATATAAATTTATATTTTTTCTGGAATTAATAATTTTTAAAATTCTGTTTTCTATATCTCTATCTTCAATGTCTTCCCAAGTGATCCATTCACTCTGTCAAATATTCTCAGGGTTTTTTCTTCCGACAGTGTTCAAGCATGTTAGATGATTTAATTCCTCCTTCTTCTTGGAGAGCTCCCTCCCGCAGCACTGCGCCCTCCTGCTGCGGTCTGGGTGAGTCACTCTAAAGCCCTGTGCACAGCTGTCACCCTGAGAATTCCCTTAGCTATCAAACTATTTCTCTTCTCTTGAGTTTGCCTTTCCTGGACCCAGTGATTGCTTTTGAGTTTATATAGCATCTTTCTTTTTTAAATTAAATTTATTGTGATGACATTGGTTAATAAGATTATATAAGTTTCAAGTGTACAATTCTATAATTCATCATCTGGACATTGCATTGCGTGTGATATCCTTCCCCTTGGTTTGTTCTCTGTAGCTGATGAAGCACAGCTTCTAGAAGGCTCTGAGAAGGTAGAGTGTCTTAACCTACCCACCCCCTGCTTGATTCATGGTTTGGCCGGGAAATTTTTGAGGCATTACCCCCTTATCTTCCATTCTCCGGCAGCGCTGGTGAGTCTTACGGCGTTCTGATTCCCAGTATACTATATATCACTCATGTTAGGGTAAAACATTACACTAGATGCTTTATCTTCCTGGGAGCTCTTCGGGTCGCCTCTTCATTCCTGATGTTCTGAAATGTCAGGGATGTAGCTTCTGGTGGATATTTTGCTGTGCGTGATGCTAGACACTCAGAGGCTCTTTCAGTCTGGGGGCTCTGTGTCTTTCGGTTCTGGGAAATTTTCAGTCTTCCATCGTCCTTTTTTTAAATGACCCTGATCTGTATTGATGCTCTCTGCCAGCAATTTTCAACCTTTTTCATCCCATGGCACATGTAAATTAATTACTAAAATTCTATGGCAGAATAAAAATATATTTGTTACCAATCTGACAAAAAAATAGGTATAATTTTGGTTTATTCATATCAGGCAGTTATTGTTGTGTTGTCTGTTGTTATTTCTTTTTATTTGTCAATCTAAGGGAAAAGAGGTCAGTGCCCCTGACTAAATAGTCAGGTATTGCATGTTTTAAAAATTCTTGTGGCACACCTGTTGAAAATCACTGCTCTATGGCCATGTAACCATCCCCCTTCTGTTCTATTTTCTATCTTTTTTACTTTTTATTCCACTTGCTGGGAGATAACCTTGACTTGACTTTCCAACCCTTCTATTAATATGTTTAATTCCAGCTTTCATATTTTATAATTTCCAAGTGTTCTTTGCGGGCCTCTGTTTACTTTTTCACAGTACTCTCTCACTGTTTTAGGGATGCAAAATCTTCTGTTGTTTTTCCAAGTATATTACTAATTGGTTGGTTTTGTTTTCTTCTGTTCTTGTTTGCTTCCACCAGGTTCCTTTCTTTCTGTTTGTTTTGTTCTATCTTTTCATGATGGGGACTTCTTATCAAATGTTTGTTATTTCTGTTGTGCAATATGTACCAAATGCCATTAAACATCTATATGAGTTGTGACCTGAAAAACAAGAAAAAATGGAAAGATACTGAATGATGAAGTTCAAAGAGCATTAATAAGAATGATATATGCGTGGGAAGAATCCTATGCAAAGTCATGAAAACAACTTTTGAGCTGTATAGAAAGACATTGTGGGGGCCAATAAAAACAAAATTATCTTCTAGAGGGTGGGCCCCTTGTTGTACAGGCTTCCCCCACTGGGTGAGTGTTCTAGGAACCCATCTGCATCAGTGTACCAGCTGGTATTGTTGTACAGGCTGTGTTCAGCTTCAGTGAATTTTTTTTTTAAGCCTCTTACAGTGCTTTTAACCATTTCATGATGGGTGATTTACAAATGCACCTGCCCACACCGTGCTGAATGTTCAGTAGTTTTTGACAAAAAATGGCATGATCCCCATGCCCCACCCTCCCTATTCACCCAATCTCACCCTGAGTGACTATTTTTTTTTGCTTGTTTCCCCAACTGATGATGAAAATGGTCCTCAAAGGGAAACGTTTGCCGATGTAGAAGAGGTGAAACAAAAAAACAGCATGCACACTAAAAACCATCAAAATCGACAAGTTCAAAAACTGTTTTGAGCAGTGGAAAAAAATGTCTCTATAGGTATATTACATCAAATGGAGAGTACTTTGAAGATGCTGAAGTTTAGACATGTAAGAAGAAATACACTATTTTTTATAAATAAATCTTGGTTGTTTGCAGCCCCCTCCCCCCATTCAATATCTTAAAGGCAGAAAAACACAACATCTAAGCAAGGAAAAAATAACAGGCTGTAACTTACATGGTGATACAGTGAGGTCACAGATTAAAATCAGGCAGAGGAGTATCAGGGATGTTAGCCCAAAACCATCTCCCTCAAAGTAAAGGACTGTATTAAAAGAGCTCATAATGCCTCATAGTGACTTATGAAAAAAATCAAATCCCATGTTCCAGTTAAAAAAAAAATCTTTATGGTTGATAAATACCCTTAATTGACTGAGATCAAATAAGAACCCCTGTTTGCTATAGTGGTATAATTGTTTCATGGATATCTTTTGATCCTAGAAAGATTAAAATTAAGTCTTTTTAGAAAAAAGTAAATCTGATCCATAGTATTAATATTCTTGTGTTAAGATGAAAACATTACATTACATTACATTAGTTTTCTAATGTTGTATAACAAATTACCACAAGCACAGTGGCTGAAAACAACGCACATTATTCTCTCGCAGTTCCTGAGGGTCGGGAGTCCAGGCGGGTCTTCTGCCCTGGCTTTCAGAGGCTTTCGTCAAGGTACCATCCCGCTGCATTTTCATCTGGAGGCTCCCCTGAGGAAAAATCCACTTCCAGGCTCAGGCGAGTTCTTTGCGGAAGTCATTTCCTTGCTGCTCTACGACTGAGGGCCCTGGCTTTTTGCTGGCTGTTAATTGGAGGGCCTCCTCAGGTTCTGGAGGCATCCACAGTTCCTTGCTACGTGGGCTTTGTCTTAGTCCACTTGGGCTGCAACGACAAACTACCATAGACGAGGTGGCTTATAAACAAAGACATTTCTTTCTCCTAGTTCTGAAGACTAGAAGTCACTCTCAGGGTGCCAGCAAGGTTGGGGTTTGGTGAGGGCCCTCTTCCAGGTTTCAGTCACCCCCTCACATCTCACATGTCAGCAAAAGGACACGAGAGGTCTGTGGGGTCCCTTTTACATGGGCTCCAATTCCATTCATGAGGTCTCCACCCTAATGACCTAATTGCCTCCAAATGCCCCACCTCCTAATACCACATAGAGGGTTAGGATTTTAACGTAAGAATTTGGAGTAGAGGATACAAACATTCAGTCCATAGCAAGTTTCTCCAACATGGCTGCTTATTTCACCAAGCCCACATGGAGAATCTCTCATGTCTTTTACATCAGAATATAATCGTGGGGTAACATTGGGGCTCAACCTAGGGTCTGGCTACCGCAAGGAGCAACCTGTATATGTTTGGTGTTTAAAGTATTTGTAATGTTAAGAAACTTGGCATACTAGAGCATCTAGTAGGTTAGTTTTTTAATTCCAATTCAAAAAGAGGAATTGATTTAGATTCATGTCCTTCCTCACCCCCTGAGATTCATAGAGCTTCAGTTCCTAGCGTGGCTGCATTTGGAGTAGGGAAACAACAATGGTTAAATGAAGTCCAAAGGGTGGGTCCCTGACCCAATAGGATTAGTGTCCTTGTAAGAACAGACACCCTAACCAAGGAAAAGTCCATGTAAGGACATATTGAGAGGGTGGCCGCATGCAAGCCAGGGAGAGAGCCTCCAGCAGACACCAAATTAACTGGACTTCCAGCCTCCAAAGGTGTGAGAAAATCATTTTCTGTTGTTTAAGCCACCCAGCCACCGAGCCTATGATATTTTGACATGGCAGCCCAAGCCAACTATGACATGGCCCTTGGAATATGCTTTCTATACAGTGAGCCGTCAATAAGTACTTGTCCAATGTATAGGTATATAATGATATGTCTGTAAAGGAATTTAAAAATAACTACCTGTGAAGATTATGATTATGGTTGTTGATTTTCAGTTTTGTTGCTCATATTTCTGTATAATATGAACTCTTTGTGTCGTATGTGTATTATATTGTGAAGTTTTCTTTTAAAGCAATTAAAAAGTCATATATCATATCTAGCTAGATGGTTTGATCCTCAGAAGATACCAGGATATAATCGTGGGTCATGGAGACAAGGTGCTGGGCCTTAGAGCGACAGACACGTCCTGTGTGGACTGCATGCAATGTCTCCTGTCAATTAAGGCAAAAGTATCTGCTGTGTGAATTTCCTAAAGTCTGCTTAGAGGCACTAGAATGGATGTCACAGGTGTCAGCTCTGCAAGCCTAGGAAAGGCGTCCGGTTTTGCTCATCATTCTATTCCCAGTAACTAGGGCAGTGGCACATAGCAGCTGATACTAATTTGTTGAGTTTTTTTCTTTAAAGCCCATAGTCCTTCTGGTTAAATATTAAAAGTTAAATATTATTTGTTGAAGAATCTAATGAATGACAAAAGGGCATCACAGATATAAGGTGATTAAACATTTTTTTAAAATTTGAGAGTGAATATACCCAGCAAGAAGAATCAAGTCGGGGGGGGGGGGGGTTG